>JAPEKL010000018.1:23625224-23640913 GCA_028877455.1 Bagre pinnimaculatus
TTCCACCCACTGGCAGCTGCTAGTGTCCTGAATTCCAAGGCATATTCAGCAACACTTCTGGAGCCTTGGGAACTGGCGGGAAGACTCTCTCCAACCTCTATCCCTTCTGGATCATGATCAAACACCCTTTTAAACATGGTGAGGAATTGTTCATAGGACTTGGTTTGCTCATGCTCCTTATTCCAAACTGCGGTGGCCCAGCAAAGTGCTCCTTGTGCTCCTCCGATAAAATGTGGCATGGTCGAAAAATACATAGAACATTGCAGTAGAAAAAACCCTTACACACGATGACATCTCCAGCAAACTTCTCTGGAGTGGGAAGTTGAATCGCTGGGCTAGGAGGAGGCTCGGAGCATGCTAGGAGGGCCTGCGATATCAAAGATGTGAGCTGGGCATCAGAGTGTTGAGGTCGGTGAGCATCTGTTGATGTTCTCCTAGCAAACGCCCCTGCATGTTTAGAGCAGTTGGTTTAGGACCCTCCGCTACATCCATTACGGCGAAGTATCCTGTGAGAGTGCAGGCACTTATTGATGTATGCGCAGAGGAAGCAGATCAACAGACTGTCAATCAAAGCCAAAACGTGTGACTGAAATCGGTGTTGGTAAACTAGCAAGGGTCAGGCAATCAGCGAACAATGTGACATGGAAAAGACAAAGAGCGAAAACGGAGAGGAAATAGCAGAAGATCAGGAACCGCTAGAGAGAGTCAGAAAAGATACAAGGCTTGGTATGTAATGAAATGGCAGGACAATACTTCACATTGGAGTGGTTTGAATGAGCGGCTTAAATAACGGAAGCGGTGATTAAAGAAATGTGTGACAGCTAGGGACAGAGGGCACTGTGTGTCATGGGAGTTGTAGTCCTGAGTGTTTGTCGTCTGCTCCTTCACACTGGGATTACTGACACTTTGAAGAAAAGAGTGTACTGATTTAACATTTTATCTAATTAGCATAATTAATACTAATTAAAAACTAATTTGCATAATTGTTTTTTACTAATTTTTCAAACTTTGTATTCAGTATACAACCATCGATGTGCCTGCCAATTTCCATGTAAATATCTTGAAAAATAGAAAAGTTATTAAGAAAAATCTTTTAATCTCATTCGTTAATGAGGCCCATTTTGGACCATGTTATCCAAATACATAATATTACGGCAGCTTTCTAAAAATTAAGCCATTTTTTCAATCTTTGGCTGGTAATACCTGAAGAATGGATAAACATATTTTAATTCTGAATTCAGTGAGAGTAGTTTCATGCAATTTGGATTGAATTTGAATTTTCACCTGATATGCCTACACCTAGCTTTTCAACACCTTTTTAATAAATATATTCTTTATTTGTTTGCAATAATTAATCAATATCATATGTTTCTGAAATATTTACCTTCATGAGCAAATTTCATGCATTTCACGAATTTCCTCATAACTGGTGCTCTGCAAAAGAATGCATTTGGTGCTCTGGGTTTCATCACCACACAAGTCGCTGCAGGAAATGTCTAAACCAAAGATCACTTCCTAAGATGGTCAATGCCAAGATCAAGGCGCACATAGGTGGTGCTCATCTTTGGCTTCCCAGGGGTTCAGACACTGGCTGCATGACACTGGTGCAGGTCTTGGAGCATAGCTCATTAGTCATTCAATGCTGAAGCTGTGTTAGTGGAACCAGCTAAGTTAGCACCTGAACTGAGAACAATGTGTGTCAAGGTCGAGAAACCACATGAGCACTTGAGCAGTATATAACTGCTTGTCTGTCAGACCGATAAGCTGTAAGATGAGCCAAAATGCAGTAAATGGTCAGGTGGGGAGAAGGGGTGATGGAGGGAAACAGAATCCTGTAAAAGTTCTCTTTGCCTTGTCTTGTCTTATCTCCAGGAACCACTTTTCTAAGAGTCTTCATTTTCTACACTCAAAACAAACCCAGGAGGCACCACTGGTACAGTTTGTACAATCCAAACATTTGTGTAATTAAGATGACCTCGTAACTTAAATTCCACCCACATTAAAGTGGCCAGCGCATCACACTAATCTACAGCCATAAATATATATAGCACTAAACCAGCAAGTCATCTGCTCATCTGATTTTGATGTTCTTACATACGTACAAGTGCAACTGTGTTTGCTTCATACAGCACTTTCAAACCAAACAAAAGTATTATGTCTGCGGCTGTGCAATTTACTGACGACACAAGTGACCTGAGTGTACAAGGCACACCATGGCGTGATTTGATGGATTGAATCAGGCAGTGGTAATTAAACGATTAATAGTACTTAGCTCAAGTCAGTTCATCTCCTGTGTTGGCTCCCACGGGGCCTGCCATCATGGGGAAATTACACAGATGTTATCTTGAGCTGTGCCTACACATACACACAATCAGCATATAGGAGGAAGTCAGTGCACACATTCTCAAACATATCTCATGAGCAGCACAGACAGAGATAACGTGGCAGCAGTGTGAGTACGGTACATGGTGCTCCTCGTTTGAGGACTGGGGAAATTAAGTCGAAGTGAAAGAAGAGAGGAGTGCATGAAACAAAAAGCACCATAAAACATATTTGGATTTGTCCTATTCCCATCTGACTGTAATTTTTAATTAGGTAGATAATTTGCAATGCGTAAGAGGTTAATTGTAAAGCTAAAGTGCTTTCAACCATACTATAATCAGTCATCGACTTACACATTGATTTAGAGTCATGGTCAGTTTGTTTTGTCTTTGAGCCTTCTTATGAGCTGAGAGCACTTTGGCCTTTTCCTGTTCTCATGGTGTAGGTTTTTGTTCTCTGGTGTTGGTTTCATGCTGAAGATGGAAGTGATGAGAACGAAGGAGGACATGGTCCATCTGGAGCTTGCACATCTTTCTGCTCTCCAGGCGAACGTGACTCTACTTTGTAAGTTTCTATTTTTTTTCCATGGGTGATACTAGCGCATACTCACACACAGTCTCCATTCATCTTCTGTACTCCCCACCACCACCTCTCCCATCCAGTGTGTATGTGTGTATTTGTCTGCCCGTCTCTCTCTCTCTCCCACACATTTGTCTTGATATCCTTGTGAAGACTTTGCTTTGGCATAATTATTAATGCTATGCCTACACCCAAGCCTAAATCTTACCCTAATCTTAGCCTCAATAACCAAACAGAAATCTTTTGGCTCTTTTTTCCACCCTTAACAGCTTCTGTTCAAAAAGTGAGGTGTTAGTTGGTTGTAGACAATTATCCCTACAAGGCCAAAACTGTCAGATATTCCTGTGTTTGTGGGGACATTTGGTCCCCATTGTGTTATAAAAACACCGCACCTCACACACACACAATTCGTTCCCCCTCCCTCTCTCTCTCTCTCTCTCTCTCTCTCCTGTTGGAGCAGAGAGACTTGTAGCCTTGTGGGTGTCTTGGATGAGTCACATCGGCAAATTACCCAGTTTAAAGCATTTCTCAAATGACTTCCCGTCCAGTCGCGCTGATCACCGATAACAGTTTTCATTTCTGCAAGGAGTTTTGGAGGACACTCGTGAGCGTCCGTGTCTCGTCACGCCTGCGCTCCATGCGGAGTTGATGTGTGCGCGCTTAAAGCGATTTGAGTGTAAACGCGTTGACGGCGCGCGACAGAATTGCGATAAGACGGTGATGTTCATAAGTATCTAGCGCCTGTTTTTTTCCCCTCTGACTTACTCCTATCAAAAGGTATACAGCCAGTCAGTGTCTTCAGAACGGATTGTTTTCACTGAATTCATTAAGATCCCTAATGTTAGGCGAGACTCATTCTAAAAAAAAAAAAAGCTGACCATGTGCTGTTGAATAGTCTACTGAATAAAAAAAACCAACAACAACAGTGTTCTCATTTTTAATCTTCAAAGCTCTAAACACCTACTGTCTGTCTCTCTAAAAGGGTAAGCCTATAGTGTATTAAATTAGTAAATTACCCATTCATTGACTCATTTACCCTATTGAAGACAAATGTCAACCCAAGGGACCTTTCTCTCTCTCTCTCTCTCTCTCTCTCTCTGAGATCACTGACGTATGCAAAGAAATGTCATTTTTAAAATATATCCCATGATTCCAGATATAAACCAGAACCTGGCAACGTCACATGAGAGTGGATTATTATGGAAAATAAAACCTGAGCGCACGACCCGGTATCGCCCTCTACCGGACATGACGTAATATAGCAGGCACGCTTCAGCTCACCCAGTGTATCTTTTTTTTTTTTTTTCCTCCTGAAAATACAAACGCAATTATTAGTTGTGAATCTGGTATGTAAAATGAAGTGCAAGTCTAAATACGCTTGATATAAAATGTACATTTTGCTAATGAAGGAGGTGAGAAGTATAAATCTTTAACACCTCATAAGATATTAGTCACACACACAGCTACTATTATTAATACGGATTCCTAAAACCCTACTTTAAAAGACTGCTGTTAAAGAGGTATTTGTATTAGAGTGCATTTATTTATTCATCAGTGATAAGACCTGAGGCATAACATTTGGGGGCATCAATGTAGCTAGAGATATGGTACAGCCAGATTAACAAATTTCACATTTTTAGATTAGATTACACTGAACTGAAACTGTATGCGCTCATTGTGTGTGTGTGTGTGTGTGTGTGTGTGTCACACAATCTGACAATTTCTCTCATAGCTCATATAAGCCAAATGAAACAAAAGAATAAATAAAATACAATGAAAATTAAAGTTAAACTTGGGGGGGAAACGGATTTATATTTTCTTAAAACAAATAATCGAAAAAGCTAACTTAACGTGTAATATTTTCGATAGGATGTATGTTAGTACAGTTATAATGGGATTGTTTATATATGGCTATGTCGTCTTGTCTATAGTTGATTTAAACCAGCTGTGACTGCACAGCTGCATCAAGCTTTAAGTGCATTCATTAACCTCAGGGTGGTTTGTTCATTTACTCGTTTATTTAGGTGTTAATTATTATTTATTCCTCCCCCCTTTTTTCAGCTCGTCGTTCATCACAGATGGACAGATTTAAACTGCGTGTGAAGGGAAATCTTGGCGAAAACGCAAAATGCTTCTCTCTCTCTCTCTCTCTCTCTCTCTCTCTCTCTTTCTGCGTGAGAGAAAAGCTGATTGATCTTATAGGGAACCGGCTGCTCTTATGGATATGAAACGGTTCATTAAACCTGAATACGAAGCCCGAGCTCTTGTGTGTAATCTGTCACTGGTGCGTTCACCGCTCCAAAGGTTTCCATTGCATCTGATTTCGGAATAAATGTGGATGTGCTGCACTTAACACAGAAAGGCGCACAAAGCTGCAAAGCTGAATTTGCTTTTTCCGGTGGACGAAATCATAAAATAGGCTCCGGTGAAAGAAAGACGTAAAGATACTTTACAACACACACAATTTATCTTATGAAATGTTTGCTTTTGCATCCAGATTCATCCTCTCTCTTGTACCAGTGCTGTGAAATACTGAGGCAGAACGGAATCTCAGTCCAGCATACAAGGGACACTTTAGTCAAACGTTTTAAACGACCAAAGGATCAAAGCTTAGCGTGTTTATTAAAAAGGAAGTGTTTCAGTCTGGTTGTTATTGATGTTGCTTTGATCAGACGGTGGCGCGCGCGCGCGAAATGGAGCTTTTCCACGCGAGGAGGGAAGGACCGACAGGGCGTGAGACACTTAATCCACCCTCAGACCGGGAACCGGGACACAAAATGCCCTCTGCCGCTTGCAGTGCTCTTAATGGCACAGTGTGCATCCAAGCTCAAACACGCACTGAGCACGTTTTGGCAGCACGATTCACTCGAAACGGAGGGACTCGAACACACACACAGCACATTTCCACTGCAAGTCCGACTCGCTACAGATGTGTGTTGGTTATTATTCGCGCTCATTAGCATGCCGTTCTCGGCGATGACGCGGGTGTGCGCGCTCCCCTGGTTAATATGTGCCGGCTGTATTCGGGGCCACGTGGCGCACAAAGCCACCTTCCTGCCTGTCCGACATTTTTTTCCAGCAGCTCAGAGCTCGCCTCAGGGGACTGGCATGGGTGCTTCTACCGGAACCGGCACACTGGGGCTTTATGCGACCCCCCACTCCGCGTGTGGGCGCGGGATTCGGGTTCCACATCATTACGCCTGAGCCGCAGCGGAGGAGCATCTGAAACACACGAGCACCAATCTTTTTCTTTTTCTTTTTTTTTCCAGAGCCATCATTTTTTCCGTTCTTGTCGTGTGGGAGTAGGAATTCTTTTATTCATAAGGGGCATGTTATGCCACTTCCATTAAGCGCCTTTGTACTTTGATGCATTAACAACTGATAAGCATTTTTTCACATTTTCATAATTGCGGGAAAAACGTGTGTATAAAAATGAAAAAAGAAACGGCGAGCATAGAAGAATGTTAGCAATTATAAAACTAGTAGTAATAGTACTGCCAGTAATAATAAGAATAATGATGACGATGATAACCCATGAAATCAGAAAGGCACACTTACAGCCAAGCATTGTTAGCTTAACCCACTATCCATTTCCATTTCCACTGTGGCGTTGAGTAAAATAATGTGTGAGACTTTCGCTACATTTTGGGTACTGATAACCCTATAACACACCCTCTATTTTGCTTCTAAAGGGGTTTGAGAGGTGGTGAGTCAGCGCGGGGGATGGAACGCGCCTTGTTGAAGGGCCGTCACTGGGCTAATGCTGAGTGGCAGTCGATAATGCCAAGGCGGATCACACTCTGCCCTCTGGCCCCTAACCACTGACAGCTCAGGTAGAAGCACACAAGCTTTATTCTGTTTTGAACTAGTGGTTTATGGATTTCCAGACCAACACGTGTAAAAGCATGTCTTTGTTTAACACCATAAATGGTCAAGATTAAGCCACTTGGCTTAATTTTGTGTTTAGATTATTTGGAAGTGCTCGTTATACTCGTTAGACCCAAGGCCCAGGTTGTGTAATGGAGCTGATTAGTGTTTCAAGAACATGTCGTGATGCATCCAGCATTTTTAGAAATTGCTGAAATGAGATTTCCCCACCCCCATCCCCCCATTCCAGTGCGATTCAGGGAACTTCAATTTGCGCACTGCGTCTGTTTCAATTCCACGAACCATGAAACGAATTGGCGGGTTTGTAGTAGGTCAAGACTTCGCCAGAGTCGCCTATTTGAACAATCAGACCTTATTCCTAAAGTAAAGTACAGGGGATGAATATTAAGTTATAGCAACATGAGTAAAGGCTGCTGCAAAGGATCATCATATAGGCTAAGTAAATGGATCCCAGTGGTCAATGATGGATTCTATTTTAAGGAACATGTGCATGTAAATATAATTGAACAAAAAAAAATCCACGTAATTCTCACAAATGACAGCCTCTAAATAGGGGCAGAATGAGAGGATGACGCGCGAGCCAGATGGATGAAAATCGGCGACAGGCGCGAGAGACAAAGACGGGCAAATTGGAGGTGCTCGGGAAATGGAGCGGAAATGGAGCGGCGGTGCGGAGTCGCGTGCGTCACGGCGGCCTCAGTCGCTTGGCTTCGGCCCAGGTTCGATTAACGGGCAACACAAATACCAGACGGAATTGGAAAAAGTCATGTTTTTTTTTTTTAAAAAAAGGGGGATACCAAACACTGTCAGAGAAGCTGCATCTTTGCACCAAATAGGAGTTTCACTTCAATTAGCCTCCCAATTAAATAGGCCCATGCACAACCTAATTTATCGTCATTCTGCTTTCATGACAGTTAATGAATACAAGGGATTTGAGAACTTCGTTTAAAACCAGAATATGTTTCTGATTTCTAAGCACGATGCTCTCCGTTCTTAATGGAGAGAGTTGCTTCATTCATGCCGTTTCCGTTCATTCATCAGAGCAGCGTAACGTAGCCTCGGAGTTCAAACGAGACACGAAATTCTTATCAATGAAGGGGGGGTGACGTCAAAGGCGGCGCGCGCTGACTCGTCGGTCACGTGGGCCGACGCGCCTGTACTTATCGGAGCTGAGCTGTCCGCGGTCCTGATAAAAAAAAAATCGCGAGCCACACACTGACGTACAACAACCAATAACAGCTTTCACATGTGCGAATAAGTGCGAATCGTAAACGAAATAGAAGTCTGGGCCTGGAAAAGAAACTTTTTTTTTTCTTAGTTTCGAATTAAATAAGGACTGAGATCTTCCAGCTTCAGTCGTTAGACACGAAGAAGAGGCACAGGAGAGCTTCTGAGCTGCGGCTAAATTTTGTGCGGGATCGCAGGTGAGTGGCGTTTCTGTGCTTTTATTCTTCTTTCCAATGCACTTTAAAATACATGCACAGTTAAATTATAGCAGCCCAGACGACTGGAATGTGAATTAGGTCTCGGATAAATGTTTTATCTGGACAGCGCTCATTAATCCGAGGGAAATTGTCAGCTGATTCCAGAGGAGCACAGACTTGAAAATGATAAGGAAAAAAAACAACAACAACAACCCAGTAGATATTCAGCATTCATAGAGAAGGGTGATGATCGTGAAAATCTAAGATCAGATTTTCTTCGGTTTCAGGATTTCATTCTGATAAGTAGCTTGGTACAGCATCCCTGAGCTTCAGCAGTAGTCCGATCATTCCAACTATGTCTATACAAAACGAAATCAATTAAGCAGGTTTGTAATACGGACTTATCTAGAATATGACTATGATTAAATAGAGAGTCGGGAAATTGCACACAGTAGCTCCATATCACCATACTGACGCTGTGGTATAATTACACCCGACTCACACGGATGCGTGGACTGCATTTTAAAGTTACATTCTGTCGAAGAAACAGTCACTTAATATGAGAAAGGAAATTCGCCTTATTATCTGTCTTATGGGTTTGGTGAAACAGAGTAGTCAGTCTGTGAATCCCATGAATTCGGATTCCTGACAGTAAACAAATAAAGACTACCATGGCTATGTGAATGAGTCGGGTTTTTTATTTATTTTATTTTGTTATATTACTTGACAAAATAGCAAAAATGAACAGTAATTCTAATACAAATCTATTTTAATAAAATAGGGCTATAATATATATTACTCCACCCCCACAGTCATGGAACTTCTGCTTCTCCATCATATAAATCATTGAAATATCATTTAAAATATTCAGTGCTTCTGGGGGATTTGCGTGGTGTTAATGATATGGTGATGTGCTCACAAAGGGAATGTATTATATAGGTGGTTGTGTGCCATATGATATATTGCATAAATGACACCAGGACTGACACATTTTTTTGTGTGTGTGTGTGTGTGTGTTTTGTCTCTGCAAGGTGCTCACCCTGTCCCCTCTCCCCCAGCCCCATCTGGTCTGCTCTGCAAGGACATGACCTGCTGCCATTCTCCCTCCTCTACTCTCTTGTTAGTCCTGCTCAGCATTGCTCCACGGCTACCTGCTGCTGCCCCACTGCTTACTGAAAGCCCTCTGACGGGCACCAGCAATGAAACACTCTGGCTGGTGCACCCAGAACCAGCCACAGCAGCTGGAGCAGTCAGGACACACAGGAAGGTGGAAGGCATCCTTCAGACTCCTCTTGGACAGGGTGGCTTTACAGACATAGACTCTGCTAGGGCGCTGGTGTCTGTCTTGTTAGAGGCGCTTGATCATCCAGTTAAAGAAGAGAAGGTAAACCTGGTAGAGACAGAGGAGTACGTGAAGAAGGAGCCATGGAAGGAGCTGGAGATGTGGAGGGATCGGGAGGAGGACCACAAAAACCGTGAGCAAGGGAAAAATGAGGAGGAGAATTTAGAGGTACCACAGTCTGGAGTGACTGAGGCAGTGCAAGGAGTGGAGAAGGGAGGAGAAAAGGTAGGATTAACAGACCCGTGGGTTTCTGATGAGGCGAATGAGAATGGAAATGGTGAAAACAAGTTTGAGGAAAAGGAAGGGTTTCTGCAGAGATTGCTCAGTAAGAAAGCAGAGGTCCCACCCCAAATCATCACCTCACTCCAGCGTAAAACCAGGGGCTATTTTCAAAACATTGACCTTGGTCTCCAGGACAATGAGATCCTCCCACCTCTCAAGGGCTACAAAGCTTATAACCAGCAGCTGGCCTTGGCCAGCAAGAAGCTCAAGTGGCAGGAAGCGAGAGAGAGAAATCCCTCCCAGCTCGACAGAAACTTCATGGATGATTTTGATTTCATAGAAGAGGAGGAGGAGGTTCTTCCACGTGAGGAAGAAGAGGCAAGAGCACGAGCTGAGCAGGAGGAGGTACGGAGACAGGAGGCAGAGGCACAAGAGGCACGAGAGGAAGAGCAGAGACTTGCAGACATCGCCTCCGACATGCTTCTGGAATACATGGGGAGGAAACAAAAAACAGCCTCTTATATGAAAGACAGGAAGAATGCTTTATTGCTCAACAATGTGGCCGAGGACAAGCGGTCTAACGAAGTGGAGGACAGTGATGATGACGAAATGGACCCAGAGACAATTGACAAGCTGATTGAAATTTCTAGTAAACTGCACCTACCTGCTGATGATGTTGTTGAGATCATCACAGATGTGGAGGAGAAGAAGAAAAGGAAGGACCCACCCCCCAGCAATGCCCCCCGTTTCCGGCCTTTAGTCCCACTTAAAGCCAAACCGAGGGCTCCCCTTTATCAATACCCTAAGTCCCCAAAGAAATCCTCTTACAAGATGAACCCATATAAAAAGTGGTACAGGGAGAAAAGTAAACCCAAGTTCAACAAGCAGGACTACTGGTTTAAGCCAGAGAAGCAGTTACTAGCATATCCTTCCTTTCCCTATTATCAGAAGCCATATCGAGCCTATTACCCCGTCTATTTTCCATCTCCTAAACCACGCTTCTACACAAATCCTGCACTCTCCTTTGACTACAACTTTGGAGACCCCATTGGTTATGGCTTCAAACCTCCCAAACGTAGGTACAAAGACAGAGCCAAGGGGAGGGAGCGAAACTGGGTGCAAGGGGCCCGCCGGCCCCAAAACATCTACCCTTTAGCAGACACAGTCATTTCTAACTACATCCTTCCTCATCCCCGAACTTACCAGATGCTCCCCGTGCCCAAAGCCCGCTCTCCTCCGAGTGCAGTGGCACCTGGCTATTATTACCATCCAGACTATGCGTATGATGAGCCAGAGCCTGTGCCAGATAGTGACGATGAGCTGGAGAACTTCATTGGGAAGATTTACTACAATCGCAGGTTGTTCTAGATAGTTCTCTATCTGGGGAAAAGACCTGTGATAAACCATAGCGATGAAAAAAAGAGTGAGGAGAACAAAGAGAAAAATGGAGCAAGTGAGGGAGTGAGGTTAAGGGCTGAGGAAAGACTAATTCTGTGTTACTTCTCCACTCTTGTTTTTTAAAACATTCCAGGTTAGGCCAGAAAAGCGATGTTAATGAGGAACTGGACCCTCTATGTGTGTTTGCATTCTGTTCCTCTCGGAGTTTACATTTTCATTTGGTGAGAGAACTTGTGGGTGAATTTAACAGGCTTCATTCAGGTATGGTTTTACTCTTGCATGTCAAAACATTTTAGGTGCCAACTGCAAGAGACCCATGTTTACACAAAGATTACTTTTGATGCTTGATTAATTAACGTGATTTTGAAAAAAGGGTCTCAGCTTGGGGCTGAATTCTTGAATCACTAGTGAAATTATTACTGACCCATATTTTTCATAGGCCATGTTTAGTTGTTATTATCAGTAGTCTTTTTGTCTTAATATGGCTCTATTTAATTCATGTGCATGCAGGTCTTGCACCCATGAAAATAATAACTTTATGTGAAACAAAAACAAATATCCACCACAAACTTGAAAGCAAATCTTCCATTTTGATTAAATAAATGCAAAATGGTGGGTGTCTTTAATGGATGGGTGTCCTGTGATGGTAGTTTTTATTTTTTCAGTGTTCTTTCACCTTGCCAATGATTTTCTCTATGCCTCACCTAAACATTTTTAAAATGCCTTTATTACTATTTATGGATTGCCTCTAGCATTCAATCAACACATTGTATCTTTGTCTTGAGGGTCAGAAGAAAGCTGTATATATTACGTCTATTCAAAGAAGTTTTAAAACACTTGAAAAGTCTTGAGAAACGAACTGAGGTTGAAACGTCTGCACGTCTATCTGTATTTGCATCTTTAAAAAAAAAAACAGAAAAAAATATGGGGAACTTGCCTCTTTGAAAAACTGTGGTTATTTTAAAAATATACAAAAAACCCTAAGAAAGAAATCTTTAATTGTTTCCACAAGTGAATCAGTCTTGTGAAAGGAATTTGTTGTTGATGTCACCTTCCAGATTGTAAGTTGTACAGTGTGAAATAAACAAGTGTGTGCAATGTGTAAATAACAGCATGTTGATTACTAGTTTTGCTATATGAAAAAAAAATAAAAGCCACTATTTTATTAAAGATCGTTTTCTTTTTAAAAAGATGCCTTATTGGAGAGCGTTTGATTAGTCATCCAGAATAATGTGGCATTTAAGCCTTTCAAGTGCACGCTTTCATTTTACATTTGACAAAAGTGGACTTTGACAAACAGATTGTACAATCTACCGTTGTTCCTTTTCACCTGTCCATAACATTAACAAAATATAAAAGTTGGAATTGTCGCTTAAAGCCTGGTATGATGCATTTATCAGCTGGTGGGCATGAACAAAATCTCTGTGCAAAAAAAAAGTCGAACCCTAGATGACTATAGGCCTCAAACAAAGATATGAAATATGAACAAAACAAGTGTTCGATATAAAAGCCTCATTTAAAAGATTGGAAATCCAACCAAGAATGTTGTTTAGTTCTGCATGTTAAGCATTTTGCACAATAGGGATATTGAAAAATTAAGGTTTTCAACATTCTTGCATTTGCAGATGCACAGATACACGCGAAAATGCATAGTAAACCCCTTATGACTCTATAAATCACATACCATTGAACAATAAACCTCCATTTTCTCCAGCCAATTGACTGTGATGGCATTCAATGAAACGAGGAGACATGAAGGAGTATATATGAAAGAGTCATTCACAATAGTAGAGACAGACTGGAATGTAAAAAAGGCTATTGATGTGACAGGAATAACTATGGAGACACAATGAAACCAAGGAGGGGGGAGTGCAAGGGAGAGAGAGAAAGAGGGGGGTGAGAGGGAGGGAGAGAGAGAGAGAGAGGGAGCTGCAGTGATTAATGAGTCACATGATTGACGGGTGAGTCATCTACTGCCATGCACCACTGCAGAACCTCAAGCATTAAGATTTATACCCAGACACTGGACACAAACACCTGCACATGCACTCACCTTTGCTAGATAAAATAACCATCACCCTAAGGTAGGACCTCAACCATTAGCGTATGGCAACACGCATTTACCCATACACACAAACACTCGCCACGCATTCACAGACATGCAGGACTCGAAAGCCAATTCCAGTACAAATGATTGCTCTCTAATTAAATGCAGATGAATTACCACCAAAGAATCATTTTGACCTCTGAATGGACACAGTTTGTGCAAATGGGACTTCCATTGGCATAATGAAGTGTGCAGAATATTCATGAATTATGCAACCACTCACCCACTGATAAAAACGATCTATATTTGATTTACACTCTTTTCAATGCTTGTGTCATGAGGCACAATCAGTGCTAATTATGGAAAAAAAATGCAGAAAGATACCAATATTCTAGGGTCTCTCAAAACTGATTTTCAAACACAGCTGATTAAAATCCCAGTTTTCAAGATGATAAACTGGTTCTCAAGCTAATGTCCTACTCCAGAATTGGTTTGTTGCCAGTTGCGGTGAGTGGTGGTCTGGTAACAAATTAAACAACTGATGCACTAATAACGGCAAAAACTTGGAGGAAGAGACCAGTGAGTCAGTCGGCTTCAGAAACACTTCACGGCATGCTGTGCTCTTCGAGAGGAAGTTGATAAGCGAACAGAGGACAGTGTCCTTTTTCAGCCATATGGTAAAAGTCATAAGGACTTATACGCATCCACCTAACATTTTCACTGCAGCATGGAGCAAAAGAGTCTTTTACTGTATACCAATAATGACTGTAATGGAGATATAACCATTGAAGGACTACGTGGATAACTGTGCTGTGCATGTGTTAGCTATTACATACAAACTACCTTTAAATGTAAACCGTGACTCCATGACACCATGTCAAATTAGTTGCTTTCTCTCAGTAACAACACACAAACAAGGGCTTGTATGGCTGCACAAAATCAAGCCCTCAGAAATGTTGTCTAAGGCAATGACGGCAGAGGCACAGATACTTCAGATATAAAAACGGACGGATAATTACACTGAGTCATACGCAGTGCTGGAAGCAGCTCTGATGATGCACTCCTCCAAGCCGACCAACCAGTGCACGACAGCGGTTGAAAAAATGGCCAAAACACTCTCCACTTAAACTTTCCCAGTGACTAAAGCACATCTTGCACACTCCCTATATTCCGCTGATTAGTAATAATTGAGCCAATTTGTTTAGAGCTCCATGAGATCATATTTCTATTCACTTGATCCTCTTTTATATTCCAAACCTGCATGATGATAATTGCAGTATAATGATCATCTCCCCTGCCTGTGCAGGAGCTGCCGCTGCTCAAGATTGTCTTCATGATGCTCTCAGAGCTGCCTTACAGAGGTAAACAGGTTGTTTTGCAAATTCAGATCAGGACATCCTGTGTGCTCTGAATAATACTGACATTCAGGAATGTGTTTGTGCCATCACGCACTGATGTCTAGCAATGTGGTTTTTTTTTTGTATCGGATCGAGATGCAGCATACATATAGTATACATGCAGCAGTATCCAGTGTTTTGTGTTTACACTTGTCAGATACTGACAAAAGCTTGTAAAGAATGGCAGCACGCTGCTGGAGGCCAGTCCTGTTTCAATAACGCTGTAATTATACCAAGACATGGAACATTTAACTATAGCAGCAGTAACTGTCAAGCCCAGATTGTTATATGATTAATTTTCCTGCTAAAAGCTCATTTCTAATTGGGAGAAGTAAAAAGTCTTGTGAAAGATGCACACACACGGTTTTTTTTCCTCAAGCCCACTCCATGTGCATTCGCTGCCAAATCATTATCATCACTGTTCGAAACACCTGCAAAAATGTTAATCGAGAAAACAGTGGAGCGAAGCAACAGCATTACCACTTAATCCCACGTTCCAAACGGGTGCTGTTTGTGCCAGAGGCAAGGCTGAAAAAGCGAAGAGGAAAAGGTGAAGAGGGTGAGAAATTGATGAAGTGAGAGAGAAAGGGGAGGCAGTAAAAGAGAGAATGGGGGTGAAGCTTTGAGTGACTCACCCTGTGTAAGTGCGCATGGAACAGCTCCATAAAGTGGTGGACCACCTCCACATTAATGAGCTCACTGCACAGTCATAAGCACTTACATTCACTCTCGGCCTCCACTGCACCATTTCTACGCTAGGAAAAATACACACACGCATATAAATGCATACACAGATACAGTACACTGACAGAAACATACAGTACATATATGGGAAATTATGCACACACGCACTTCCTTCAGGGCATGTATAGCATAATCAGTTACCATGCTGAAGAAACGTTAATGAGAAATGTCTCTGTGAATAAATGCCATACTCATAGGTCATTGCAAAGAAGTCCATCCATCCGTTATCTGTAACCGCTTATCCTGTGTAGGGTCACGGGCAAGCTGGAGCCTATCCCAGCTGACTATGGGCAAGAGGCGGGGTACACCCTGGACAAGTCGCCAGA
>JAPEKL010000018.1:24687742-24698608 GCA_028877455.1 Bagre pinnimaculatus
TCAGCTGGGATAGGCTCCAGCTTGCCTGCGACCCTGTAGAACAGGATAAAGCGGCTAGAGATAATGAGATGAGATGGTTCAGAGGTTGGCAATATTCAGGTTGAGGTTACAATTAGTAATAATGACATTACAATTGTGTATTATATTGCTATATTCATATATCAGCATTTATATCACATTCTGTTCTGTGATTTATTACAAACACTAAACCTGTCAGTAGGCTAACCCGTCTTCTGTACATGCCACAAAATCTGTGTTCTGCATGGATTATTTTTTTTTTCCAATTCGCAAAACCGTACACATGCAGCAAAATGTAAATTTGGACATCTACAATGGAATATTGCAATTGAACAATGGCAATGTTGACACTGTGCTGTTGACACGTCACAAAATTCATGACTCCACATCTAGCCAAGTGAGAGAGTAAAGTTCTTACGAATGGGTATACAAAGCAAGAGGCTTGCTGAATATTTGGGAGACAAAATCTTCTGCTTCAAAAGTTTTTCATGTGTTTGAATTGTGAGTGCAGACATTTTGCTCTTAAACTGAGAATAAGCCACATACAAGCAGTATGATAGTGACATTACACCATCATTGGCTTTTAAATTAACGGCAGATCATTAGCAAGACTAGCTATCATGGTGGAATTCAGCCTCTGAATAACAGTCATTCATTTCTGGAAAATTGCCTCTGGCTTCACAATAAAAATGGCAAAAACATACAGTATTTACATAACCCCCCCCCCCCCACACACACACACACACACACACACACACTGAGGCAAAGTCAAATGATTACTATTCAAACCACAGAACATAAAAACATGAAAACATAAGAACACAGAAAACATAAAAGAGCTGCAATCTCTTATTATAGTGAGTAATTAGGTAAAAACAACACTTTAAAAATCTAAACTGAAAATGGATCAAGGCAACAGCTTGAAGACACACACTTTCAAGACAATTATCCATCCATCCATTATCCGTAACCTCTTATCCTGTGCAGGGTCGCGGGCAAACTAGAGTCTATCCCAGCTAACTATGGGCGAGCGGTGGGGTACACCCTGGACAAGTCGCCAGGCCATTGCAGGGCTAACACATAAAGACAAACAACAATTCACACCTCTAGTCAATTTAGAGCCACCAATTAACTCAACCTGCATGTCTTTGGACTGTGAGGGAAACCAGCGCACCCGGAGGAAACCCACGCAGACAACATGCAAACGCCATACAGAAAGGCCCCCGTCAGCCACTGGGCTTGAACGCAGAACTTTCTTGGTGTGAGGCAACAATGCTAACCACTACACCACCGTGCCGCCCAAGACATTTAGTTAGTTAGTTAGTTAGTTAGTTAGTTGACTGGTACGTTTCTCATATAATAAAGGATGAATAGCAACTGTAAAGGGGTTTACACACAGGAAGAGACTAGCAGTGATGTGGTGACCAGAGACCATGGAATGTCAATGAAATGCAGCGCCTTGTAGCACTGACACCCATTGGTGACGTGAAGTGGGTGAATGCCGAGATAAACTAATCTCAACTTTGAGGTGATGCAACTGCAGCATCTACCAACGGAAATAAAGGATACAGTTGACTGACAGATGAAATATACAAGAGGGATACCTAGGCAACCAAAGCCTGGAATGTCCACTCACAACCAACTGTCATCTGCAAAGTGATGGGCAATGAGCAAATCCTGCAATGGGTGACGAGCGAATCACATTATATGTGTATGCCCCTCGAGTTAGCCTAATTACACTATGAACATCTCATTTGTCAAAATTGAGTCAACTAGACATTCAACCAATCCTCAATTGACACTAATTTATAGAAATGCACAGATAAAAACAACCTTAGAGTTGACTCAGCTTTTCTTTATTCATAGTATTTCGTGGTATTCATATTTTTTTTAGTTTATTCATCATTCTTCAACAAAGCTTAAAGATTCAATCATTATTTGATTCTTTGCTGATTATATATGTAGAGGATATTATATGGTTGCATGAAGATATTAAGTTTATCTTCAAGTAGTGAATATATTTCCTGAATTCCTCTACTCCCTTCATTACACATTTTGTAGTTGTTATCTTTGTAGTATTTGCTCATGTAAGAAAAACACTTATATGCCATGATAATGAAATGTTAAGTAGCAACACTTTACTAAAAAAAAATCCATAACATTTTCAGTGATGGAAAATAAGACTATGTTCTGTATCTGACAATAAAAAATAAAAATGTGTGTGTGTGTGTAGTGCTCTGGCTTTAAATAGTGAGTAAAGAAGACTGATCATATGTCCATCAGTGTCAAAAGGAGTAGGTGTGCAATGTTATATGTGTGTGTGTGTGTGTGTATGCACACTTCGGCAGGTGCATGATCCCTGTAGCTTCTGATTAATTGATTGTTTGCTGTATTTGCAGGTGTTAAATTCCATCTAGCAGAGGCAGATGGCCTTAGGAAACACTGACTGCCCACACCACATGTGATACAGAGAGATAGAAGAAGAGTTGAAAAGGGTGCGACTCAGACATAACACTGTACATGCTGCATGCTACACTGATACCACCAGCTCCAAGGTAACACGCTGGTGCAAAAAACCTAATAAGACAGAACAGGAAAAAAATTTTTTTGTCAGAGCTGTCGAAAGTGTGCTGTATGTACCCGTGAGTAGCTTTGTCATTATTTACACAAGGCTTTCCATTTGATTCATCTATCCACCAGCGTGTGACAGAGAATTTAGGTCTGTTTATTGCACTGCCATTTAATGATGTCCTCAGTGTGACTCAGAATGTCATTAAGCCTCACATTAGCTGGCAGCAATATTGGGCTTGTGAAGCAGAAAGTTTAATTGTCTCACTCCTTTATGTGTCCAGCTTTAAACAATGTGTCACTGTCTCTGCGTGGAAGAAAAGCTGGCTGCTACAGAGGGAGTGATGGTCGATGGCAGAGGCTAACAGATTTCTATAGGTAATCCAAGGCGTAGGCGAGCCGGAGGCTGTTATTTCAGGCCGTTTGATTTACTGACCCTCTCTGCCACGGACATTTGTTTCCATTGCACGCCTGCTTTCATCTGGCTTCGTCAATAAACGTGATTGATTGCCCAATCCTGCCACAAGCCCCTGCAGCAGGTATTGCCTTTTTCTGAAAGATGATGGAGGAATTAAAAAAGAGTAGATCATCTGCGAGAAAAGATCACTAATTCTCCATGAAATCATCATTAAAACAGCCAAATCTACAACAGCATCTGGAACATCTGCTCCTTTTCAGGTCCAGCGCTCCAAGGTCTTTATTTTAATTTCATTTTCCCAGGGTCAAATCCCCTAGCTATGTCTTATATTGTTTTTGTTTTGTCTCTTTGAAAAGCTATGACAGAAAATACCTGAAACGCTCTGTCTCAATAATGACTATAAGACATGAAAAGGAATGGCTTCTATTCAGTGGTCTAAAAGAAAGACCTTGTCCTTCAATATGCTGATGTAAAGACTCAGACATGTTTGTGGGAGGTTTATCTTCCTTTCAGACCTGAGACTTTTGTTGTCAGGATAAATCTGTAGAAACTTGGCTCTGGTACATTTTTTTTTTAAAACGTGACTTCACTGAAATTGCACAGATGCTATGGGACTAACCAGAAAAATCAGATAAACCACACACACAAAAGCGTATTTCTTCTTTTTTTCCTATAGAGGTAAATCACACACCATTCAAACTGAAACAAAACCACTTTGCCATTCACCAAGCATGACTGCTTTAACTCTAACTTCAAATACAGTATAGAGACGCACGGATCTGACACTGAGGATCAATATTAGGGCTCATACCGGCCTGAAATACTCTATGATTATCTGATTAGATTTAGTTTCCCATCTGATCCACTGATCCTTCCGTACCATGAACACTTGAATATAAACACACAACACAACTTATCTTAATGTAATAGGCTTAGCTAAGGCAGGATACAATTCACAGTCTGTCAATAAACAACCTATAATATAGGCACGAGTCAGAAACCTGGACACAACAGGAAGAAGAAATAAGAAACTCAGACTTGCAACGAATGAGAATACAGACAACAGCACAGACATTTGAAGACTAATTAAGGGCTGAACATAGAACAGGTGCACACATTATGGAAACAATCCAATGATAAGATAGAATCAAAGACAGGACTGAAGTGTAAAATGTAGACTGTTCTTACTCATTAGGTGACACTGGGCATACCTAACAACCTGTCCGTCCGTCCCCCCCTTCCCTCTGTCTGTCCCTGTTGAGTTACACGTCGATTCTGAGACACCAGTGATGCTATCCTCTTCTGCTCCTCGGACCTGCCTGATCCATCCTGATGCCCTATGTCTGGCTGGAGTCTCATCACATTGTCCCTGTGGTGGACGGCCCCATATGGACAGTCGAACGTTGCACTTGGAAGATGGCTCTGGACACTTACAGTCATGCATCTATGGCTGAGGACTACAGTTGACTTGCTAACTTTAGGACTACAGTTGTCATGAACAGTTTGCATTCAAGTTTCCATCAATGAACAGTTTATAACGTCAACAAAATAGACTTCATGTTAAAACTATAATGATTCTCAGTTACACAGTTATACTTTGTGACTATATAGGACATTGTTAAAGAAGCAAATTATTTATAAACATGTTATCTGTTATCACCTAAATGAGGATGGGTTCCCTTTTGAGTTTGGTTCCTCTCAAGGTTTCTTCCTCGTGTCGTCTGAGGGAGTTTTTCCTTGCCACCATCGCCACAGGCTTGCTCATCAGGGATAAATTAGGGATAAATTAGGGATAAAATTAGCTCATGTTTAAAGTCTTTAATATTCTGTGAAGCTGCTTTGCGACAATGTCTGTTGTTAAAAGCGCTATACAAATAAACTTGATTTGACTTGACTTAAAGTACATGGTAAAACTAAGCAAATGGATAAATGTACTGGACAATAGTAAAAATCACTCACTGTACTGGGAACCATGACGAATATTGAGAGGGGTATTTCATGAAATTTAAAACATGCCACCATCATGCCTTTATGGAATCATTTCCATTACTTGGCTAAAGAAACTTGCAGACAATTGGTTATATGTGAAGATATTGGTTATGTGTAAATTGATCCTTATTGGATCAGACTGGCCAATACGCAGAGCTCTGATACGATTGTAAAAGTGGACTTTATCAGTTATGAATGTTGCAAAATGCACTATTTCACTTTCGAGTATTCCAGATCAAACTGAAAGGCCAGACTCTGTCTAGGACACTACTGTAGGAGGGAGAAAGGTGGGCTTAGTGCTGATGATAGTGAACGCTGATGTTGAATATAAAAGAAAAATTCTCTTGAAGAGGACTCGATGATGCCTCCGCCTACTTTCTGTTTTAACTTTCCCCAACACCTGGAAGAACAAAAGAGGGCCTTTGATCATGGGAAACCCTGCCTGATCACAGCTCCGCTGGCACATTATGGGTGGGGTAGGGGTGGTACAGAAACCCAGATGCTCAGAAGTGAGAGAGAGAGACAGAGGAAAAGAAACATGGAGAGAAGAACAAAAGAGAGAAAGATACAGACAGTCCACTACCTGTAAGCCATTCGGAAACACACAGAGGTAAACACAAGAGGATATTCACCTGTAATCCTGTTCTCCATCCAGTTTAATCAACCGAGCAGACACGCAGGGAGCGCACAGAGAGAGGGGCCTTGCACCTTATGTCTCTTTGCTTTCAAATGAAAACAGAGGCTATTCCTTGAGAAATAAATACCAAACAAAAGCTCGCCCCAGTCAGGCCACAACGTGCCTCTCCATTTCTCACCTGTCTGATCGCATTCACCTGTGCCGATGCTCACCTGCACACACACAGACACACACACACACGCTTGCTGAATGACAAAGACAAAAGAGCAACGATAAAGAAAAAGCTATTACCTCCCAACACACCCAGACGCTGACTCACACACATAAAACTCAAAAGAGCCAGAAGCTGTTCAACTCGCATCTGCCTTTGCATTCGTCTTTGCTCCACTTGTCGATAGTCAAGTGTCACCTACTTTAGTTCGAAGGACAGGCTGACCAGCCACATTTGGCTCCACATTTCTATAATATTGTCCCTGTGAATATGCAGAAGTGGTATAAAAAAATGAGAAAAGCTTGTCTGGAGCATTCATTCATCTTCCCGGTTAGGGTCACGGAGGATCCGGAGATTATCCGGGAAACACTGGACATAAGGCAGAAATAAACAACACTTTGCACACACTCATATCTAGGGATAATTTATCCAGTAGTCATCCACCTACTGACATGTTTTCGGGAAGTGGGAGAAAACCACAGAACACGACGGAAACCCACGTGGCCACTGGGTTAATATACACACCACATATACAGTCATTCAAGTTTATTATCAAATCAGGGACCCTGGAGCTGTGAGTCTGGAATCAGGTATCCAAATTAAAATGCACATAAACCTAAATGTGTGCAAAGAATCCTGTCTTTTTTTTTTTTTTTTGTCTAAACCTCTGCATGGTAGGACTCAAATTTAAAATGTCCCTTTAAAATGTGTAATCATAATTATGTAAAGGATTCAATATTCTAATGCTTTTGCATTAGATTAATTAGTCTATAATTTCACAGTCACCAAGACCGCTAATATTAGCAAGAGTTCTACACAATGCATTCCTATTGTATAAAACCACAGAAGGTGAAAAGTGACGCATTCAGTTCAAGGGCACTCAGAGAGCACAGACTTCAGCCAAGGACAATAACTGACTCTTCAATGATACGCAATTCTGCAACAGCAACCACTTTATATGTCTGGAAATATTTGCACAATCATTCAATTTATGTGCCTCCGTGTGTATCCCAGAGGATTGCTAGTACCCGTGAATGGATTGTGATTACGGCGTCAACATATTTCTACATTGACTATGGGTGGGTGTTTTTTTTTGGTTTTTTTTTTAACTATTGAACGTCTACTGGATTTTAATATGTATGACAAACGCTATATCACACGATGTTAGCAAAAGTAAAAATAAATTCACGGATCCACCCCGTGATTCAGATCCACTCCAAATTTTCACGGGTTCTTCCTTAGCCCATGCTACACCTTAGCATGAGGTTTCATGGAAATCAGATTGGTAGGTTTTGCGCAATCCTGCTTAAAGCCAGACAGACAGACAACAGATGGACAAACAAACCACACTGAAAACATAACCTCCTTGGAGGAGGTAAGTATGAATTTATTGTTGTCAAATATATCAATATTTTAAAAATTCTGAATTGTATTAAAATGTAACAGGATAAAGCAGCTAGAGATAATGAGATGAGATGATTCTAACAGTACAGCATGTACTGTACCCAGTTAATATAAGGGTGGAGAAGGAAGCCTGGATCTGTTATTCCCTAGTCCGAGAATGAGGCAGGGAATGGTGCTTGTGCCTGCCACATCCACAGTGCTCATCAGTGCCTGGCTGCAGTTCTCACCTCTGTCTGCCTGGACCTGAGTTTTATAACAAAGAAAGGCAAGCCCATCGGTACAGGTGGCATCAATAATGGATATATGCATGTCAGCTGGGGCTCTTTGGCTGTTGCCACAAGGTGCTGCACTGAGATTAAATAGGAAATGCTTGGTCATAGTTTGGATACATGTATGAAATTGTACTGATATGCATGTCATAATTTTTATTTGGCACTGTTATGAAGCTGAATTTTAGCCAATGCATATAGTTTGCTTTTATGTGAGACACAGCCGGACTGTGGCTTTTTAAGCCATAGTTGCAGCACTTTAGTGGCCTTCCTTCTGTGAGACCGATAAGATTTAATGGCTTCTGTTTTTCACGAGTTTCACAAAGTGACAAAAGCTCTTAAGTACCTCTACTAAACAGCACACAAACTATTTAGGGCTGCAATATTCTTATTCCATGTAAAAGGCTGATCCTAGCACTGACAATGTGTGTATGTGTGTGTTGCTGTGGGTACTCTGAGCTGAGCTGGGCTTCAACAGGACTCGGTTGGCCGCTCTCACTCAGCAGAGCAGACAGGCTGATTTACGGGCAGTGAGAAGGCTCTGGGAGATCAATACGTTGCTCCACACAGACAACTCATTAAAAGTGCTGCCTTGAGGAATGTGCTTAATTATCTGTGATTATTAATGGACCCCCTTCTCTCACTGAGCATCAACATGCAGCTCCAGGTATTATGCCAAAAACACGCAGCGTCACACGCATGCATGTGTTCACGTACCTCTCTATCTCAATCTCCTGCTCACATAAGCAAACATGAGTCACTCTTCAGGCATGGCAGCATGTATCCTGAGTACACAGATGCCTGACGGAGCCTTGAGCTGAGATGTTTGACTTGTAAACAGTTTGTGACGGTAGGGTCATATTTACACTCATTTGAAGGATATGACAGATGACGCTGATTACATGCATTGCAAGCACATGGACTAATCATCACAGCTCACTGCTAGTCTCAACCAGAGATATGGAAGTTATAGGCTATAAGAACATCAGATCCGAATTGTTTGTTTTTCTTCAACCTGTTTATTTGTTGGATAGAAAAGTACTTGGGAATCAAGGTCATATGAAGAAGGTGCACATAAATTTGCTCTGCTTTCATCGTTATTTTCTTGTACTTCCTGTTTTTTCAACTTTTATTCTAACATACTGCAGAAACTTAGAGACAGATTAACGATTTAATCGATAGTGGGGAAAAAACGTTGGCCTTTAGTGTCACTCGAATTAGTGATTTCACTATGCCCCTTGACAACAATGACGTGAGTGACCACGCCCTCTTGTGTGGCCAGTCCCCTGACAACAATGCCAGCTGAGATCACTTGAGGTCAGCTGAAGCTATGTATCCAACATATTGTTACATTAAAAAATATATATATATATATTTGAACATGCACGCACTTACTGATATATCTAAATTCTAAATTCACTCTTTTTTTCAAACAAATGAGATCAGAAAGCTATTTTTTTGATAGGGTAAAAAGTTACATGAGGTGAGATAATATAAAACATTCAGGGAACATGAAACAGAAATACTCATTTCAAATAAAGACATCTAACAGAGATCCTCGAGATCATGGACTGCTTTCACTCTTCTACCGATTTCACTAAGCAGCTATTTATGCAAGCTTGCTTTAGTATGCCTTTCATTTTGTGCTTACTCTGTCAAAAAAGAGGCGATGCCAAACCGACAGGTCGTGTGGCTAGGGAAAGAAAATAAATAAATAAATAAAAATAAAGAAAAGAACAAATACAGCTGATGCTACTACGACCCCAAGTGATGGAAATACCATAACCGATGGAACTAGTTTCTAGTCCAACCGTCAGTGTAACTGTACTGGGGGGGGAATAATAATAATAATAATAATAATAATAATAATAATAATAATACGTAGTATTGAGGGGGTCTGAATATTTACGCAACGTTTGTGTTGAGTGGAAATCAATTTACTCTCAGCACAAGGGAATAACAAAACTACTCGTTATAACTGACAGCCAAAAGAGGAAAACAGGAAAAGAAGAAGAAGACACCCGGGTTCTGGTTAAACATGCATGAAAACAAACATGTGCCAATGAATGCATTTGCCTGCGGCTTATTAATGAAATGAAAAGACTGCTCATATCATTCCCTAAAAGCGTCCGTTCAGCCCGGAGATAACTTCAGCAACCCGATCATCAAATACGCAAAGTTTTCCTGAACTGGGAATATCTGGGAATATGAAGGCGTGCAAGGTAAGCGCTGGGATTGAATGAGTTTCCAGCTTGGCTTAAGAGGCTCAGTGATGCGCGCTTGTATAAGGATCATTTCTCTCGGCTATGTCAACATGCATAAAGCAAAAATATGGCAGATGTGCATGTGCATATGCATATGCATGCGCGCGCGGGTGGAGGTGTATGCGTGTGCGTGTGCGTGTATGTGCGGCATTCCTGTACACTTGTCCAGCACGGCGCGATGCTGAGCCAGCTTCCCCGACACACTAACAGTAATTAGAACAAGCCGCCGCTGGGTGTAGAGAAGTTGGGGGGCGCGTTTACCTTTCAGCAGGATCCCGCAGATGCCGTACAGGGCGAAGAGCATGTGCTGCTTGCCGAGCATGATGTTCGCGTTCCAAACCGACGCGCTCTGGTCCCTTCGCGCTTATCCAGGTGTGCGCCGCGATCGATCCCGGCTCCTTTTAGAGCAACTTCGCAGTCCGACCGCGTCGTTAGTCGGATTAGGCGCTAGAAAGTGAGCTGTGCCACCGGAGGAGCGATGCTCTGGCTGGCAGCGCTGAGCGTGTGCGCGCGCGCGTGTGTGTGAGAGAGAGAGAGAGAGAGAGAGTGCGGATCTGTGCCTCTCTCTCACTCGTTCCTCTCGGAGCGCGAACAACCGAAACCACGCCCACGCGGCTTGACAGCTCGGAGACGTTGACCAATCATGGGGCGTGCCACGATCGCACGCGCGACCTGCTCCACGCGCGTGCAGAATGTGATATTACAGCAGTTCTTACAGACAACTAATAAAAACGAGCTCTAATAGATGAATAATTTAGCAGATAACAGTCAGTGCCTCTTGTTGGCATTTCTCTAGGCTACTTTGGATGTCTCTGGTAACCTTTCCTCTATCTGCCTCAGGACACACACACACGCACACAACCTTTCCTTGTCACTAGGATGCATCTTTTGTGCCTTCATGTGGATCTTTTACAAGATAATGTGAATGTAATGGAGCTTTTTCAATGATTAAGATACATAATTGGACCTTAAAGGAAAACTCCGGAGTGGAATGGTTTTTTCGCATTATTGGGAGTGCATACGTTGAGTTATCACAATCACGTCAATCGGATGTGTTTTGAGAAAATTAGTTTTTTGTGATTTCACCC
>JAPEKL010000018.1:25007424-25020604 GCA_028877455.1 Bagre pinnimaculatus
AAATGGGCCTACTTACCTCAAGAAGTGTAGGCCCTAGGCCTAACGATGGTTTGCAGCTTAGGCTTGGCCCTATGTGGCGATCCGTTCACCTGCAAGAACACTGCTGCATTATGCAAGAACACTGTTGCAAATGGCGAGTTCGAGGATGAGTCCAGGTGTAATCGGCCATATTGTTAATCCCCTGTGATTAACCCCTCCCCCCTGGGGGTGGGTGGCATGGCTTGATGAATGACTCAACATGCTCACCGACATGTCATGCATACGCTTATGGCATGAATGACTTTAAACAAGGAGGCGGTTCTTAAGTATTGTGAACACCCCGGGACACAATATAGTGAGTGGCTTCAGTCGGGTGAATATTTGTCGAGCATGTTTTTGTGACATGAGGGTGCCAGTTTTAAGGAAATACCCCTGCAAGTTACCTTTACCAAAAATAGTTGTAAAAGTGCTACGCAAATGCAGAACAATAGCGCATCCAGGAACCAGTTAGTGCCCGGCATAAGCGCTTCCTGAGCACTTTCTGGACGCAGTTTTATACCTACTGTGGATATTTATAAAGGAGCAACACATATAGAATCTGATAAAAACTCCCTGTTATATTTGTAGAGGCATGCATACATGTAAATTAGTATTTGGTAGGCCTGTAGGCTACATTTAGAAAAGTAAATGTTGGAGGTCAATAGCATGGGCATAGCGTTAAGATAGTGCTTTTATAAATCGCTATGAGAGCGCTTTATTTTCATGTAAATTTTGCACTGAAAATCAATAATTGTATATTCGAGGTCAAAAATATTTTGTAGGACAATATCAAAAGAATTAATGCACCAATGGGTCTTTAAATTGCACATGTAATAAAATAGTAAAAAACAGTCCAATATAGTGCTATACAAGTGCTATATCAGAAGCAGTTTCATAGCACATTTAAATACAGTGATATAAGCCCTTTCATAATTCAGAAATATAACAGTTAAATAGGATTCTAATATGTATGAATAATTGCAAAAAATAGGAATAATAAAAAAAATAAGTTGACGGATTGATACTCATACAAAGAATGCTAAATAATCAGGAAATGTGTTGTTTACTACATTATTTATGAGATGTGTGATTGAATGTCAGTCCAGTGCTACTTGCATAACACTTGTATAGCACTCAGTGACCACTGTGCGACTGCCAGAGAAGCGCTCAGGCATGCTGTTCTGTGATGGTCAGGAGCAGTTATATCATGGTCGGCTGTGCAACCTGTGCACATGGGGCAAGGGCACAAGCCAAAGCTGAACAACCGTCATCTCCGTCATACCTTTATAGCTGATGTAACCACATGGGCTCAGGATTATTTTGACAAACCATTGTCAAGCACGACAATATGGAGCTACATCCACAAATGCCAGTTAAAACTTTACTGTGCAAAAAGGAAACCTTATGTTAACTGTGACCAGAAGTGCCATCGACTTCTCTGGGCTCAGAGGCATCTGGGATGCACCACCACACAGTGGAAATGTGCACTGAGGTCAGACGAAAAAGTATTCCAGGTCTTCTTTGGAAGAAATGAACGCCATATGCTCCGGACCAAAGACAAAATGGACCGTCCAGACTGTTACCAGCAACAAGTCCAAAAGCCAGGGTCTGTCATGGTAAGGGTGTTGTGTAAATGCCCTTGGCAAAGGCAACTTACACTTCTGTGATGGCAACATTAATTCAGAAAAGTACATTGAGATTTTGGAAGAACATATGTCGCCTTCAAGATGGCATCTTTTCCAGGGATATTGCAACAAGACAATGCAAAACCACATGCTGCACAAATTACAAAGGCATGACTGTGGAAGAAGAGGGTGCCTGTCCCCTCTGTCCCCAGTAGAGAATGTGTGGTGAATTTTGAAACGTAATAAATGACAACAGGTAGCACGGTGGTGTAGTGGTTAGCACTGTTGTCTCATAGCAAGAAGATTCTGGGTTTGAGCCCAGTGGCTGATGGGCCTTTCTGTGCGGAGTTTGCATGTTCTCCCCATGTCTGTGTGGGTTTTCTCTGGGTGCTCTGGTTTCCCCCACCATCCAAAGACATGCAGGTTAGGCAGGTGGCTCTAAATTGACCGTAGGTGTAAATGTCAGTGTGAATTGTTGTGTCTATGTGTCAGCCCTGTGATGATCTGGCAACTTGTCCAGGGTGTACCCCACCTCTTGTTCATAGTCAGCTGGGATAGGCTCCAGCTTGCCTGCGACCCTGCACAGGATAAACAGTTACAGATAATGAATGGAATATATGACAACGACGACTTAGTACTGTTGCAGACCTGAAGACCTGTTTTATTCTTCTTGAAAACAGATCTTCAAGTGTGCAACAGTACAGAGCCATTGTTGTCATATACTACATTCAAAATGCTTCATCACATGGTGTCTTCAGTCCCCAACCATCTTTTAAGTGTTGTGTGAAGGGACGGCAACATAATAAAGTGTTAAATGTTTTACCATCCCAACTTTTTTTGAAATGTGTGGGTTTTCTCTGGGTGCTCTGGTTTCCCCCACCATCCCCCACATCGAATAATGTGCTGTTGTATTGTTTTCGGTATGATACAGGTCAAAGATTACTTACAAGTCAAACTTACAATTTTTTTTTTAGTTTTAATTTCAATTTCAACATCCTGTTCCAGGATAAAGCAGCTAGAGATAATGAGATGAGATGAGACATCCTGTTCCAAGTTTTCCTGATTTGTGGTTGTACATTGAACTCATTGTCAAGCAGTGACAGACAATCTGTAGTATTCAAACAATGCTGGATTGGTACTAAGGGGGCTCACTGTGTGACACAAATAAATAAATAATCAATCACTGATTGATTGAAATAAATAAATAAATAAATAAACAATCCATACACTTTGACACCTCCACCAGCAACCTGAACTGTTGACACAACACAGGTTGGGTCCATGGATTTCTGCTGTTGATGCCAAAGGCTGCCCTTACAATCTCCACATTACATGAGAAATTAAGATTCACAAGACCAGGAAATGTCTTTTTTAGTTTTGGTGAACTTTTTCTCATTGTATTTTCAGATTCTTGTCTTTGGCTAACAGGAATACAATCTGATGTGGCTTTCCACTGTTGTAGCTCATCCATCTCAAATATTGGTGTGTTGTGTATTCTGAGATGCTTTTCTGCTCACCAAGGTTGCAAAGAGTGGTTAGTTGTGTTAACTTTCTTGTGAGTTCAAAACAGTCTAGCCATTGATTGCTTTCATCAACAAGGCAATTCCACCCACAAAACTGCTGTTTATTGGAACAGGGCTTTTTTTTTTTATCTAAACACTTTTCTGTAAACTCTAGAGACTGCTTTGCATGAACATCTGAGGGGATCACCAGTTTCTGGTCTGAAACATCCTGTCTAGAACTAACAACCATGCCCCTCCCAAAGTGATTGAGATTACATTCCCCCCCCCTTCTGCTGATTGATGTGAACATGAACTAAAGCTTTTGAATTATATCTACATGCTTTCACATGATTAGCTAATTGGATAATTGCATAAATAAGCAGATGTCAGAATAAAGTAGTTGATGTGTATATGGAATCAATCTTCAATCATCAGTTTTTTTCAGATCTGTTTTTCTTTGTTTCTGTGCCAAAGGTAAACTGAAATATCAACCTCAATATCCACTTGTTGACCCAAATTATGTAAACATATATTCTCTGTGCACTTTAATTCCAACCTGCATTTTAAATGCTCATCCATATGGATGTGATGTTTTCCCTTCCTTGCACTTTAAGTGCTGCTCAGTATTACTATGTGGCTCTGACACTTCTTTCACCCAGATCTGTATAGTAATAAAACAGTTTAACTTCAAATTGTAGTCCATTATTCCAGACTGACCCTGTAGTGAAATCTGTAATAAAGCTGCCTGAAGAATTGATTTCTATTTTATATTGCCAATGAGAAGGAAAATTATGCTTATAATAAGATTCCTATCAGAATGATCCTTCTATGTTCTGTAGGAGTGCTGCATTACAGCACTCAGGTCATTAAGTAATGCAAAGTACTCTTCATGTTATTGCTCAGTCTCCTCATAAGTCCATGCATGAGTATGTTTGTGTGTCACACCATTCAGTTGTCTCACCGTGCTACTGTGAGTCAAGCCCATCTGGGCTTTGTGTGGTCTCAGAGATGACTGTATTGCCTGTAACCATTGACGATGTCAAACTAACCTTGATTTAATAATGCTTTTTCCATGTGGGTGTCTTGGCCATATGGAGTTCTGTGCTCACCTTTCAGCTCCATAATTGGCTTTAGTTGGTGCTTTCTTGCCTCTCTAAAACCTTTAACATGAAAACACTTTGATTTGTGACTCCAGAGGATTAAACGTGTTGGAGGAGGAGATTATTATTTTTATATATTTTTTCTCCCTGTAGCCTAGCCACAATGTGATCAAGCCTGTTACACATGAAACCCCTGCTGTTTTACTCCATCTGGTTCACGCAAACCCAGGAGATACATATTACAAATACACACTATGCACTGGACTCTTCATACCACACTGAAAGACATCACCAGGTTTTTTTTTTTCATTTTTTGTGTTTAATGGCCCCATTAAAAAAGTGAAACATTTTACTCTAGTGCATCATGACAGAGATGGGAAATGGATCCTACAGAATGGATTTCAGTATTTATTGATTTGAATTGCTGAGTCACTTCCTGATAAAACAATCACCGTTTGGCATCGAGCATCACAATCTAATCAGATAGTGTACAGGAAGACAAGACTGAGAAGATTAACCTGATTATTTTTGTATTTGTAGGGCTCACAGAGTTTATAATATTGGGACATGTTATGACTTTGTGTTTGGCCTCCAAGGAAGCTTGTGGTTTAAAAATCTTGTGTTGTGCCAGGTTTATAATGGAGGTGCATGTTCAGTTTATTTCCCTGTCATGTAGCTCACACCAGGAGCCGTTCTGTCACATTGCTTGTTCCAAAGCAGCTGCTGGGCTAAACCCATGTGGATCCTGTGTACTCCATTTCCTATTTAACACAAACAAACATACTGTGTGTGTGTGTGTGTGTGTGTATATATATATATATATATATATATATATTCGTGTCAAGGTGGAGTATAGAGGTAGTACCTTTCCTGAGTTTTCTCATGCACCCCAGGGCTATGTGACATGCAATACATGGCCACTCAAGAGCTTCCCACTCAGCCTTTCTATAGTCAATGCCCGTTGTGCGTGGTGAAGAGCCACATCCTCCCCGAGGTGACACTGGAAACGTAGGTTGGACCTGCAGCTAATCACAACGGAGCTAAGGGAGTAAACCCCGACAGAAAATCCTGCTAATGCTCCATGGTTAGCAGTAGTTCCTGTGGCGATCATCAGTGTTTGATGGGGACGGCACAGTGAATGATGTGGCTACGCAGAGGATCGATTGTTTGTCAACAATGGGTAGGCACAACTGCTCCAGTTAGGTGAGCACATGGATGAGATGGTGTCTCAGTAATAATACCTGCAGTTGAGGTTATCACCAGTCATCTCGCTCTTGCGTGTCATTGGATCCTGACAGTCGAAACTTAGAGAGTGGCATTGCTGTCGTACAAAGTTATGTTACTATAAAAAAATCTGTACAGATATTCCTTCACCAACCAGCATCATCTTATCTGTGTTCTAAGCCCGACAGCGATAGAGGCGTGGCGACGCATGCAGACTTAACAAGTTTGGAGCATGTAGTCACAATTCTGTACGGAGGCAGCATTAGATTTATCTTAACGACGTTTTTATCACCACTAAGGCAGGTGTAAACTCAGTGGATTCTTTTGTGATTGAGCAGCCTATTTAGGAGAGCACTGCTCACCCAATTTAACTTGGGAGGGGACTAGAAAAGGTGTCCCAAACAAAGCTACCTTACTAAAGCTGGTCAGTTTCCTGTGGCTGACGGCTGTTCACTCAAGTAGGAACAGACAAAACAGAAAATATCTCACTAAGAAAACAAGGCTTCAGGTATGTTGTTGGAATGTAAGGACACTCATTGACAGTGAAAGCTCAAATAATTTAGAACGTAGAACAGCTATTGTTGCCAACCAATTAGCCAAATACAACATTGATATTGCTGCTTTGTCTGAGCCCCATCTCTCAGATGAAGACCAACTCACTGAGGTCGAGTCAGGCTATGCTCTGTTTTGGTCAGGACGGCCCAAAAGGGACAGAAGTGAGGCTGGTGTTGGGTTTGCTGTGAAAACCTCTCTAGTCAATAAGATCGAACATCCATCTGCCATCAATGAACGTATCATGAGGCTTCATCTGCCTCTTCCTGCAAACAGATATATGTCAATCCTGTTTATGCTCCAACCCTTGTTTCCTCTGAAGATGTCATCATGTCATTCTGTCAAACCTTGCGATCAGTCATAGTGTCGATTCTAAAGGAGGAGAATCTTGTGATCCTTGGGGACTTTAACACACATGTTGGTAGCGATCACAACACATGGAAACCTTTAGGCCCTTACAGTATAGGAAACAGCAACAGCAATGGTCTCTTGCTTCTCCAGTTATGCTCTGAGTTCAATCTTACCATAACAAACACTTTTTTTCCATCAGAAAAAGGAGCATAAGGCAACCTGGTTCCATCCTCGAGCTAAACATGGTCACATGATTGATTTTGTCATCACTCGTCGTGGAGAACTGAGAAACTTTTGCAAGGTACGTGTGATGAGAGACGCTGATTGCGACACTGATCACATGATGGTCAGAGCTAAGCTTCAAATCTCCATCCATAGAAGGATCCATCCATTTGGGATCAAGGTTCCTAAGAGGATTGATGTCTCCAAACTTAAGAATCCAGAGACAAAAGAGACCTTATCATCTGCTCTTGATTCTCTTAACTTAGTCAATTGTGACTGGAATGCCTTTAAAGACCACGTGTACAAGCAATCTGTAGAGGTGCTTGGTCTTCGGAAGGTGAAGCATAGACTGGTTCTGTGATAATTCTGATGTTATCAACTAACTCTTGGATAAGAAGCATCATTCTTACCAGAAGATGCTCAACTTTAATTCAAATTCCAAGGTCAGACTCATTTGTGAGTTTGAAAAGGTTCACAGCCATGTCCAGCAAAGAATCCATCAGATCAAGAATCAGTGGTGGCGTGACCTCTCTGACCAGATCCAGCCTGCTTACAACAATTGTGATACCAAAATGCTCTGCAGCTTACTTTGTCAGGCCTTTGGTCCCAAGTCGCTCTCCTGTGTCCCCCTATTGTCTAAGGATGAATCTGAGATCTTCAAGACGCTGGAAGGCATTATGAAGCATTGTTAAGAGGACTTTTAAGACTTGTTCTTCAATCCATCTATAGTCAACGATGAGGCAATTGAAAGTATTCCACAAAGGGAATATTGTTACTCCCTCAATGATGAGCCATCTGAGGATGAGGTCAAGGCCTGCATAAAAGAGCTGAGTACAGGAAGAACCCCTGGGCTTGATGGTAATCCAGTAGAGATTCTTATATATGGTGGTGAGAACCTCCATCTTGCAGTACATTCTTTAATTTTGCATGTATGGAATGGTTCTCCTGTACCCCAGGATTGGGTTGACGCCATCCTCATCTCTTTATACAAAGGCAAAGGGAAGAAATCCAAATGCAGTAGCTATTGAGGGATCTTCCTCTTGGAAGCTGTAGGCAAAGTTTTTGCCAGACTCTTGCTGAACTGTCTCAATGTGTTCATTTGTACCAGCATGATACCTGAAGCTCAAAGTGGTTTCTTGCCTGGCCGAGGGACAGTTGACATGATATTCTCTACCAGACAACTCCAGGAAAAGTGCATTGAACAGTGTATGCCATTGTATCAGGTCTTTTTTGACCTCACAAAGGCATTTGATACTGTAAATCACAATGTACTCTGGAAAGTACTTGGCAAATATGGATGTCCAGCTAAATTCGTTGGCAAATTCAAGCAGCTTCATCACTCAATGAAGGCTAGAGTTAACTTTGATGGCCAGCTCTCAGAAGAGATATCTGTTGATAATGGCATAAAACAGGGTAAAATTCCAGCTCCCACACTGTTTACCATCTACCTTTCTGCAATGCTCTAGTTCGCATTTCATGACTGTGACACTGGTGTCATGATACACTTTCGCACATCTGGGAAGATATTTAACCTTCGTAGGTTCAATGCAAAGACACTAGTATCTGAGCTAATTGTTAGAGAGCTTTTGTACGCTGATGATGCTGAACTTGTTGCCCATTCTGTTGAGGATATGCAGGAAATCATGAATCGCTTCACTAATGCCTCTACCAATTTCGGACTGACAATTAGCCTGGATAAGACAAAAGTCATGTTCAAGCCTATCCCAGGCAAGGTTTACACTGAACCAGATATCTTCATTTATGGATCTAGACTAGAGGTTGTAAAGTCTTTTGTATATTTGGGTAGCACTCTTTCATATGATGGCTCCTTGGACAAGGAAGTGAAAGCTCTCATTGCTAAAGGTTCTTATGTCTTTGGAACCTTGGAGGATAGAGTCTGGTCTGATCGCAACATCACTATTGGCACCAAAGTATCTGTCTACAGTACCTGTATACTCTCCACCCTTCTGTATGCATCCGAAACATGGTGCCTGTACCAACACTCCCTTAATGCTTTAGAGAGGTTCCACCAGCAGTGCTTGAGGCGTACCCTAGGTATCAAGTGGCAGAGCTTCACCCCTGACACAGAGGTGCTGCAGATGGCCAAAATTGAAAGTGTCACTACTAGGACTACTAGGATCATGAAAAACCAGATGCGTTGGGTGGGACATGTTGTCCGCATGAAAGATTCTAGGCTTCCAAAACGCATATTCTATGATGAACTGTCTTCTGACAAATGCCCTAGGCATAAGCCGAAGAAGCGTTTCAAAGATAACATTCAAGCAAACCTAGAGAAAATGGCCACGAATAAGAAAACTTGGGAAGAGGATGCTTCTGCAAATTGAGAGGAATGGAGGCACTCCATTCATGCTGGTGCTAAGAGGTATGAGGAGGAGAGGGTTTCTAGAGCTAAGCTGCAATGAGCTTGTCGAAAGCATGATTTGGACAGTATCCCTGCTGGACATGTTGCAGAATGGAAGTGTAACACCTGTGACCGCATTCTGCACTCCAAAGCAGGGCATGTGAACCACCTCAAATTGTGTATATATTATATTATATTATATTATATTATATTATATTATATTATATTATATAACATTGATTTTCTCATTACCTTTCAATGGGTGAAAGATCTATTAGAGAGCAAGTGAACAGTCTTGAAGTTCATGTGATGCAAGCAGGAAAAATAAGCAAGCGCAAGGATCTGAGTGACTTTGACAAGTACCAAATTGTGATGGCTATATGAGTGGGTCAGAGCACCTCCATGGTCATGGGGGTGTTCCTGGTATGCAGTGGTTAATACCTACTAAAAGTGGGCCAAGGAAGGACAATCTGTGAACTGGCTGTCCAATGTCATGGGTGCCCAAGTCTCATTGATGTTCATGGGGAACAAAGGTTTGCCCATTTAGTCTGGTCCTGCAGAAGAGCTACTGCAACACAAATTGCTGAAAAAAAGGTTAATGCTGGCTATGGCAGACAGGTGTAAAAACACACAGTGCATTGCAGCTTGCTGCATAGCTGCAGACTGGTCAGAGCTCCCATGCTGACCCTTGTTCACTGCCAAAAGCGCCTACAATAAGCATGTGAGCATCAGAATTGAACCATGGAGCAAGAGAAGGTGAGCTGGTCTGATGAATAACATTTTCTTTGACATCATGTAGATGGTCAGGTACATGTGCATCACTTACCTGAGGAACAGAAGACACCATGATGCACTCACACAAACTGTTCACCAGAGAATTTGGCATCATATTCTCTTTTATTTGAACTTTTCTGAACACATGACCTAACACACACTGTTAGCCTTTTCTTTTAAAATGCATGAAACATTGAGAAGTTTAATGGGGAGAAATGTTTGTTTAATTGCACTAGCTTAATTGGACTAGGGCATATATTGACCATTATAACAATATTATTTCAGTATTAAGAACCACCAGCCAGCCAGCTATTGTAAACTGTGCAAAAGCCATTTGCTTGTCAGCAAACACATACATTACCAATAACATTAGGATTGATTTTCTAAGTAGGTGTCCCAAATAATAAGTTTTTAACTCACTGTGCACAGCCGACTGTAATCTAAACCATCTGCTCTTCCTGAAACAACAGTTAATCTGTTGCTGAATGTCCAGTTCATGTACAAGTGATAAATGTCTTTATTAGACACATATTAATGAAATATTTCGAGCTGAAACTATTTAAGCTCTCTGTGGAGATGTAAGATTGATTACAACCATGAACACGTTCTGCAATGCATTGGAAGGAGGTCGGCCTACCAATGAATTGGGATATAGTACCTCATTTTGCCACTTGTCTCTATGAAGCAAACTCGACATAGAGAAAGTCTCTACTGTGCAGACTCTGGTGAAAAATTTGACAACAAAGTGGTATTTTGGCTTCATTTCTCTAGAATGGGAGTGTGCTGTTCAAACAAGTCCAATCCATGGAGGCCCCGTCTCACAATTCACAGGACAGGATCTGCTTGGCACCAGATACCACAGCACCCCTTCAGAGGTGTTGTGCAGTCCATGCTTCAATGAGTCAGAGCTGATTTAGTGGCACAAGGGGAACCGACACAATATTAAGCCGGTGATTTTAATGTATTTATTTACATGGAATTTAATTAACCTGTACAGCTCACCTGCAATGGATAAGCAATGTAGAAAGTGAATGAATGAATGAATGAATGAATGAATGAAAATTAATCAGATATCACTGTGGGTATTTTGCAACATGGCTAGAAACAGGACAATACCAGGCAATGTGAAACACCTTGGTAAACTTGCCTGAGGAACACTTTTTTTAACCCTTTCTCTATTTTGAAGCTAGCGGGTTCCCCTCATCCTAAAGTAAATGACCATAGCAGGTGTATTTGTGTCCTTAGGGGTAAGGTGCATAATGCCTCAGGCACTGTGTTTGGAGTGATTTTTTTTTTTTTTTAAATATGTTAGATCAGGGCAAAGTTCCTCCCAGAAAATAGGTTCAGTCCTGGCTGAGAAAGTCCATTTTCTCATTGTGTTTTCCCCTGTGTAACAGCACACTGTATGCCTGAGAAGACCTATAGAATAAAACTATTTCTCCCTACAGAAATGCTTCTTTCCAAAGTGCCATGGTAACATCAAGCTTTCGACTAAATACGAAGCTAAATTAATTTGGACAGCATTCAAATTGTGCACGATATAGAGGAAGGAAAAGTGACCTTGCGTGACCTCACATTGCTGCTTCAATCAATTCACTTGCTGCTGTGAACCACTTGAAGCTTTCTTCCTTCTACTCTATTCCCTTTTTGCTCCACCGCAAAGCTTTGTCAGTGATTTAAGATATCAAACGCCTCACAAAGCAGGAAGGAGGGGACAGGAAAAAGGAGCCTTTTGATGTAAAGAAGGTTGCTTTGGGATTCGTTAATGGTGGAGTGTGGCTGCTAGAGGCAGAGTTTTCGAACACTTGTTTGTGTGTGCTGTGTGCCAAAAATTGTAGATAGCTGATGACTCAGCTCAGCCTTGAGCATGTGAGTGTATTGGCTTTTAATGCTCCTCTCCATGTCCGCCCACCAATGCTTCCTGTTTGACTGAGTATGATCAGGCGGCTTCAGCAGAAAATTGATGTGAAAATTGAGTGGTCAAGTGTAACGTATCTGCTAGCGAGCCCTCTTAAAGACAACCTCCTGGGATTGCACTCTGAGCAGTTCTGCCTAGGCATTTTGCATCAGCCTCAGGCTGTTCTGAATTTTATGAATATGGAAGAAACCATCAATGTAGGACATTATGACCTATTGAATAGCTGTATGAATTTTTCTTTGACTTGAGGTTGGGCAACATATAACAGGCTGCAGAAACAATCTTCAAACAGACATCAAAAAGGTTATTAGTATAAGTGTGTGGTGGTTGGACTGTCGATCCGATGGTAGAACCTGAATCTGTATTCACAATGCTTGAACAATGCATAATTGGATTTTATTCAGTGTTCACTTCCTGTCTCTGAAATTTGACCTTTCAGAAAGAGCAAACAAGCATATGTGTAATCAAAAGTTAACTTTAGAGGAAAAAGTTACATAAAATTTCTAAAAATATATATTTTATTTCACATTAACTATTTTCACAAATTATCGTGGAATTATAAGATTTCAGCTTCACCTCACCTGTGTCAGTCATTTTAAGTGGCTGCCCTTAATTTAAAAGTAATTTTCTGAGCCACTATCATCTTTAACAGTGTTCAATTTTATTTTATTTTTTTTACTTTAAATAGTGACAGCTAAATGATGGCTATTTAGCACTTTCTAGAGAAAACAACACTAATTATGCACACATCCCAATAAATAGGTGATGGGCTGAGAATTATCAAAAGGATGAGGGGAAAAACAATAGAAAAAATAGATGCTTGAATACATGTAAATGATCATCCAAAAATAATGGCCATTTTTTTCATGCAGAGGCAGAGGTGGAAGAAGGTTGTGAGGGCCATATGAGTGGATGAGAGGGGCAAGAAAAGAAAACAAAGGGAAAAACAGTTATAACACTTGCAGTCATAATGTTTAAGTATAATAAATTTGTTACATAAACCCATATACTTCAGACATAAATCTGCTTGAAATAAGCATATATAAAGATTGCACAACTGCACTGTAAAGATTTTTGAGGATTTTTGATGCATTGAGGCAGCTGGATTGCAACAGCAGAAGACCACTTCAGGTTCCATGAGAACAAGAATCTGATTCTACAGTGGGTGAGGTACAAGGAAACTGAAGTTGAAGTTGAGAGGGGGGAAAAAAAATCTCCTGGACTTTTCCTAATCTTCAAGAGTCCTGTGAGCTCAAACCAGTCTGGCCATTCTGTGTACTATTATGCAGGAAAATCCCAGGAGACCAGCAGTTTAAAGTGGACAGTGAGTGTATATACCTACTGTATGTTTACAGAAAAAAAAAAATTAAGAGATCATGTGTATGGGTGCTGTGTGAGACGGCTGCCTCTCCAGTAGCTCTGTAATTTTAGCTCTTTAAACCTCTTTTTTCCACCTTTTTTTACTTTTCTGCTCTTCTTACGAAGACATAGTGTGTTTAACTATATAACATGGATATATTTAACTTTAACAT
>JAPEKL010000018.1:27432930-27446784 GCA_028877455.1 Bagre pinnimaculatus
GACATGCAGGTTAGGTTAACTGGTGACTCTACATTGACCGTAGGTGTGAATGTGAGTGTGAATGGTTGTCTGTGTCTGTGTCAGCCCTGTGATGAACTGGTGACTTGTCCAGGGTGTACCCCACCTCTTGCCCGTAGTCAGCTGGGATAGGCTCTAGCTTGCCTGCGACCCTGTAGAACAGGATAAAGCGGCTAGAGATAAAGAGATGAGATGAGATGAGATGAGATATTTTTGTCTCATTTGTTTAACCGGGTTCTTTTTATCTACTTTTAAGACTTGTGCTGAAAATCCGATGATGTTTTAGGCCATATTTATGCAGAAATATAGAAAATTCTAAAGGGTTCGCAAACTTTCAAGCACCACTGTGTAGTTTGTTGTTGTGAATATGCTTGATAACCTTTGACAAACAGAAGTTTTGGTACTGAAACACTTAAGTGCATCTCATTTAACACATGTCTAGGAGGATATTCGAAGTTCATGTCATAGGACCATTTTTTTTTTTTTTTACAGTTTTCTACGCATTTTCAGTTGCAGGTTGTACTAGCAATTCGTAGCCAGCAGAGAGCACCAGAGAATAAACTGTGGTGCTTTATGGAGCACACACACCCTCAGAGATGAACAGATCCTGTGTTTGACGTAACTAATTCAGTGCTGACATTTTAAGCAACTTAATGCTCTTTCACTGACTGAAAATGGAGCAGTGATAATTTACAACCAGATTGGTTTACGGATTGGGTGTAGACAGGGTCTGGTAGAAGATCAAGATGCAAGAGAATTGTATAAGAGCCTAAAGCCTGAACTGTAAACAGTGTTTCAGTATTCATCTTTGACTCATATGTATGTCTTACACATTTGAAGAACATCCATGTAACATGAACTTTTTCAGTCCTCATTACAGTTTAATCTAACCGAGCCTGTGGTGGAGGTGTGGCTGTTGCCAGCATACATTCTGAAACAAGCCCGTGAAAGTGTGAAAGAAAAGGAAAGTAAGGGGAGAAGAAAAGTCCTGTCAGAGTTCATTATGTGTCCAGGGAACAATGCTGAAAGCGGCAACGCAAGCTGCACTGCACCGAGCTGCCATTAATCATGGCTGACAAGGAACCAGGGTTAAAGGTGGGAGAGTTGCCAGTGCCTCTGATAGTGATTATAGAGAAGGAGAACGAGAGAGAGAATAAAAACTCTCCTAGCAGCCCAGAACACTTTCATATAACATATGGACTGACGTTTCAATAATAAAACCATATCCTAACCTTAGGATTTAACATAAATTCACACAAACCCAACTGAAATGTGACACTTTTGCTGAAAGTTTTTTTTTTAGCTTCACTAACTGAGACATGAAGTGTGAATAACAAAAGTGACACTCATAACCTAGGTTGTAGGACACCAAAAAATGAAAGAATAAACCCCAGACTGCCATTTGCCAAGCACTGCAAATTCAGTCATAATGTATGAGTAGCAGAATCCATTCTGATGTATCACCCCAGAGTGTAATCCTGCTTTGCTCCTTTCAGAGTCACAAAGTGACTGCATTGCTGAAAAATTCAGCTTGTAATTTCTGACCAGTTACCAGCTGCCAAAACAGCCCGAGCTGGTAGATCATCTATGGAAACTGAGAAGTTATTTTCCATCTTTTGTTTTAATTGAATAAATTAATCAGTCTGAGATTGTCTGATTGCATTACTATTTTCCTCAAAACAACTTGTCCATCGATGTTCAGAGCTTCAAATTTGGAGCATCTCTTATTATCTTTCCTCAGCGAATCGGATACTTTGCGATGCAGAGCTGCTCCTTGCTTCAACATTCAGTGGCGTCGCCTCCTCTGAGGATAGCAGAGAGCAGACAGAGGGAGAAAGAGAGAGAGAGAACATAATGGACCCGTGACTGGAGGAGATTGAGGCTCTGTTAAGTGCTCGGCTTGAAAGCATGTCTGGCCTCATTAGCTGTCAGTTGTAACAATACTGAACTGGCAGTGAAGACAGGTTGGAGTCTCGTGGCCATAAATCACAGGCCGACAGCCCTCTGACAGGCTGGGAACTAGCGCACATGCAGGCGCCTTTTCTCGTTCCTCTCGTTCAGCACATCTGAAGCTAGAGCAAACACACACACACACACACACACACATATTGCATACACAGGCCTAGCTAAAACAAGTCATCAAAGAGCTAGCAGTTTCCTTTTTTTTTTTAGATTAGGATAGATTTCAAGTTATTTTGGAACAAGGAATGAAAATCTGAGTTTATTGACTGAACATCTGAAAGGCTTATATTCTGTTAAATATTGTTTAAATGCCTATTTGGTTGATTATCTTAAATGACTGTGAGGCCATAAATACTTGCTCTGTGTATGTATGTGTTTTGCCAGGAGTACTAAGGGCTTTCATGTCATGTCAATCTGCCTGTGTGCATTAGGTTGATGGGTAGTAGTGCAGTGGGGCTGCTGAGGTGGGTGCATGTAGGTGGGTGTATTTGGGGAGGTTAAGGGGGGAAAGAGCAAGGCCTCCGGGTCATTAATCACAGCCTCTGACATGTCGAAGCAGGGGCCTTAGCCCCCCTGTGCATACAGCTGGGCCACACTGCTGGCACGGGAGGTGCATATCCCACAAACTTCTGTTGCTCCTGCTTTCCTTGTTTTGCTCATTCTTTTGATGACCATTCACTCTTTCATTCAATCATCCATCCATCTGCATCAGCTGTCTGTTTAATCTCTGACATCATCCATCCAGTCAGCCATCCATCCGCCGAGTGATCAGCTCAAATCACATTTATTCTGCTTTTGGACCTTCCTCAACCAAAAACTTTACACACACACACACACACACACAGAGAGAGAGAGAGAGAGAGAGAGAGAATTCCAAATTTCCGGGAAATTTCTGAGAAACTAAGCACAGCCGTTCTCTTTCTCCTTCCATTTATCTTCCTTAATTTCTTCGCTTGTCTTCTATATGTAACTTATTCCAGATGAGGCCTGCCTGGTTCTTGCTTGATTTCCAGATTTACAGGCCCTAGGGATTGGTTTTAAACTGGAAGCTGTAGAAAGTTCTTTGTTTTTTGAGCAAGTCCTCATGAGCAGGACTGAGAAATAAGAAATAGGCTGCGAGTCCTGGGAGGATTTCAAAAGCCTATTTCAGACCAGTAGGTCCTCAGTTGTCACGTGAAATATGACTGCTTCTCTTCTCCAAAGAATAAATCTCCCTGTTTGGTGTCCTTAGATAGCTTGGAGGTTTTGGTTTCCTGTTTCCCCTCAGTAAGTTGTTGTTTTTTTCCCCCCATCCAAAATGGTATTCAACCTTCATGAGTACATTAATCTCTGACAGGAACGACTTTACATTTGACAAACAACATCGTGGTTGTTTGATGAAGTCCTACCACTTTAACTTAACAGCTGTAATTATTCTTGTGGATCTTTCGGAGCATGTTAATAGATCAAGTGGAGTCAGGAGGGCAGGAATGAATGCAGAGGTTTTTAAATAAAAGTCTTTGAAGACAAATTGTAACATGAAAATTGAGTGTAATTCCTATTTATTTTTCTTCTTCTCTTTTTCTCTTGCAGCAAGCTCCTCGACTGCAAGCTTTTCCACAGGCTGATTGAATCAGACACCTTCATTTGTGCAGAGTATGAGGTCAAAAGACTAGAGCAACCTGAGAGAGAAGAAAATGATGGCGATGCAAGATTTTTTATTTTTACTGTGGGTTCAAGTGTTAATATTGGTATATTTGTAGGGTTAATCCATGTCTTTTAGAAAAAAACAACAAAAAAACAAAGATGAAGCGCATTCCTTGGTGAATGACTTGTGGACTGAAGTGATGAAATGTGACAGCACATACAGATGTTAAAAGAAAAGATGAATATCTGATAAATTGTGCAAGCATGTATGGACATTAACCAAATTACTTAATACTGAAACTGATTTATTGTGTCACATGAACTGACAGAGCAATTTTGTATTTTCTTGTTTAATGAGTTGCAATTTCACCAAGGGCAAAAGTAAACACAGTGCAGTTTGCTCTCTCTCTCTCTCTTTCTCTCTCTCTCACATGCTTGGTTCTATTCTGTTATTTTACCGCAGTGTGCTCAGACCCCACCTTCCTGCTGTTCAAACCACAGCAGTGCCACACACACAGGGCCTGCCATAAATCAATGGACAGGATCGTGTCTGCCAGTCAGACTAAACAAGAGCATTTGTGTTGCTTCGCACTCAGCCATTAATCATCTTGACAGTTTGAAAAACACATTTCCCCTTTAATGACTGTATTTGGAGAATCACGTCTGCTTCCTCTCTTTGCATTGCTCCTGCCCTCTTTTTTCCTGTGAAAGGGGCTCTTTTCTTACCAAAAGGCTACAGGGAGAGAGAGAGAGACCACTCAGTGTTTTACAGTTGACAGCAAAGTAAACGTTGATATATGCAAACCTCTGATTAGTCATTGTTTTCAAAAATATAAAAAGTTACGAACATTGTAATTGTATTATCTTCAGTTTCTATTATTATTATTATTATTATACCAGCAACACATCACATTGAATATTCAAATGATTATTTCCTTATTCCATTTTCCTGATTTCATTATTTCGCACATCCACACACGTTGTCAGCTAGTCTAAGTGTTATTGCTCATTACTGTGTCACTAAAGCAATCACTCGTCAATCATGAAAAAATCATTGCCCATATTTTCTCCAAAAAACACAAGCATACGTGCTGTGAACAGTTTGATTGCAGACCGACCTCCAAACCAGAGGGAGTGGTTCTGATTTGGGTCAGCACAAGCATCTGGGCTCAGTTATATCCATGAAAAGGGGCCGAATATACCGTGAGGAATGTTCAAATGAGACTGTGAGATGAATCGAGGCCCAGTTGGTTAGCCATGACTCTGCCAAAGCACGTTTCTCCACGAAAGTCTTGCGCGTGACGCATACAATCTGACAAGTCAGTGGCGTTGCCTCAGAGTGCAGGCAGATCTAAACCAGCTGGGGCCATGCATATTAGTGGTTGGCCATAATTGCCATTGCCCTTTCGTAAGGCCGTTGAGGACTAGCCTGTATGTTTTGTTGTGTGTCAGAAGACGGCCAGCGGGGGAATGGGAGAACTGTGGAAGGAGCTAGCTTTTTATGCAAACATGTACAAGGCAGGTTAATTTACTGTGGCATTGGGGCAGTTCACTGCAAAAATACAGTTATAGACGGAAAGGGCTTGTTTCGTCAGTTTTAACGAGGACATGGAGTAAATGTCATAACCACATAACCTTGATCTCCACTTCTGCAAAGATGTGTTGCCACCAGGCTTTCAGATATTGTGGCATATTGGTTTGATCCATCTGGGGGATGAGGAAGAACCAAATGAAAGTCGTGCCTAGATCTGCTGAGTGTTGTGTCTGGATCAGTTGAGGCGAAGAAATGATGAACACTTGCAGGCTAATGAAACAGTCACTCCAAACTTAGTCATCATTAATCACTCGCTCGTGTCGGTCTTCTACTCTCAGATACCACTGTCATTTCCCATTTTACCCTCATCATGAGAGAAGGGCTCATAACCAATAAGTGTTCATGAACCTCTTGAGTCTGTTTATGAGTTTAGCTAATCTCTGTGTGTACAAATGTGTGTCCATCCAGCAGGGCTTTTACCAATAACTACTAACACTGTAAGGCTCCACAGAGACACAGTAGTCCATCTTGTGTCTCTGCCTTGAGCCCGCAGTGATATATCTCCTCAGTATGAGCAGCAGGGATGACAGAAATAGAGTGTGGGTGTTGATTCCTGCCATGGCTGGGAGCTGGGGAGGAGAGAGAGATGGACAGAGTGATTGATGAGTAGCGAAAGAGGAAGAAAGGGAAGATGGATCAGATGACAATGTGATGGACGAGCTACAGCAAAATGGAAAACGGTGCCACCATTCATCTTTCCCTCGAGAGCAGACCTCTGCTCTGGAAATTTCATCTACCACACCTTTTATTCATTTAGCACAGACAGTCATCAATGGGTATGTCATGTTAACTTAGATTTGTTCTGTGAGTTCACTATTACCTAAATGAAAGCCTGGAATGAGTGACGTGCATCCAAGCCACAGAGGGTTAGAAGAATAAGAAAGGTAACAGCTACAATTATAATAATATGTGTGGTACAGTGGGTATGCCTTGAACGTTTTTGTAATAGTCATTGTGGTATGTTAGTTCCCTTAACAGGCTGATCACTTGCAGTGAGGGGGAGTCGGGCGACCTGCTTCCCTGACAAATATGTCTACTCATGTCCAGCCAAGTGGATCTGTTCCTTCACTCAGCATCACAAATGGAGATTCGCAGAATTTCTAGGAAAAGTGAGCTTATGCGACATCTCAGGTTACCTGGCTAGAACTGATGGAGACATGATGCCTTTTCTCTGAGGCAGGATCAGTATTGGAAGCTTCGTAGTCGATTGCATTAAGTAAGCAACACCTTTTAGAGTGGTCCCAGATCAGTTTGGATACGAATGTAACCAGATTCTGAGCCTCGAGGGGCCCAGGCACTGTAACCTTGCAAGCTAGCTGCCAGTATGTGTGAATGATGATATACAGACATTGACCTGACAGGCCCTGTTGTGGTTCTTTACAAGGCTATGCAATAATATTGTTGCCAGTCAAACTGCCAATGTGATCCATGGCAGCAGGATGATATTATTCAAAGTCAACATTTCAGGATCAGCTGAACAATTTTAAGCCTTTATCGTTGATAACCTGGGAACTGACACCAAGGCCTGTCACCAACAAGCTTCACTACTCAGATCTCAGCCAAAGAAATGCCAAAGACTTGCAGGGTGATAGAAAAGTCACTTCAAACTCAGTCATCATTAATCACTAGCCCTCATCTGTCATCAGCCCAGTGACACCACCATCATTTCTTATTTTACCCTCACCATCCTCTACCATTACCGGCTGCACAGTAGACATGGTTCGTGCTGGCAGTTAAAAGCACAGATTATTTTTCAGATGATGATGAAACAGGATCTAGAACACACAAACATGCCTGGGCAGAAACAGCTACGGTTTCTCTTTGGAACCTGAAAGGCCAGGCGGCTTTCCTTAGGGAATATAGGCGGCTTATACCACAAAGTTAATCTGTTAATTACAAAAGTGTGATTCATAGTAGCGAAAATGACTCAGTGTAATTACATTTAATTGAAATGTCTGCAATATGGCACTCCTGGAGGATTAATTACTACACACATGGAAGAAGTGGGAACGAAAAATAACATGTAAGAACAGAGACTGTAATAGTGCACTGGGAACAATAACCTTTAAGGCAAATGTTTGCCGAACTATAACTCAGCTGCAGATATGTTCGTTAACATCTGCTGTCACATTAAGTGACATGAAAGAGAGACTTGGTACTGGACAAAAAGAAAAAAGAGGAGGGACAGAAGTATTCTCTGCCATAATTACGAACACACATTAAAGTTGTATAATAGTACCATACCTAAAATCTTCTGATAACACACTCCAGCATGATGGAGAAGCAGAAGGAAATGGCATGGCCAGCAATAAAACAGCGTACTAAATGCATAACTTTGTAGCCAAATACAAACGTGTAGGGTATAGCAGACAATGAAATGTTATGTACAGACCTGTTAAATATTGTTATGTAAAAGGGGCTTGAGATTGACAATGGGCAGTTAGCTTGATTTAGTTTAAATCTCGCAAACAAGACTATAAAAATGATGTGTGATGAAATTTGTGTTTAATCAGTCCCTAAATAATTGCATATGTAAACCTAATTACCTGATTATGCTGCCAATTCAAGGCTGCTATATTAGTTTTAACTACACCACTCAATCAGTGTGTCGTGACATGAGACAGAACCATTCAGATAATTCAGGGTAAAGGGAAAAACTGCTCGGGCAAGTTGATAGATATCACACTTCCTGATATGGTCTCCAGAGACCTGCCTTATAAAGATAGGCCTGGACAAATCTAACATTTTGCTGATAATATTTCATAGCTGGTTGCTAATGCCAAAATTAAAAGTTTTGTTTTTTAATACTACAGTCCTAGACACACTAATGATTTGTGAAAATACACAAGAGTGAAAGTCTAAATAGCAAATATACTGCATACCATTATTAACATAGAACATTAGTCACAGGAGTAAGACGACATTGAAGGAAGGATGAAGAAATACAAAAGCATTGAGTTTAAATATAACCATTTCATTTATTTAACAAAATTATAACTCCAAAGCTGGACAGCTCTGCCATCGCTAATTTTCTTCTTCTTTTTTTTTCATTGAAGCGGCACCTTAACCAGCCTAGTAATTTCAGCACTTTACAAAAAAATATTACAGCTCTTTAAGTAATTTATTTGTCAGCTGTTAAAAATAAAAAATAAGCATTTAGAAAGGCTAGGAGGACTTTGACATGCACATTCATACTGCACAGACACAATAACCAGACAGCGTCAGACAGGACAGATTTATGAAAAGGAAAGAAGTGTCTGAAGCTTAAGATTTGGAGCATAGTGTGTACAAATAATAAGCAAACAAGATCAGTTAAATTGAGTGAAATGAATAGATGAACTCAGTATTTGTGAAAGTAAACTGTTTTGGATTATAAACTGGAAAAAGCCAAGCGTTTGTTAAAAAATAAATACAATTCTGTTCGAAAACTGCATTGGCGCTTCAGTTTTACACAGTCTCAAGCTTGCATGCACCCTGGAACACTCGTAATTTCAGCCGTTAGGGAGCCCATGGATTCCTTTTTTTGTCCACCTTTTCTGATTCATTCAATTCCCATTTCCCATTATTGGGAAACTGCAGACAGTATCTAATCCCAAGTGGGATATCTTAGCAGTCATCATGCAAGTGTGCTGCTTGCTCTGGCTCTAGAATTCTGAAGCAATGGAGTCCATTTCACTGGTAGCCAAGGGCAGAAGCAGATCCCAGTCTCTGACTATAGAGGGCATAGTGAGAGTAATAGGGTGCGGAGGTTGGTAAAGAATGCATGGGCAGTGTTGGTGCTGTGGGCAGTGGCATTTTACTATAGGGATGGTATCGAGCCAAGCTCAAACTCGGAGGTGCCCTCAATGAGAAGGAAGCAGGAAGAGAAGCTGGACTGCTCTGAGGAGGCAGATGGAGGTGACATGAGGAGGAGGATGATGGGTATGTGGACAGGAGCTTTCCGTCCACACCTGGCAGTGAGGTGTGTGTGCGCAGGTGGGCTAATAGCTCATCAGAGGTGGCAAAGCGCTTATCACATGGCCCGCTGGCTGAGACCCAGTTGCATGCATGTGGTAGAGGCTCATTGGGCAGCATGAAGCCATACGTGTATAATGGATGAGAGAGTGATGGTGTGATGCTATTAGACAGTGAGCTCTGGTGGAGCGAGTGCAATGGAGGGTGAGGGGGGTAAACCAATGGGAAGCCGGATTTTAGTGAAGATGAGGGGTCATGAACGCATGTGCCACAGTTGCCACCCAGGTGATGTGCATTCGGGTAGCTTAAACAGTACGGGTCCCGACACAAGCCCTGCATAAATGAAGGTGGAGATGCTCCAGTCAGTGGGCTTGAACTGGGGTGTTTACCTGCAACCCCTACGCCAGCACCTCCGAGACTAGACTTGGTAGGATCTAAGCCAGGAACAAACTGACTAGGATAACCAGCGTAAGTGCCCACTATAGAACCGTGGTAGCCCATGCTGGACGATGGGAGTGGAAAGACAGGGTGACTGGATTTGAAGGGAGAAATAGAAACAGGCCCAAGTCCTCCAGGCTGAGATGGTTGGGGGTCCGATTTGCCCTCGTTACTGGGGCTGCTTTCAGAGCTTGAGCTACTGGAGTTGGCACTCGCTCTTGCATGGCTCGAGTTGGCCAGCTGGGGACTGTCCAGACTCGCCTTACTCGACTCTGCCTCCTTCTTCGGGTTGCTGCTGCTGTCGGAGAGTGCCACTTCTGTGTTTTTTGCCTCCCCGTTTGCAGTCTGTGAATGCCCAGTGGAACGCATGGTGCTGGGTGAAAGAGCATGTCTGTGCGCCTGAGTCTGTGAAGGCGAGCTCACTCTGGAACTTGGAGAAACAGTACGTGCATGGTGGGACTGACAGTTCGGTGTACTACTGCCACCATTACCTCCACCCACAGGAAGACAAAAGCCAGGCTTGTTACTGCTGCTGCCGCTGCTGCTGATACTCCCATCCCTCTGACTGTCTGGGCCTGTTTTGGAGTAAGGCTTGAAACTAGACTTATCATCTGACGAAGGCCGCTGCTCTGCGAGTTTTACGGATGAGGACGAAGTGCGAGATGAGCCTTCTTTCTCACCCAGTCCACTTGATGCAATGGAGGCCAGTTTGGATGAGGATGGAGGATCCGGTTTACCTATCTGAGAACACGTCTGAGCCAAGAGGGCCAGTGGACTCTTCTTAGCATCCAGCTGGAAGGGAAATAATAAATAACTTGTGAATAAGTGAATGGCAATAAGTATTAAGAAAATAATAAAGATTTTCTTAATTTTATCATTATGTGCACTACCGTGGTCACACTGAAGTGAGAAAAAAGATATATACAAACATATATTTACTTAGAGTAATGCCACTAGTAATGTCTGTGCATGTTAAGGGATTTTAATTTTCAAGTGTATGACTTGCCTCTACCGGAAAAATACAATAAAAAATAGGACCTGAGAACCTACGAAGGCATGTTCTAACAGTATCTAACTCGTATTGTGTAACTTTTATATTCAGTTACAGATACAAAAAGACAGAGAACCTTTAGACAAAAATAAATAAATAAATAAAGTAAAAAAAAAAGTTAAGTGAAATATAAATATAATTTTTAGTCATGGATTTATATGCATAGTAATACAAACAAAACACAGTCCAATTAATTATGTCTAATGACAGATTCTAGGCCTATGGTAATCTGAGTAGATCATTTTTATGATTTTAGACTGCGTTTTAACTGCTACATTGGAGGAAATTTAAATGACGTATTAAATCAGTTTAATAAGGAGGCCTGGGCTGTTTGGTGACTATAAATGTACTTTGATTTTCTAAACCAATGTCTCCAGTGAAAGCCTTGGCTGGATAGTGCATAGTGAAGTTAATGTTTTATATATATAGTACTATCATCTGGAATGAAGTGAATCATGTTGATGTAGTGTATAGTGTGTGAAATAGTGTATAATGAAATGAATGAATAATGCAGTAAATAGTGTAGATTATAGCTTAATAAAGTGAATAATGTAGTCTATACTTGTAGTGCATAATAATAAAAAAAAATCATAAAATGCATAATATACTATAGTGTAAGCTGTCAGTAGTGAGTAGTGTAGTATGCTATAGTGTGTAACACACCTCGATGCTGACTGGGGCAGATGTTAGGGGCTGCAGGTACTCCGGGTGGAGCAAGTGGCCCGAGTGCGCGGTCAGCATCTTCACTACTTTAATGGGGAGACGCTTCGCCTGACGCACAGGATCCGAGGGCTTTAACCAAGCGGTGGGGGACGTGTCCTTAATTCCAGCGGGCTTTCTGAAAATGAAGTTACCGTGGTGGCTGTCGGAGGTCGGGCTGTGTAAAACGGATACTGCTGGAGATCCACTTAGAGGGTGGTGCATTGGGTGCGAGACTGAGCCGAGGAGCGGGTGCGGGTGCGATCACAGAGGACACATCTTCATGGGCTACAGTACAAACTCAGAGGCTGGGTTTTATACCCATGGCGTATTCTGAAATAAAATAATCCACAACACAAATGTCCAATCTTTTTTTTTTTTTCAAAAGCAGTGCTTCTTACAGGTGATGAATATTTACTCCAAAGCTGTTCATAGTTCCGTTCCGTGTGCGCACTGGATGTGAAGCCGCATTTCATCCACACCGCAAAATATTACAACTCTTTTTTTTTTTAAATACAGCAGTTGCCTTGTGATCTTTAAGACTATCAGTAGGAAAAAGCAAATCCACAATAACTCAGAGACAAAACAAATAATACCAACCCCAAAAAGCCCACAACACGATGCGCTTTGCTCTCCGCTCCTTTGCGCTCCAACCCAACGCGCTCCCGTCCGCCTTGCGCATGTAATTCAAGTAAACCAAACCCAAGGAGGACCTTCTAAGTCCGTGAGCCGCCGACCAATCAGCGCTTCCTGCATTGCTAATGAGAATCCAGGGCGGAGCTCTCGCCTCTGACCCCACCCATCGATCCTTTGTCATATCCGTGTTCATTATGGCACGAGAGTGACAGCAAGGCTCTTCAAATGTCATTATAGATCAGGCTCTCTGTGCACTAGGGCTTGATAAATGAGATCTTACCTGCTTCAGGATCCACAGAGCAGCAATAATGAAGTAGCTGAGCTAGGGCATGAGAGACAGAAGGCGCATGGTTCTGGGAAAAAAAAAACAACCCTACACAAATCACCAGCAAAGGGGATATCTCTCCAAGCCGACACTTAAATTGGCCTATAAATCTAAAACCAACACTGGAGACTAGCAATTTGTTATAGCACAGATCTATAAGTTTGAACCAAAAGAACCCGTTTAGAAAAAAATAGCCAGAGCACACTAATATCCTGCCAAATGCTTTGGAAGCAATATCCATATATTTTATAGGATAATCTTTTTTCCCCTCCTACCAATCTTTTAAATCAGGGTTTAATTATGGATGACAGTGCTTCAACATGCCCCCTATTTCAGCTCTATACATTTCTGTTAAAGTAAATTAAATGTAATTTGCTGCTTGTGCCCTCTGGAATCAATTGTGCACTAAAAGAAACCCAGTAATAAAACAAGAAGGACTCTATAGTTCTGTCTGTAAAGTGGAATGTTAATAACTTTATTGCATTGCTGCTCCACACTGATTTGGCAATGAGCTAATTTTGTTAACCTAATTACACAATGAATTGGTTAAAGAGCTTAAAAATCATGCCTGACAAGTGCTATTAGTGGCAGCCTGAAATAGTCACAGCGAGTGAGGCTCTGAAGCCGAGAATCCTTTAGCCATCTCAAATGACTGAGGAATGTACATAGATCTAGTCTATATAATATGAACATGAACTCAGTTTGGTGAATGATGGATGTCTCATTCTGATACTTTCTGGGACGTTGTTGTCCAAAGTACCCATTTCAGTGTACACTTATTTTTTTGTTTGATTATGTGATGCTTGGACATGTTGCTATCCGAAACACCATTTTACTAGCATTTTATTACCATGGATGGTGAAAATGATTGTTTGTTCTTAAGTGATTATTAATGAACATGAGATAATGTTTGACAGTAGTGTTCTGGGCACCACACTGATGTCTGACCTCTGTCAGACATTTGCAGACTCCCTCTGAGGTTAGCCGAGGTCAGTGTAGTGATAAGAAGATTGCTGGGGCAACAGTCTCAGGCAGAAAGGTCAGGGGTTAAGTTGTACTGAAGTGCATGCGGTCTGATGTGTTTACTGTTCTACTGCTTTTTGTTAGATCAGACACAGATGGTTAGTGTGTCTGCATAGTTGTAGGTGTGTGTGTGTGTGTGTGTGCGAGAGAGAGAGAGAGAGAGATATGTTTCTGTAACATTGCTTACTTTTGTTCAGCACACTTTGACAAGGGGTTCGCAAACATTTTGTAGCCAGGAATTTAATTGTAAAAATAAATCCCACATACCCCCTCAGTACTGATTTAGTTCATGAAGACAAGATTATTAAATTCATATTATTTAGATGGGCAGCATGGTGGTCTAGTGGTTAGTGTGTCTGCCTCTTGATCGGGAGATTGTGAGTTCTAGTCATGGTCGGGTCATACCAAAGACCATTGTAAAAATGGTGCCTACTACCATCTGGCAAGGCAGGCTGCAATACAGATGCGAGTGGGGAGTTAAACTCTCGTGGTTACCAGAGGACTAGCCCCCCACTGTAACCCTAGCTA
>JAPEKL010000018.1:27492906-27502919 GCA_028877455.1 Bagre pinnimaculatus
AGGAGGCATCCGAAAGAGATGCCCGAGCCACCTCAGCTGATTCCTTTTGATGTGGAGGAGCAGCGGCTCTACTCCGAACAGCATTAACTGTTTCAGCAATTTGTGCTACGGTAGCTCTTTTTTCGGATCAGACCAGACAGGCTAGCCTTCGCTCCCCACATGTATTACTGAGTCTTGGGTGCCCATGGTCCTGTTGCTGGTTCACTAATTGTTCTTCCTTGGACCACTTTTGTTAGGTATTAACCAAAACCAGGAACACCTCACAAGACCTGCTGTTTTGGAGATGCAGTGACCCAGTTGTCTAGCCATCATAATTTGGCCCTTATCAAAGTCGGTCAGATCATTATGCTTGCCCATTTTTCCTGCTTCCAACACATAAACTTTGAGAACTGACTGTTCTCTTGCTTCCTAATCTAGCCCACCCTTGACAGGTGCTTTTAAATGAGTTACTATGAAATAACATATCAAAATTGTTAGTTTGTGCTGTAAAATCCAACATACTTCATAAGTACGAATAATACATTTTAATTTAATTACCACATACCTAACTGTTACATACTAGATCAAATATTATCCCTAATACAGTGCTATAGTGCGAGGAAATTCTTAGAACTGGTCAGAAGATTGATGATTAATTATCTATAACAGCATGGCTCTAGCAGCACTAATAGGTGAGTATAGTATAAGATTATAATCCCTATTTGTAGATATTTTTTTCTCATTTAAATCTTAAAATTGTCTTATTCTATTGGCAAATAATTTGCATATTTCAACTAAAACAATATGATGTTGAGCTGAAAATTAGTTAATATGTCTAAAAATAAGCCTCGTGGTCTTATATTTATAATAGAATGATCTTATAATGAAACCCATAACTTCTAATGAGAGGTAACTTTTTCTTTATTTAAGATCTCTTCATTTGCTATCTTTTTTTCAATGATATGGTGAAGCTTTCTATAAAGAGATTGTATTGTAACAGTCAGAATTAAAGCTGTCCTTTAAAGTTTCCTATCAATAATCAACTCTGCTTCATGACATTGGCCCAATCTTTGATTATATTCCTATTACAGGACATCCTGTCATGTGTTATTCATTACCAAACTCATTTGTAAGAGAAAAGTATAACCCAGAGTATACTGTAAGTTTCTGATTTTGTAATGTTGTTCCTCTGAACACACATTGTGGTCATACTGGAATTCCATACAAGTGAATCAGTGCTTGAGCAAACATAACATCTCAACTATATTAACTTGCTGCTGCTGAAAGGTTGCTAAGCTTGAGTCATGACAATATTTAACACTTCTGCATATTAAAGACGCTTCGCCAACATTGTATGGTGCTTTATTAGGTAGTTAGAGTCTCATAGACCATCAGAGACTGGTCTAAACATAAGGATGAAAGAGCACACATAGGCAGGGGTGCCAGACTAAAGTTGTAGAGTACAAGTGAATCATGAAAGCATGTGACCTTCCAAATAGGTTTATGAGTCTACAAACCCTGACCCTGACAGTGAAAAATGCCCTAGTAAAATTATGAAATAGTCGGGGCTAAAGAAGTTATTATATCTGGCACAGGGAAAAAGAGAGCCCAGGGCCACATGTGGTCAAATGAGCCATCAAAGACTGAGGGTTAGGCTTCACTCTGATTGAATGTGAAGCTTACAGGGCCAGAAGGAATGAGAAGAGAGAATGAAAGAGAGAGAGTAGTAGAGTCATGAAGTTTAGTTTATCCTCAGGGACTTGTAAAAGGACAAAGAACTTGAGGAAACATTATATGTAAGAAGGCACTGGTGGATCAGAGGTTCAGATGTACCACCATAAACAGGCTGCCTACATTCAAATGGTTGTTTGAGTGATGTTCATCATTAGAAGAAAATTATAAGTCAAATGTCCAGCCTTAGGCAGCATTAAACATGCCAAAGGAAGTGTCTGGAAGCCTGGCTTTTGGATTTAGAACAAGGATCCACTTGAAATGAGTTTCATTTGGGGTTAAACTAATGTAGTTTATAAGCTTTTTGAAAAAAAAACCCCAGATAAACCATTATGTTGTCAAGGGGCCATTTTATCAGGTACACCGATGCACATATAGATTTAAGTATGCAATTACCATCTGTTGCTATTTGCCAGTCCATTTTTAACCTGGTGATCATCTCAGGAATATCATTTAACAGACTATTCTCAGCACACCAGCAACAATGGCATGGCAATGGCATCTTTGTGGATATTGAACCCCTCAGTGTCACTGCTGGGAGAAGAATAGTCCACATGCCGTAAGTATCAACAACCTAGAGGATGCTCAGGACTCAAACTGTCCATGGAAAATGAGATTTAATCTCTAATTGTACATGTACATGGACTAACAGGATAGTTTTTTCTAATAATAACTGCGAGTTAAATCTATGCAGTGCTTTAAAACCACATAACAATACTACAGTGCCTCATGGGCCCTTACTGGCACTGAATTACAATGTTAACGTCATTATTTTGAGTGAAAACCGTCCAAATCTAAAAAAAATTATCTGGTCAGCAGTGTCCCTATAGTCATCACTTCCTAATAATTGAGTAGAAGAAGTTTGACACATTGTGCAACCCATTTGTAAGTCAGTAAGTGTTCAGCAACAAGGGCAGCTACTGTATATGGTTCAACTTGACAGAAATCTCATTAGATCTAAATCCCTAATGAGCAAGCCAGAGTTGACAGTGTCAAGGAGAAAAAAATTCCTGATATGTAATAAGGAAGAAACCTTGAAAGGAACCAGACCCAAAAAGAAACCCATCCTTTTCTGGGTGACAGCAGACAGTGGGATTTTGAAAAACAGGCACACAGTGAAAAGGGTAAAAGTGCAACATGCATAGAAAAGATCTTGAATTTCTTTTTGTACTTACAGTAAATTACCTTGACTTGATTATAACCATGTATCATCCGTTCCATGATGAAAGGGGCGTAATTTGGTACAAATCCTTCTGCGCCACATGTTCTAAAATACACCACTTTGACATGAATAGTTACTTTGGAAGTAAGCAGGTGGCAAAGAATCAACATGCCAGGACATTTGATATGCCAAAATAAGCTTGAGTGAAATACGGGTTCTTTCCGATACAAGGAATGAGGCTCATTTATCAGCTGTGTTTAAACATCTGTCACAAGAATCCAAGAAATTATGTGTATTTATTTTATTTCTTGTAGTTTTCTCTTTCTGTCTCTTTCTCTGTTTCTTCCTTTGGGTACTCAGTAATATATAAAACAACACAGGCCTACACATTGTAGATGAAGTCAGTTTTGTGGTTTTGCACATTTGGGAGTTTTACAAAACCAAAGTGGGCTGTCAACCATAAGTTTGTGGCGGCTGCCAGCTTGTGTACAACTTTTTCATACAGTCAGTAGTTCTTTAAGTTTATGCAGGACTCCAGAAATGGCCTGCTGACAGTTTGGATTTGAACTGAGCAGCGCAATGAGAACAAAACTACACGAGTAATTGATAGCTGCTTTGTTGTGTATCCATTCAATTGGGAAGCATGAGGCGATCCAAATGAAAATGGATTGTGCTTTGAGTAAAGTAGACAGAGTGGCACTTTAGCGGAGGGCAGTGTTTTGTGTTGAGATAGAGGCTAATGAGATGGTTAGAGCAGGGAGTCCCAGGACACAGCATGTCAAGACTAATCCTGGCCAAGCTGGAGTCTCTGATGTGATTCTCTCTCTCTCTCTCTCTCTCTCTCTCTCTCTCTCTCCTGTTTTCTTGTTCGCCTGCCTGGCCGATGGGATTCTTCCTCACTGTCACTCCTGCCAATACCAACTGACATACTGTTGCCTGGGGCAGCTAGGGTAATGTTACAGTACCGGTATGAGAACACAGAAGACGAATGAAATAGAGAGGAAAATGCTGTGTGGCTGACATTAAAGATGACATCTCACTTATTAGCTTTGTCCTCTCATCTCCTGTTTCTCTCGGCTTGTCCTTGTCTTTGAAGCCTCAGGTGTACAGGCCCCTGCTGAAGTGGGGAAGTAAGACAGACAAGCACACATGAAAACATAGCATCTATGAAATAACTGTCTTTACATCAGTCTTCTGAGATTTAGCAAGCTGCTTAATGAGTTTATGTTTTCTGACAAATCTTCAAACATGATAAAAGGAGAAGATGTCTGATAGCAGAGATGAGACTGTTCTATGAAAGCCTCTTTCAGCATGAGCTTGGCTCATCAAAGTCTCTCAAATCTAGTTTATCCCACTGGCTTCTCTGATTCCTGTTTTCCCAGCCCCGTGATAACTTTTGAAGCGCTGAAGTAAAAAACAAGAGAGACGCACATCTCTCTGTCAGCACTTTCAGGCACACTGAGAGGCCCTAAGCTACCAGGCATTTTGTGACGAGGTCTGTAGTGTAATTAATTCAGAACCTGCTTATCGTCTGCCGTCTCAGTGGTACAAAGTCATGCTTTGACAGCCCTTGTCTTGTCATGTCTCTTAGCTCTTCATCTAGTCTTCCCTAAGCTGCCTGGGAGTACACAAGCCTGGGCTGTTTGAAAGGCAACAGCTGAAACCATATCCTCCAATAAAAAAAGATGAGCTGGAGGGGATGCGGGTGACTTGGAGGCTGGGCATGAACTGTCAGTAGAGGTGAAGTTTCACACACTGATCCACTCACTCTACGAGAGGTAAATTTGAGCAGATCTGAAGGGAACAAGCCACTGATCTGCTCACATACTCCCCACACACATTCTCATCTCCCCTGCTGATTTCTTTTCACACTCCTCACACACTCTCATTTCTCCTTCACTCACCTTGGTTTATATCCTCCTAGTTTGTTTATGGGCGTGGCATGTTTCTACATCCTCACAGTGACAGATGGGTATCACTTAATATTACAACAAAATGGTATAGTTGTAATGGAACACATTCCCATTCTTCATATTATATAGCAGGCAGCTAGCAGGCTCAGTTAACTCTGGGTCACAAGGGCACACTGGCTTTGAAGTGCCAATCAATAGCAACAGGCGATGACAGCAGCCCCCATATCACTCACAAGCCTTGTTTGTTGTTGTTGTGTTGGTGCAAATGAAGCGCCTGTGCACCTTTTGGAATGGTAAAGTCACCCAGCAGGGAACGTTAGCTTGGGGAGGAGCTGAAACATTGCTAGCAAGAGCCTGTTCTCAGTGGGGGACTGGTGCAGACTCAGTCCTCCCTCTGATCATGCCATCTGTCAATCACAGAGCAGGGCCGCCCAAACAGGACGTCCAGTGGCCTCGTGGCCTTTTGGTGGCCAAACCAGAGAGGAGGTCAGAAGTTCAGGGTGAAAAGAGCAAGAAAGGAGATGCAATGACAAAGAATGATGGATATAGATGGTTATAGCATTCTAAAACATAGACAGACCCTGTAATGGATCAATTAGAAGGACAAACCAAATAACCCATTAAGGTACTTAATTTTTTTTTTAAATGTGGATAAGAATTTAAAGGGAAAAAATGGTGGATGGGAGGCATTTTGCTGGCATGGTTTATTGCAGATGAGTAGTGTATGAGTGTGTGTGGAAAAAGATTTCCATGCCAGGGTCATCAGAATGTAAGTGTATAACAGGAGATGGCATGAGCTTGGCACAGGAGCAGCTGGATCAGCTTTGCTTTGGTTTGTGTTGCCATTGGGAGTCTTTTGATTGGTTCTGCACTTGCATGTCCATAATACAAATACACGTCTCCAAACTTAGAAAGCATTTCACATAAACACACCTGTTTCCTAAACACAAAGGGAATTTGGAGTACAAGCTTTCATGCTGTGCTATGAACCAAAAAATTGTGTTTTGGAATGCAACTATAATAACTACTGAGCAGTAGTTCAGTGTGACCTGAGATATGTCAGGTGGTCCACATGGTGTCCAGCAGCTCAATTTGTGTGACATGTTATGAAAATTACTGTTAGTGACTTTATTGTTAGTGACTTCAAGATAAATGCATTTGCCACATCGTGTTACAGAATCATGCTTAAGATCAAACGCCTTGACTGTGTGAGCAATGTTCAGATCTACAAAATGACAAACACCCAGCCCCTCATCAACACTGTATGGCAGCATCAGCTACGCTTCCTTGGACATGCCCTTAGGATGCCAGAAGAAGAGCCATGCAGGAGGTATGCCCTCTACATTCCAGCCCATGGCAAAAGGCATCCAGGTTGACAGAGAACAAGCTACCTGAACTATATACAGAAATTGTTAGGGGACACAGAGGGCAATTTGCGCCCTGATGCAATTGCTACATTGGCTGCAGATCGAAGGCAATGGATGGGACTCGTGGTTGCCTGCAAAAAAAATGCAGCTGAAGAATGATGATGATGAGTGACTTCATTAGTGTTGAATAAAGTCAAGTTGTAAAACAAATCCTTGCATGTATGAATTTGAACAATGTTTTCATGAGATCAGATTCCAGTAGGTATACTTTTGTGATAGTATCAAATTTCAAAAATGGGTTGCCATTTAAAGCCATCATACCATATGATGACTCAAACATCATCATATTTAGTATATTATTTATTCATTAGGTATCCTCCTTCTTTAGTGTTCTGCCTGATGGCAGGTCCGCTCTGACAGCTTCAGCCATCAAAGTTTCTAGGGAAGGATTACAGTAGTGGTTTCCTCGTTGCCTTCTACTGGATTACTGTAGAGGTTTTCTCCTCTCAACCATTTACACCTATGGACAATTTACAGTAGCCAGTTAACCTAACCGCATGTCTTTAGACTGTGAGGGAAACCAGAGCACCCGGAGGAAACCCACGAAGACACAGGGAGAGCATGCAAATTCATTCCACACAGAAAGGCCCCTGTCGGCCACTGGGCTTGAACCCAGAACCATCTTGCTGTGAGGTGACCGTGCCAACCACTGCATCACCGTGCTGCCCTAATTAGGTATAGTATATCTAAATGAGATGTAAGGTTGCTTAGTTAAGGTGCATTCATCTTCAGTCAGATCCTTATCTTGTCAGGGTTGTTGTGGATTATGGGATTGAATACACCGAGAATGAAACATCCAGTGGTGACTTCAAATTTAAGGCACCTTCATGTGACTGCATTTTGATTGGGACAGTCCTTGGAACATACCAAGACCCAAAGTTATTAAAGAGTTTTGATAACACTGATCAGTTATGGGGCAGCATGGTGATACAATGGCTAGCGCTGCCTCCTCACAGCAAGTATGATTTTCCTTTCTGCCTGTGTGAGTTTTCTCCAGGTACTCCGGTTTCCTCCTACACTCCAAAGACATGCAGATTAGATCAACTGGCTACTCTAAATTGCCGATAAGTGTGAATGTGAGTGTGAATGTCTGTCTGTCTCTCTGTGATAGATTGGCGACCTGTTCAGGGTGGACCTCACCTCTTGCCCAAAGTCAGTTGGGATTGGCTCCAGCTCACACAAAAGCTGCAATGGATAAGTGGTATAGACAATGAATGAATGAATGAATGAACGATCAGTTATGGAGGCACATCATTTTATTTTCCTAAAGAGAAGCTATTTAGATGGATTGTACTATTCAGATCAATAGGGGCTGCCATGACTATGGACTTATATCTGTGCCAAGTGCATATTTGCAGGATTATGAGTAACTGAATTACTGCAAATTCAAATACTATACACATCTATCCATCCATTATCTGTTGCTTATCCTGTTTTCTACAGGGTTGCAGGCAGGCTGGAGCCTATCCCAGCTAACTATGGGCAAGAGGCAGGGTACACCCTGGACAAGTCGCCGGATTATCGCAGGGCTGACACAGAGACAAACAACCATTCACACTCACATTCACACCTACGGTCAATTTAGAGCCACTAACTAACCTAGCCTGCATGTCTTTGGACTGTGGGGGAAACTGGAGCACCCGGAGGAAACCCACGCAGACACGGGGAGAACATGCAAATTCCGCACAGAAAGGCCCTCGCCAGCCGCTGGGCTCGAACCCAGGCCCTTCTTGCTGTGAGGCGACAGTGCTAACCACTACACACGTTTTGCTTTAAAGTAACATCCATTTTGTTGCCATTTTGTACAAAGCTACTTGGTAAATACAATCCTCCCCATATCCAAAGGTGACAAAGTACATGTCGCATCACATATGAACTGTAACTCCAGCCTAATATCTCCTGAGTTGGTGATGAAATTCAATAACCCTATAACTCAATTTGATGGTATCTATTCTTTTCAATAAATACGATCTTTCTCAGAGTGGCTCTCATTCAGTGAAGCTTTTCATCTTTTCTCATTTCCATGCTGTTTGCACTGTGCATTAGGTCATTGTTTTTGGGTTTAATTCGTTTCATATGCGTTGAGGGAAGCCAGGTTGTGTCCATGTTGTTCTAAGGTAAGTGAGTTGTCTGAATCTACAAACCAACCATCATGTCTTTGTGTGAAGTAGGTAATTGGATTACTTTCATACACACACATAACACACGTGCATGTCATCAGTAATATATCATGGGTGCCAATGCTGTTTAAGATTTGAAGGCTCAAGTGGGTGCCTGCATTCGGTGATGTATATGAAAGTGTGTTTTGCCAAAGTAGATACTTCTCTCTCTCTCTCTCTGTGTGTGTGTAGTGCATTCCTCTAAAGTTCACTGAGAAGGCAGACCCTGTGGCACTAAGTTGGGAAAGTTCATAAATTAAAGGGCTGACAGGAATAGAACACACACACACACACACACACACGACTAATGGCTTTTGTGCCAAAACAGAACCAGTTGAGCAGGTAGTAAAAGGGTCAGTGTTGAATGAAGACAGTGGTTGAACACACACAACTTTCTCATGACATTTTTGTATGTACACACTTCCTGTTTGTCTGAGGGACTCGTTGAATAGACCACCTGTAGCAGCATGAACCTCCAACAGTGTACAGTTCATACAAGCAGTGCTAGTTTATCAAGTTTTTTGGGTCAAGAATCACCTTCTGTGTATGTGTGTGTGTGTGTGTGGGGGGGATTGAGCAATGAGCTGCCACTTTGCTGAATAGATCACTGTTTGTTGTCTCACCTGCTCAGCTGGAGCTGGACTTTGATGGCCTCTGTGTGTGTGTTTGGAGGAAAACTCAGTGACCGACAGACTGAGTATAGAGTGGGGTCATGGTACGGACAGACTGTAGGGTCAAAAGTTTGCAGCCACATGTGACCGAAGCACTGATTAACACAAGAACGTACTCATGAAGTAATTATTCCCACTTCAGTTTGCCTAACTTTACTACTCACTTATTCATCTTAAAAGATATGATTCAGTGTCTATGATAAATGATTGAGTAACTACAGCAAATCTGGTAGGAAAAAAGTACAAAGTTATGAGAATGATGATTGTAAGTCATGTCCTAGGAGTGTAAAAAGTTAAAGAAATTGATTCATAAAGCGCTCTTGCTCTCACTCTTTCTCTTTGTGAGCCAGCCCCCTTACTTACAACCCTCAATAAAAACTGCGAAATGAAAGCCAGGTGTGTGTGTGTGTTTCTCTGGCCTGAGGTTAGCAGAGAGGGCAGTGTCAGGGTTAGGGCAAAACGAGAGTGATCACAGTGCAGGTTTGTTAGCACAGACTCAGCCCTGGGGTAGACACGAGTTCAACTGAGGTTCAAAGGTTATTTAATGGTTAAGTTTCTTACTTATCTACATGCAGCCACATTTAAAAGTTATTTCTTATTTAGACTTTGTCAAAACCTTATTAAACAGCAAAGTGTTTACTTTTGAAGACAATATTAAGTTTTTCAGTACTTTTTAATTTAAAGAAATGCTGTTTCTCAAAATCCAGTGAATGTGGATAGAATAAAACAGCTATTCCACTCAATCTCGTCGTACATGACTTATACCCAACTCGGCACTATACGCCTTGGCGGCTATCAGCTCATGCACGACTCGATTTCGTGGAATAACTAACAGTTATTCCACGAAATCGAGTCATACGTGAGCTGATAGCCGAGTTGGCTATAAGCCATGTACGACGAGATTGAGTGGAAAAACTGTTTTATTCTATCCACATTCACTGGATTTTAAGAAACAGAGCATTTTTATTTTT
>JAPEKL010000018.1:28410091-28420275 GCA_028877455.1 Bagre pinnimaculatus
AAAAGTATGTGATGGTAAGAATGTATCTTTTTTATTTTTCAATAATAATTATTATAGCATTTTTCACAAATTGCTACTGTCATTTCCCCGGTTTGTTTACATTCTACATGGAAATTATATTGTTGGACGTTTTGTATAAAGTTTTTATTTATCGAATTTGCAAAAAATAAAAATGCTCTGTTTCTCAAATTCCAGTGAATGTGGACAGAATAAAACAGTTATTCCACTCAATCTCGTCGTACATGTCTTATAGCCAACTTGGCGCTATGCGCTGAGTCAGCTATCAGCTCATGTATGACTCGATTTCGTGGAATAACTGTTAATGATTCCTGGTTTGATCTCAGCCTGCTTCACATTTCTGAGTGTGGCGCAGCTCAGCCCTTTGATTTCCTAAGAACATTGTAAAGCTGATATTTACTTGAACTAATGGCGAGCACGGTCGCACGGTGGTGTAGTGGTTTGCACTGTCGCCTCACAGTTAGAAGGTTCTGGGTTCAAGTCCAGCGGCCAACGGGGGCCTTTCTGTGTGGAGTTTGCATGTTCTCTCCCGTGTCTGCATGGGTTCCCTCTGGGTGCTCCGGTTTCCCCCACAGTCCAAAGACATGAAGGTTAGGCTAATTGGTGGCTTTAAATTGACCATAGGTGTGAATTGTTGTTTGTATCTATGTGTCAGCCCTGCGATGATCTGGCAACTTGTCCAGGGTGTACCCTGCCTCTCGCCCATAGTCAGCTGGGATAGGCTCCAGCTTCCACAGGATAAGTGGTTACGGATAATGGATGGATGTTTAATGTGAGGCTCTCTCTACTATTCATTGGTAATCTTTGCTGAAATGCTCTTGTGAAGACTCAGCCCTAAACCTGATCTCTGTTGGAAATATATTTGAATGATTCACCATGTTTCTCAGTGAGTGGCTCATATTGACGTGAACAGAACATAATCCTGTAACTGTTTCTCACCATCAGCAATGTCATCTCTCCTGTGAGGTTCAATTCCTGGTGTCTCTACTCGTAGTTTTTGTGAAGGCTGTGATACCCGTTGATGACTCAGGCTCTGAGTCGATAGAAGTCCTCCATCTATGGAGCCAGCGCTGCTCGCCTGGGTTCGGTGAGAGTAAGGGTGTCCTATGGAGCACAGAGCAAACATTGGAATAAAACACATCTACTGGGATGTCTCTTCACATAAATCTAACAAGCACATAATGAGCACGCAGCACTGCAATGAGCAATGCAATGAGCCAAGTTCAGAGTGCTTGGTGCGCTGCCATATTGCCCGGGTCCTGATACTGCAGTGGTTGTTCCCTGTAGGACAGGAAAAAGAACTTGCTGTCTGTTGATAATGTAAAAACTGACAAAGTCAAACCAGGTTATACTTTGCCAGAACTTCAAGCTTGTCCTGCAAGGTCATTCTCTAAGGGAGGGGGAGGCAATATAAAAAGACCTTTACAGGGAGAGGAAGGTGCACTGTATGCAATCTGAGCAAGGCAGCAAAATTCAGGTAGAGAAAAGTGCTACATCAGATACCCCACAGATGTATACCCCCATAGATCAAAGTTGCCTAGTGTCAAAGCAAGGAGGTGTACAGTTCTATCATCAGTGAGAAACTGCATGGGAGCTAAAGGTGGTTTTCTCCCCCCTCTAACTACCCCAACACCATGCATCCACTGATCTATTCTTTGGGCCACCCTTTTAATTTTAAAGCATGAATTCTGATGTTTACATAGCCACATGACTTCCAAAATGAAATATCCTTAAGTGTGGCTCGAGATTGGGTTACGATCCTGAAAACACATTTAAAAATCATCTGAAGCTGACAGGAAGGATGTTGTACTTGTAACAACTGCAGCTGCAGCTGACCATTGTGTACTTCTGAACTGACCTTAGAACTGAATTACTCTGATGCTTATTTATCTGGAAATCTGTATTTTGTGAGTGTCTACAGTGGGTTATGAGAAAGAGAGGTGGTGGGGGCTGAATGGGGAAAAACCCTTCAATCATCCATCCAGTTTTGACTTGGAAATTAAAGAGCTCAAATGAGATGTCAAGTAGGAATGATTGCTTCCATCTAACCCGAAAGCCTTTAGTGACTGATACAGCATTCCCCCCCATATGAATTTCGCTGTGATGTGAAAGCACGTACTTTTTGTTTCAGACCCTCGTTAACGATTCATGGAAATGTCACCATAAAAAAATCTGCTAATAGTATGTCTGAGGCAAGGATAATATTTGAAGAAAAATGGAATTCAATAGCATTTTACTCTGAACCATGTGTACTTCAATTTTGGTGAAAAAAAGAGATTTTTTCCCAGCCAGTGGAATAAAAGAGCTGGTTGTAAATAATAAAATGTGACTGTAACTGCAATATTTGTTACAGCAAGTGTACAGAGCCTTGTTTCCCAAAAGAATTAATGCAATTTCTTGGACGACTGAGGCTTGCCAATGTGACTGTTCGAGTGTGTGATTCAATAGTTCTGTTCACCTGTGATTGCTCCCTCTACAGTTTCCAGGCTGCGACCAGGGGAATAGTCTATTCCACACAGCTGTCGGGACAACTCATAGCCTTCACTGTCTCCCTCTTCATCTTCTCCTTCAGTCAGGATGTCTGATCCCAATGTACTGGACACATAGCCCATGGGAGGGGCAGGGGTCTTGGGCGGATGGGAGCTGCTTTTTAGATGCCTGAAAGTCATACAAAAGTAATACGTCTTATATTTTAAACATATCACTATGTCAAACCTACATGCTTTGCCTGATTCTCCTTGCAATACCTAACTACCACTGCTGTAGGTCTCTCTATTCCTACAAGCTTGCTTTAATGTCTGAATTTATGAAAAACTACCAACTGTGCAGTTAAATCACATGGGGAATGAAGGAATCACCATGCCATCTTTCATATATGATGACAGCATCGCCAGCCATAGAAGGATGGCACTATGCCAACCAATCAGGGCATGGCATTTTCCACCCAATGATTACAAGGCAACTCAAGGAAGGATGGTACCTGATCATCTTTTTCACCCAATTACAGCATGGGTAAACATTTAATATGTGGTACCTTGCCGTCTTTCAATTCAATAAGACCATGGCCACTTATGGAAGGGTGGTACCTGATCATCTTTTTCACCAGATTACAGCATGGGCAAACATTAATATGTGGTACCTTGCTATCTTTCAGTCCAATAAGACCATGGCCAATTATGGAAGGGCGGTACCTTGCTACATTTTTCACCCAGTTAGATCATGACCAGTCATAGACATGTGGTGTATTGCCATATTTCCCACCCATCTGATCATATTTTTCACCCAATTACAGCATGGGTCAAACATTAATATGTGGTACCTTGCCGTCTTTCAATCCAATAAGACTATGGCCACTTATGTTAGGGTGGTACCTGATCATCTTTTTCACCAGCTTACAGCATAGATAAACATTAATATGTGGTACCTTGCCATCTTTCAATCCAATAAGACCATGGAAGGGTGGTACCTTGCTACGTTTTCACCCAGTTAGATCATGACCAGTCATAGACATGTGATGTATTGCCATATTTCCCACCCAAAGTCAGCACGTACAATGGTGTTTTGCTTTCTTCCACCTCTAATGAGAATATGGCCAATCATGTAAGGTTGGTGTCTTTCTATTTTCCCCACCATATGATAACATGAAATTGTATAACATGAAATTATGGTACCTTCCCAGTCCTTTAACCCAATTAAAGCATGGTAAACCAAGTTGTCATCTTTTCAACCCAATTATAGCATAAGAGGACATCAGGAATTCTTAAGACCCTGCCATCCTTCCTACCCAATGAGAGCACAGTTAATCATGGAAGGGTGGTACCTGGATACCTTGTTATCCAATTATAGCATGACTAATCATGGAAGAGTGCTACCTTGGCATTCATTTTACCCATTGAGGGCATGGCCAATCATAGAAGAGCTTGCTGTCTTCTCAGCCCAACAACATCATGGCCAGCTTGGGGCTGATGGGACCTTGCCATCCTTCCCAACCACAGAGGGCTTCTTTTTATCCAATGACAGCATGATTAATCATGGAGGGGTGGCATCTTAGTCACCCAATGACAGCATGACCAATCATGGGTTTAGACTGCCTGATCTAGGGATGATGTACTTTCCTAAAGCTCTGGAAGTAGAGCTTTAACCAGGAGATCCATTCAGATGCCTCAAACACTGTATGGTTAAAGCAGTTAAAACCCTCAAGAGCAGTAGAAGCTTGAGTCTATGGTGAGCTTATCCATGTCCACACAGTATTTCTAGTCTAACCTGCATCCATGTGGAGAATGTTTGGAGCTGATAGCACTAATTCCATTGGAAGGCTCACACAATGGGATGGTAATTGGGTCGGTGTGTGTTTGTGGGGGTTAGAGTGAGATGGTGGGCATGCCTGTCAGCTACATGCCTGTAATCTTCAGCACAGCTGCCCGCATGTCAACCTCACTGTGTCTCAGACGTGTAGCGTCTCGGTGCGTAATTACCAGCTCTTTTTCCTGTTGTCAAAGACATCGGCAACAGCAACCCAGTCATTACCCCCAGAGCTCCAGTCCACCCCACTCTCACTATCACGACAAGATTCTCCCACCACACATTACGACTGTAATCAATGAAGCCATTTTTGGAGCTCCAAAAGGTAAGGTGAAGCTTCACGTTTCCCTTACCACAGAAACTAAATAACGGGTAATGAAATGCTGAAAATGTTGTATTGATATGCAAAAATATCTGTTCTGTTCAGCTGATTGGAGCTGCTGTCTGTCACAACACTTATGGCAATAAGCAGGTGTATTTCTGAATGGTACATAAATGTCTCATTATGTGGAGAAATACATTTCTGGCAATATAATTTCAATCCTGTGATGCTGGAATATTTTTTGCCGTCAAAGATGATGATTGTTCTTTTCAAGTGCACATGTGCAGCCATATTCAAATAGTTTCTGTCTATTTTTTTTTCCGAAGTGAAGAAAATCGAAATGGAATGCTGAATGATGTGTGTAATATTTCAAGGTGATTTATGAATACCATTTACTGAGTGTGGATAAAATAACAATCACATAAACAACATGGTTGCCTAAAATGCTCATTCAAACACAAGCAATCATCAGAATCCATGTGTAATGGAAGAGTTAAAAGGATACTGGTCACACCGCAGGCAGTTTAAATTCTTTGGCAACCTTGAAGATCTCTAAGATGTAATGAAAAAAAAAATTTTCTAGTATTTTGCACACTTAATATCTGTATATTTTATATCTTGCTCACCAGCTTTGCTTGGCCACCTCATACTGGTAGGCGCGGGTAAGCTCGTCTAGGTGGGCCTGGAGCATAGACTGCATTTCCTCATGATGTGAGGACCCCAATGAGCCGGAGGAACTCTGGCCATAGGGCAAAGCTGCTGGAGATGAAGCCACGCCCCTCAAGGGTGGAGTGGGCACTCGTTCTTCCTCCTCAAGCTCGTCCTCCATGCCTTGGTGCAAGTATGACTGGACAGGGAGGGGCGGAGCCCAGGTGTCGCTCTCATACCTGTGCCGTTGATGAATCAGTGGATTTAGAGGCTAGGACCCAGAGGCCAACATATTTTGACACATCCTTAAAGATTAGTGGGGGTATATGAAAGAGACCCAGGACTAATTTAAGTAACCTTAGCCTTAACAAAGGTGAAACAAAATATATCAGCTCACTCAGCAGTGCTGAAGAAGAAACATAATGCTCATTAAGCTCGCTGCTCCCTCTCTTCTCTCTGCTTTGCTGCTCTAAGCACTTTGACTGAGAAAGCAGCTGTGTTGTGTAGTAGGGTCTCAGCACATTTCGATGAACAAGAGAGGCTATCTAGGGGCACCCTGGTGTAGAGTTAAAACTTTCCTGCTGTTTCTGTGTCTCATGTGGCTTTATTGAGAAACAGTTACAATGTGCGTAGTGTTCAATAACAAAGATGTATATTGCTAATTAAGGCATATGTAGCACAGGTCTTGTAAAAATGCCTTTTATGTAAAAATCAGTAAGGTGTGTGTATGTGTATGTGTGTGTGGAGGGGTGTGTGTGTCTCTGTTATCCTTACCCTCCCTCAGATCGATGCTCAGGAGCATAGTGGTCCATCTCTGTCCCTGGTAAAGGATTCATGGGTGGTGGAGGAAGGGGTAAGTTGGCCCAGCAGGAGCCATTAGGCTTTGCTGTTTTACCCCCTCCTTTCGATTTCTTCTTTTTTCCATTCTTCCCGCCTAAAGGAGGCAGCAGAGAAGACATCATCTTCATTAATGAAGCAATCACAAATTTTGACATTCACTATGACACAGAAGGTGAAACTAGATGCAGTCCACCACCATGATGCAAAATTCCCAGCTTTCATCTGAATTATGCTACAGACGCAGAAGAGAAGATGAAATGGAGGCAGAGCCAAAGTGTGCTCAACTAATTGTGGAGGTTGAAGGTCAAAGTTGAGCTGAAAGTCTGCTCCCCATTGCATGTGTCTTTCAGCACACAGGAAGAAAAGCCACAGTCTCAGAGGTACCTAATGAGCAAGTCCCATTCCCTCATGGACGAGGAGACTGCTGGAGGAGTTTTTTTTTCCCCCCACTGCTTGGCCTCTTCTCCTTTCATTATCTCACTTTCTCTCTTCTTCTCTTTGGCTTTACCACTGATGGAGCACAAAGAGCTTTCCTGTCATGTCTTTGGCTCCTGTTCATGCTGTCATTTGCAGCACGCACAGCCCTGAGCTTACACTCTGCCTCCTGTAAGCTCTTCATGACACAAGCTCAGTTTGGCGTTTTAAACACACAGTAGATGGGATGACGGCAGTCATGGGCGCTGCCTCATGCTCCAGCTCTACTCATCTGCATGGCGACAGTGCACTAATTTCATGTCCATGGGTCAAAACACAGAGGAATCCCTGCCTGCACTAATCAGATTAATCCACGGCATCAGGCTGTAACTCTCTGACATTTCTGGGCTACAAAACTCCCAGGGCTGAGAAGCAAAACACACATTAAAAAAAGAAAAACGATTAACGATGATATCCTTTGGGTCTGTTTTCTGCAAAGATGTAAATATTACATTGAATCCCTCTTGATCTGGGCACATTATTTCATTTCTACTTTTTTTTTTATTACTTTTCCTAAAGTTTTCTTTCTTTTTTTTATTTCAGGCTTTATTGTTTTGTCTCTTTATTTCCCTCTGGTCCTTTCTTTTTTGTGGCCATATAGATTAGATGTCCCAAAGTACAGTACGTTCCACACTCATAATTAGCCGGGCAGCCAAGTAAATTGGAGGCCATTTTCAGAGATGTCCCTGAAACAGTGCCGAGGGCTATCATTACCTGACCACTGGCCAAAATACTTTGGCATAAATGCATACACTGCAACACTGATATGGATAAAAGTGACAAAAAGGCTAAGGCTAGGATGCAGCAGTAAGAATGCCAAATATACAGTAGAAATCAAGAGAAACTGCTACTGTACTCTTCTTGTCGGTTTAAATACTCTGTACAAACACCGAATAAGTAGGTATGAGTTTAAAATTTAAACTCATCCTGGAGTCCCCCACAGCTCTGAACTGTAAGAAGATTAGAAGATTAGCTTTAATGAGCAAAGTGCTTTCGTTTAGTTTCCTCCGGCACAGCAAGACTGAGAATGAAAGTGAAAAGGGAGCTTTGTGTATACCGTTGGCACAGGAACGATTTTCCGTGAGTGAGTAGCCCAGGCTGGGCATTTCATGCTGTGCTCGCAGCGAAGCCTTCCAGCGCGGCTCGGGACGATCCACTGCCAGCTCGTGGAAGCTGTTGGACTGCAGGATCTGTGTTGTGGCATAGGGGCTGGCATGGTTTCCTCTGCCTGGGCTACTGTAGCCTGCTTTTCCAGCGAAGTCGATGCTGCTGTAGATAGCACCATCCGACAGCATGGTGCCTGTCTTTTCGCCGGCACCAGCAGGCAGCACGTCTGAGAGCATGAGAGATGGAAAGATTAAAGAAAAAGCGACAAGGAGAGGGACAGTAGCAGCGCTTAAGGTCAGTGTGAAGCTTATTAGCGCGCCCTGCTGCTGCTGTTCCACACACTCATCCTGGCTTAAATGAGGTGAGATAAATAAAAGAGATTAGCTAGCAGATTAATTATCAGATGACATGGGATGCTCGATGGGTGTGTGTGTGTGTGTGTGTGTGTGTGTGAGTGGGGGGTGACAACTGTGAAAGATGGACACGCATGCTGAGCTGACCTTCAGCTCGGACCAGCTCAACCCACACAGCTCACGGAGATTCAGATGTGCCTATTACACACATTTTAGCACATGCTTAAATAGGCACACGTCAGCAGACTTATGCAAATCGTCTATCGACAGAATTTGCCCTTGTAAATTCTTTTGCACTTAATTGTCACAGTACAAATAAAACCAAAAACATGAAACACTCCTTGGTCATTTTATTCGGTAAATACATGATACAGGTTGTTCTACAGATACTCATATACAGTTCTTGACTGGAGCCCATGTGACGGTACACACAGTTTGTCAGCTCACCTCTACCCCATCCATCAGTGAAACAATATTATTTGGGTAAAAAAAAATGGATATGATCTTTTACTTATCTTCTCTTTTAAAATGGCAACAAGGAAGTCACACTCTCCACTCTGTGGGCAATTTGTTGTTCCCAAAGTAAGAACTGAACTGGGAAGGAAAGCTTTTAGGATTCCGGCATCTGATGCTTGGAACAATTTACAGTCTGAACTTCAACTTCAAAACCTTGTACCCTTGACTGAATTTAAAGCACTAGTGAAAACTTTGGAGTCCAGGCTGTCTGTGTGCAAGTGTTTTATATGAGTAAGTTTTAATGCAGCTAATTTATGTGTTGTCTGATTATTTTATTGTCACTGTGTTGCTGCTGTCTTGGCCGCATCTTCCTTGTCAAAGAGATAGGAATAACCTGGTTAAATAAACGCTAAATAAAATTTTACCCACCACCCCAACCCATAAATTAATATGTGGTAGTATCACTGTTGGCAGATATTTGGTTCTGACCCCCAACAGGACATTAATCTTTTTGTCCCTGTTCTACTGTAAATTATTTAACAGTTATTCCACAAAATCGAGTTGTACATGAGCTGACAGCTGACGAGGCATGTAGCACCAAGTTGGCTATAAGCCATGTACGACGGAATTGAGTGGAATAACTGTTTTATTCTATCCACATTGACTGGATTTTGAGAAACAGAGCTTTTTCATTTTTATTTTTTTGCAAATTCGATAAATAAACGTCATACAAAACGTCCGACAAAATCATTTCCGCTTAGCGGACACCAGAGGTGGACAGTAACGCAGTATGTTTACTTGAGTGCTGTACTTAAGTACACTTTTTGAGTATCTGTACTTTACTTGAGTGTTATTTTTTTTTAAACTTATGACTTTACTACATTTGGAATGCAAATATACTGTAGTACTTTTCACTCCACTACATTTCTGTCAAGGTCCTCGTTACTATGAAGCAGTTTTGAAAGTGGATGTTTTTTCTTTTCTTTTCTAAAATGTGATTGGTTTTTTCACAGGTGACACTGAGACAGTCTATCAGTAATCACTAGGGTCATGTCATGTCCATAGACTGCATAAAACCGAGTTCAGTGATTTCTCAGCAGCATTATTGAACACGATCAGTTGATGGCAGAATGGGAGGAGGCGGTTCTTCTGGGGATGCACACACCCATGGCCATACCTAGAACCCATGTTTCAGTTTTCTGAAAGGATTAAAGATTCATTTCATTTTAATTGTTTGCTTTGTTTGCCTAAAATGAACCACATCACGGCCTACAAAAACTCATAATGCAACCTGTGGAAGCATATTGAGTTATATAAAGGTTTTATTCCAAGAGAAAGCATGCAATGAAGTTGTCTGTGCTTTTAGAGCTAGCGATAACATTGCAATAGCTATGCAGTCTGGTTCGTCAAATTACTTTCTATGGATTTGCCCGCCAAGTTGCCATAGCCTTGTTCACAGCTAACGTTAACGCATAGCTAGTTAACTTGGACACTGTTAGTTAGCATGTAAAAACAGAGTTACACTAACATGAATAATGCTAACTTATCTGAAGTCCCTTCAGAAATACGTTTTAGCATAATCTTGCAAGGCGGCACGGTGGTGTAGTGGTTAGCGCTGTCGCCTCACAGCAAGAAGGTCCGGGTTCGAGCCCCGTGGCCGGCGA
>JAPEKL010000018.1:29742533-29753532 GCA_028877455.1 Bagre pinnimaculatus
TAACGTTAGTTTGTTCCTGAACATGATGTATGAACAGGTGAATGTGCATTCTCTTGCACAAAATTAGTATAAAAATTTATATAGGTATAAATATCTTAGACCAAAATATTATGGCATGTTACAAAAAATAAAGGAAAAAAAATCAGTCTTCGTCTTCAATTTACGAGTCCAAATGCAGTTAATGCACGAGTCTGAGTACAAGTCTGAGTCATCAGTGCTCAAGCCCAAGTCAAGTCACGAGTCCTTAAAATTAGGGCACGAGTCGGACTTGAGTCAGAGTTCTGGACTCGAGTACTACAAGCCTGGAGCATGGCAAGGTCATGCACGTGTAGCAGGAGCAAGAAGTAACTCTCGTGATTCAGTATATTGCACTGTCAACATCAGGACCTGTATTACACACGTTTTTGTGACAACGTGCATATACGCATTTGAGACTTTACTATATAACAGAGAGCAAATATCAAATTCTATGTAGAAACAGCTGGTAGAAATGTCCTTCAAAAGGCTACTTTTATACTTTGAGTACATTTCATACCCTGTACTTTTGTATTTTTCCTTGAGTAAGAAGTTGAAACAGTACGTCTACTTTTATTTCTACAAACATCAGAATGACCAAAATGTGTGAGCTCTGTGACTTTGATTTTGGCATGGGTATTGGTGCCAGTTGGGCTTGTTTGAGCACTTCATAAACTGCTGAGCTCCTGGGATTTTTATGCATGACAGAATGGTGTGAAACACAAAAAGCACTGAGTGAGTGACAGTTCTGTGGGTGGAAACATCTTGATAAGTGAGGTCAGAGGAAAATAGCCAGATTGGTTCAAGTTGCTAGGAAGGATATCATAACTCAATCACTCTTTACAACCATGATGAGCATCTCAGCATGCACAAAACATCAAATATTGAAGATTAGATTGATTGAAGATTTGAAAAGAACAAAAAAAAAACCTGTCCAGTTTCTGCAAGCCTGTGCCCATGGGCCCTCATAATCCTGTTCTTGACTGACGAGTGGAACTATGATGTTGTTGTAGCCCATCCACCGCAATGTTTCATGTGTGATGTATTCTGAGATACTTTTCTGCTCATGTGTAAAGAGTGTTTCTTTAAATTGCTATAGCCTTTCAGTGAACTCAGACATGTATTTCATGAAGGTGTTTCAGCCTGTAGACTCTTCACTCACCGGTTGTTTTTGTTTTTTTGTTATTTTCTTGCACCATTCGATGGAAACCTTACAGATGGTTGTGTGCAAAAATCCCAGGAGATCAGCAGTTTATGAATACTCAAACCAGTCCATCTTACACCAACGCTCATGTCATGGCTAGTCACAGAGATCACACGTTTTTCATTCTGATGTTTAATGTGAACAGGGTGGCATGGTAGTGTAGTGGTTAGCACTGTCACCTCACAGCAAAAAGGTTCTGGGTTTGAGCTCAGTGGTCAACGAGGGCCTTTCTGTGCGGAGTTTGCATGTTCTCCCCGTGTCTGTGTGGGTTTCCTCTGGTGCTCCGGTTTCCCCCACAGTCCAAAGACATGCAGGTTAGGCTAATTGGTGGCTGTAAATTGACTGTAGGTGTGAATGTGAGTGGTTGTGTGTCTCTATGTGTCAGCCCTACAATGATCTGGTGACTTGTCCAGGGTGTACCCTGCCTCTCACCCATAGTCAGCTGGAATAGGCTCCAGCTTGCCCGCGACCTTGTACAGGATAAGTGGTTACGGATAATGGATGGATTGATGTTTGATATGAACATTAACTGAAGCTCTTGACTTGTATCTGCATGATTTGTTTGCGTTGTGCTGCCCCGCTTGATTGGCTGATTAAATAAGTGCATAAATCAGCAGGTGGACAGGTGTTCCTATTAAAGTGGCTGATGAGAGTATATCTAATTTTATCCACATTCACTGGATATGAGTAATTGCGTGCTCTGATTGGCTAATCTACTACTAGGCTATCAGCTCATAAACCGTGAGTAGAGAAAAACAAAATGGTGGAGCGTGTTGCTGAATCAACCGATGACGAAATAAAGACTCTACTTGAAAACAGAACCCCCCAAAAATACAAAAAAAGCAACAAAATATGGAATGAAAGTATTTGATGGTAAGAACATAACTTTTTTTCAATAATAATAATAATAATAATAATAATAATAATAATATTATTATTATTATTATTATTATTATTATTATAGCATTTTTTACAAATTGCTACTGTCATTTCGCTGGTTTATTCATATTCTAAGGGGAAATGATTTTCTATATAGTATGATTTTGTATACATTTTATATAAAGTTTTTATTTATCGAATTTGCAAAAAATAAAAATGCTCTGTTTTTTCAAAATCCAGTGAATGTGGATAGAATAAAACAGTTATTCCACTCAATCTCATCGTACATGGCTTATAGCCAACTTGGTGCTACGCACCTCATCGGCTATCAGCTCAGGTACGACTTCATGGAATAACTTTTAAATATATGAGTGTAGAGAAATGTAGTGATGTTTGAAAATGTAGTAAGTATAAAGTCAAGTTTTTTATTTCGAAATGTGGTAAGCGAAAGTATTAGGTAAAAGAAAAACTCACGGATGTTTAATTAAAGGTAAGACTTGAGCATAGGAACAAAGTAATTATTCTTTGTTGTTTCCCTGGTCTGGTGATCAGATATTTGAGTGCTGGTCCATACCTAGCATAGCAGTGACACTGACATTATAGTCGCGTCTTGAGTGAATCAAGCATGGCAGCTTTGGTGGACTTTTGAAGCTCTGTATACTTTGTGTTTCTCCTTGTAGGTATACTGTGATTTGATAGTGATAGGCAGAACCAGTAAATATACTTTATTGACTCACAAAGATAAATTTGGGATAATAGTGAGCTGTAGGTAGACACTGATGTATGCTAATCCTCCATACGCACTTTTTTTTTTTTGGTCATTTGCCAATTTCTATCCACTAGCAAGTTTTCCCCAATCACACAGCAACTACTAGCCAGGGAGGGTGAAGACCAGAGGGGAACCGTCAGGGCCTTCTAGGCCTTCAGAAAAGGCCCAAACATATCAGCATTCTCAAAGGCCAATGCTAGCTTAACTGCGAGTCGGTGCCGTCAGTGCAGTGCTCAGTCATCTAGGTCATCGTAAACCATCGGTGCTAAAGAAGGCAACTGGACTTGCTTGTAATTCTTGAAGACATTTCACCTCTCATCTGAAAGGCTTCTTCAGTTCTGTCCGACTAGTGTGGAGTTCCAGGCATTTATCCTCTCGTGGACCAAAAGCAACCCGAAGAAGAGTCGTTGAGGTCACATGGGTTGTTGACCCTCTCAGTCATCCTGTAGGTGTTAGGGTCACTGGAGGCCAAGTGTGAACAGTGTTAGCAGCCTAGAGAGTCATTAGGGTGATCTGTAGGTCGTTGGCTCTCTCTGCCATCATGTGAGTCATTGAAGTCAGCTGAGTCTTGGTGTGGATGCGTATTCAGTTTTCTGGGAATTGTGCCAAGGACTGCATTGTAGGTGGCTGATAAGTTGTGTCTCAGACCACCTCCTCCGTTCAGTGATGGTCATTCCAGGTTGACAAAGATGGCTTCTTTTACTCCTCCTTCAAACCACCGGTCTTCTCTGGCTAAAGTATGTACATTGCAGTCTTGAAACAAGTGTCCTTTGTTATTGAGATGAAGATGCCTGAGGAATCTTCAAGAATTTCACGAAAGTCCAGTTGCCTTCTTTGGCACCTACGTCTTCCAGCCGGTGTAGTGTTCATCAGTAGTGTTAGTGAATGCTAATAAAGCAGTCAAGCCAGTGTTATCGAGAGCAAGTAGCACAGGCTAACAACTGAGAAACTAAGATTCCTGTCTCTAGACTCTTCTTCCATGCATGCTCACGACAGTATTTTTCACTCAGACTTAAGTATTCATTTCCCTACGTAATTTACTTAGCTACTTTTAAAAGCACCATCGACAGCTACACACAACGGAGTTACCTGGCAGCCTGCTGCTAATTCCTTGTAAAATCCTATGCCCTGTTGCTTTTTTGGTGTGTCCGGCTAAGTTTTGGCTGAGCTGAATTCCCAGCTCAAATAGTAACGGTTCACCAGTGGTGAAGACTAGCATGTGCTTCCTCCAAGAAACCACATCATTATGAAGTGCTACCCATGCTATGGCTGGCGAGTGGCCTAGTGGTTAGTGAGTCTGCCTCTCGATCGGGAGATCGGGAGTTCTCCTCACGGTTGGGTCATAGCATCATAAAAATGGTGCCTACTGCCATCTGGCAAGACAGGCTGCAATACAGATGTGAGTGGGGAGTCAAACTCTCGCGGTTACCAAAGGACTAGCCCCCCACTGTAACCCTAACTATGTAATATAGGCGAGAGGCCAAGGGCTATGAAACGGAGATCGGCGCTGCCAAACATGCCATGAATGGTGCGGGAAGGACTTTGACTCATGCTATGTCACATCACTTAAATACATTTGAAGGAAAGCGCTAACTTGTAAACACATGACCTCACTAACGCCCATGATTGGATAGTGTCGCACTGATTGACAGGTCAGGAAATAATGCCATTCCTCTCATGATCCTGTTCCCATGAGAATAATCCGCTACCTGAATAATATCTGGTGAGGGTCAAGAGAGAACTGATAAATTGTGCATAACCATAGCTAGTCTACAATCAGTATTTAAATGTCTGAGTGTGATTACAAGGTATGTGTTACTGTCAAAGTTACTGGCAAGTTTGTTTCACATCCGAAGTTACAAGCTCTGACTTTTTTCTGCTTCCTTTTCTCAGGTTCAGTTTTCCTTATTATGGTCATTACCTGCTGCGTTGGTATGATCCTGCTGTCTATTCTTGCTGTGATGATGTAAGTAACTACCTTATCTTTCTATCATGCTTATTTCAACTGGTTAAACAAGATATTGTGTTGATATAATTATTTCTCACCCCTGCAGACAAAGGAAACTCTTGAATAAAAAGATTCCAGACCCACGATTCAGTTCTCTGTCCATGTGGCCATCAGACAACTGCAGAAAGGTACGTCTCATTTGTCGTTACTAGGTACTGAAAAATTAAAAGCAGATGCATAAAATACGTGTTGTTTTGTTTTTCTTTCCCCCACAGCCATGGAGCCTATTCCCGGTGCCTGGGGCAAGGGACACAGAGAAAATTCTGACATGTCACATAGACAGTGAGGTCATCAGTGTCTCACCATCAAGCAAAAACAACATGGCTACAGTCAAGGCTTTGGCAGATAGCCAGAAAATTGCAACTCAGGAAACATCACAGACAGAAAACACTCCACTGGCTGCCAGTTTTTCTAATAATGGACAACTGCCATTTGGTGGGAAAGAGCAAAGAGTCCCTTCTGTTCCATCACTGGATCTCCAGACTTCAGGAGTTTGTCCTCTCCCCCTGATTCACTCACCATACAAGAAGCAAACACCACTAAACAGCCCTATGGAGTCTCCAACTCAACCTCAGTGGTCAGATGAGACAGAAGCACTGCTGACCCCAAAGCTCAGGAATACAACTTACTTCACTAGTTATGTAACCATGGACATGGTTGAACCTAGGAAACACCCAAGCAAGTGATGTTATATTTACAGTATAATAACTCTATAATTATTTGTCATTGCTACAACTGTGATGTATATACCTAGGGCATTCAGAACATCCAGTAACCAGTGATAACCAGAATTACATTCTTTTCACACACATGACTTTTTTTTTTTTGCTAAGTAAGTAATGTCAGTACAGTGCTACATTAAAGTAGCTGGCTCGCAAGCCCAGTGCCTCACTGTTAATGGCATAATGTAGTTAACAGTGAAGTATTGTTGAAGCTTAATTCATCAAACGTACACTTGTGAAATTCCTCTCTGCATTTAACCCATCTGAAGCAGTGAACACACACACGTACCCAGAGCAGTGGGCAGCCATGCTAACAATGCCTGGGGAGCAGTTGGAGGGGGTTAGGTGCCTCACTCAAGGGCACCTCAGCCTAAGGTTGCCCCGTGTTAACCTAACCCGCATGTCTTTGAACTGTGGGGGAAACCCGAGCGCCCAGAGGAAAGGCAGGCAGACATGGGGAGAACATATAAACGCCAGACAGAAAGGCCCTCATCGGTAACTGGGCTCGAACCCAGAACCTTCTTGTTGTGAAGCAACAGTGCTAACCCCACTACACCACCGTGCCACCCAACTTAACTTGGTGCCATTTCTATAACTGAATCTAAAAATGCTCCCATATTTGGGATATTTCTTAATTGTTTAATTATTAAACTAGCTAGTTTAATATTTTATATTACACTCTATGGTGAGCAAAGTTCTAAGCTAAAATATCCTACTTTGCTACATCAGTTATCGCCGAGCTAGCCGCACAGTGAAGCAGAGTGAATGATGAGGACTTGACTGAATGTTACCTTGCAAGCAGTAGCTTTAAATATACAACGCTAGCAAAGTGCACTATTCAACTGTGTAATTATAATGGGAACTTTTATGATTTTGTTATGCTGTTAAATTTGTTACATGAATCCAAAAAAGGTTATTACTAGAGATGCCACCAGTTTGATACCCAGGATTGATGTCCAAGCGACACCAGCAAAAAAAAAAAAAAAGCATCAGATATTAGAGAAAAATGCGATCTGATTTAGGACTGGGTTTTACAAAGAATATTGTGGCGCTGTAAATGTTTACATCTGTTAAGGTTCATTATATTCATACATTATTATAATTGCAACATAAGAGACCTTTGTGTGAAAACTTTTTCAAGTTGTGTTTATATATGTATATATTGTGTGTGTGTGTGTGTGCGCGTGTATATATACACGTGTTGTATAAAATGTGTATGTATATATAAAATTTTATATTTATTTAAAGGGTCTCAGATGGGTGCCAACTTAAGTTATCACATGATCAAGTTTGCAACTGGCAGACAAGACAACCTGAAGCAGTAATCAATCACGGCTTTCTTAGTAGGCATATCAGGTGAAAAATTCAAATTCAGTCCAAATTGCTTGAAACTGGTCTCATTGAATTCAGAACTGAATGCTGAACAACATACATTTGACAGAATTAAGATATATTTATCCATTCTTGAAATATTACAAATCAAAGACTGAAAAAACGGCTTAATTTTTAGAAAACCGCTGTAATATTCTGTATGAGGATCACATGGTCCAAAATAGGCCTCATTAACGAAGGAAATCAAATGTTTTTTCTTAATAACTTTTTATTTTTCAAGATATTTACATGGAAATTGGTAGGCACATAGATGGTTGTATGCTGAATACAAAGTTTGAAAAATTAGTAAAAACAAATTATGAAAATTTGTATTTAATTAGTATTGATTATGCTAATTAGGTAAAAATGTGAAATCAGTACACTCTCTTCTTCAAAGTTTCACCAAATGGCTTTATTTGTGCAATATAAAGCTGATCTTAACTCATTTATACATCATAAAGAAGGCTAAATCAATGTTAGTTACAATTACAAATACAGTTATAAAATATGCATAAATAAGCACTGAATGTCATTCATATCTACTATTCTTTATCAAAATAAAGTAATAAAAGATTATTTCTAATACCCTCTTTGTGCTCTGTAGGCCTTTGCATTTCCAAGTAGTGTTTATATGAAAGAATATAAATGATTATTTTGATTAATATTCACAGCTTTCAAGGCTAACCTTGAAAAAACTCTGTGAGCCACAGCCAATAAACAATTCCAATTAACTGAACTGGAATTGACACTCGCGTTTCTGACTTCTGGTTTCTTAAACTATCATTCCGACCACCAAGATCTCAATATTTTTCATCAAAACAACTACAATTATATTCTAAAATAGTTATTTATTTACATCAATCAGTTTGATTTGAAAAAAATAAGTAGGTAAAGCTCTGAAAACTCACTTCAAAGTCTCCTGTGAATCGTAACATCAAAACTAGCAGACGGAAAATTTTGCTGAATACCTCATCAGAGACTGTGAGAGCGAGAGAACATCTCTATAAAAATTATTTGATTGATATTCACAAGTAATCCAGTCAGAAACTGATCAGAAGAGAGTGAGAGAGAGCGCCTAACCGCTTTCCCGTGACTTAAAAAGCACCAGCAGTTTCCTGAAGTCATGCGAGCAGTTTTTACTCTGTTGTACCAACTTCAATCTGCCGTTACTCCTAAAGTACTGAACAGATCTTAATGAGATAAATTTGTTTGGAAACTGGAAATTATAAGCTATTTAATGATCATATTCACGATAGAACATTTTCAATTGTTAAGCAGTGACAGATTTGGAAACTTAAACGAGCATCTGCAGGCATGATTTTCACAGCACGGCCATCAGCGAGCGTCTGATACGCCTACTCATAGGCTCAAAAATCTTGGATCTTCAGGCATGAATGATGTTTATCTAGAATGGTATTATTATTGCATTTTCATGGACGATTATAGAGTAACAATGATTCCGTGGGACATGAACTGACCAAATGTCCAGGGTTTTTATTTTTTTACCCAAAGGATGCTGGTAACTTCAAAAATCAGGATGTGGTTGTAGATATTCCAGACTTCAAATATCTTCTCAACATCAAGTATTAACATACATCTTGTTTGTGTGCCTTGTGTGTATCTTCTTTACTACTAGCCACATCTATTTTATTGTAAATAGACTCAAGAACACATTACCTCTGTCTGTGTTTGTATAATCCTCTGTGAAGCTCTTATGACATTGGACTAATGAATTCAATGAGCAAGAAGACTGATTATGAGAACCTTTATTTCTTATATGGTTACTAAAATGAATGTCAGTGATGGCTTTTCACAAGATACTAGACATGGATATGTGGGGAAAAAAAAGAAAGAAAAAAAAGCATGCACTAAACAAGACTCCTGCTCTATAACTTTTGAATTAATGTAGTGTCGAGTTTTTTGGTATACATATACACTATTTTTATCCATGTGGAATATCCTGAAATATTGGCTGAAGCTCCATAGCAGGTAACAAAAAGTGCAATAATACTTGAAGTACATAAGTTCTAGATTCTTCAGTTTTCACTTGTCCTAAATTGCACGCCGTGTGTCAGTACTTCTAAATTGTCTGAGTCAGTACTTAGAAGAAATCCTGGTTGTAATATGAATTCGGCTGAAATTCAGCCTGTCCAACATATGTGAAGTATTCCAAACCAACCAATTACTGACAATTATCCACTTGAGCTGGAAGAACATCATGAAGAAACTTTGGGAAACTTTAAAAAAAGCACTTGCAGCCACAGTCTTTCTGCACATACTGTTAAAATAAAAAAACAAACACCTTCCAAGTCTTTTCTCCTTGAATCAAATCAAGGTAAAATATCAGTAACTACATGAAGACTGCAGACTGAACACAAAGCCTGCTCAAAATTAACTTCATTAATAATAACTAAATTTACTCTTTTTGAATAAATATTTGCATGGAGATCAACAATGGAAAGGCTCAGCCATGTTCTTGTACAGTGCCCTCCAGAATTATTGACACCCTTCATAAACCAAACAAGAATGATTGTAGAAAAGAAATATTACACTCAAAGAATAAAAGGAATTTTACAGGAAAATATAATCATGGGATCATTAAAATAAGTCCCCCCTCCTAATATTTGCCAATATGATTGACACAGGACGGCACAGTGGTGTAGTGGTTAGCACTGTTGCCTCACAGCAAGAAGGTCCCGGGTTCGAGCCCAGTGGCCAACGGGGGCCTTTGTGTGTGGAGTTTGCATGTTCTCCCCGTGTCGGCGTGGGTTTCCTCCGGTTTCCCCCACAGCTCAAAAACATGCAGCTTAGGTTAATTGCTGGCTCTAAATTGACCGTGAATGTGAATGGTTGTATGTTTTCTATGTGTCAGCCCTGCGATGATCTGGTGACTTGTCCAGGGTGTACCCCGCCTCTCACCCATAGTCAGTTGGGATAGGCTCCAGCTTGCCCGTGACCCTGCACAGGATAAGCAGTTACAGATAATGGATGGTTGGATAATTGACACCCCAAAATAATATTTCAAATAAATGCCAAGAAACTGTTTTTTTTTTCCTTGAAAAACTTTGTCAGTCCTCAGGATGTGGTGTTGCCTTTAACCATAATCCTGTTTCCCTGGGTTATAAATTAAGGTTTTAGTTTTATTAAATTCCTTTATCATCCACCATCTAGGAAAAACAAATTTTAAAAAGACAGATGGTTGCTACATAAACCACAGTGGTAGTTAAAAATATTAAGCACAATTTTGGCCATAATGTTTGAAATTGTTTCCAATTTGTCAAATAGCACTTGGACAAGCCTCAAAATATCTGGACCAAAAGTTGTTTTTCCCCCCCTCATTTGGCAACTTGACTATGCAGCCCATTTTTGGTCAAATGCCCCTTTTTGTGCATCTTGAAATAGCCACATCACTTTTTTGCAGAAAAGCCTGTATTTCAGCTGAAGCTGCTTGTGGGTTTTGCTTTGCATCTTAACCAATTTTCCTGGAATTTGTAGCGGAAATATTTGTTGGTCTACCTGACTATAGCTTGAACCGCTAGTTTTCCACTTCTTTATCAGAGAAGGCTGTTACTGTGACAGTTTCCTGATTTATAAAATTTCAACAACCTTTTCTCGTAGATCCTTTGATCGGTTTCCCTATGGCTCAGGAACTCATTGACTATTAAATACACGGACATTAATTACAGTCAAACAAGGCACTGGTGGGGAAACTTAGCCTTAACAGCTATTTAAACCGCTGTGTGTGTGTGTATATATAAGAATTTTACACACACACACAATTCAAGAGTATGTAAACCTTTGATCAGGGCCATTTGGGAGATTTCAGTCATCATTATGATTTAAAAATGGTGCCCACATTTACGTGATAATAAACAGCTTCTCCTGACCACTATCCCTAAATAAGTTTTCTGCATAATTATGGAAAATGTATAGCTTAACATGGCCAATATTTCACAAATGAGGATGGGTTCCCTTTTGAGTCAGGTTCCTCTCGAGGTTTCTTCCTCATGTCGTCTGAGGGAGTTTTTCCT
>JAPEKL010000018.1:30026092-30038354 GCA_028877455.1 Bagre pinnimaculatus
GCCTCACAGCAAGAAGGTCCGGGTTTGAGCCCCGTGGCCGGCGAGGGCCTTTCTGTGCGGAGTTTGCATGTTCTCCCAGCGTCTGTGTGGGTTTCCTCCGGGTGCTCTGGTTTCCCCCACAATCCAAAAACATGCAGGTTAGGTTAATTGGTGACTCTAAATTGACCGTAGGTGTGAATGTGATGACCTGGTGACTTGTCCAGGGTGTTCCCCGCCTTTCGCCCGTAGTCAGCTGGGATAGGCTCCAGCTTGGCTGCGACTCTGTAGAACAGGATAAAGCAGCTAGAGATGATGAGATTAAAATAATGTGTTCTTAGGGGTTTCATTAAGGGCCGGCGCAAAATCTGGCCTGGCGCCAGTTACTTTTCAAAGTTCCTCAACCTACAATGCTAGTAGAGTTCCTGTTTTCCAAGACCTTTTCTTTTCTATGGTTATCAGTGGTTATTTTCGCATTTACACTTTTTACTGTGTTTGTGCTTTATGGCCTTGACCTTCAATCAGGTCAGTTACACTGTATGAGAGCCTGATTGGCTGCTCATTACATCAGTGCTGGGGAGCCAGAAAGCTCGTTTCTGATTCGCTACAGTTCAAAATGAAAAGATGACAGGACCAGCCAACCTTGTCCAGATTCTTTCCAAGTTTGGCAAGGAAGGGGGCGTCATGGCTCAGGTGGATAAGGCGCCATACCATAAATCCGGGGACCCAGGTTCGATTCCGACCCGAGGTCATTTCCCGATCCCTCCCCATCTCTCTCTCCCGCTCATTTCCTGTCTCTACATACTGTCCTATCCAATAAAGGTGCAAAAAAGCCCAAAAAATATCTTTTAAAAAAAAAAAGTTTGGCAAGGAAGGTGCCCAAATGAGGAGAGATCGGTAAACAAGAGATCCTCCTACACTGAGGTTACCTAGTTAGTGGCTCATGCAGGAAAGTACAGATACCAGTCTTCATGTAGTTGTGTTACAGGTTGGCACACTTCAGAGGGTGACTAAGAGCCAAAGGGGAACATAAAGGATACTACACTGTACAGTAGTGTAAGCCATAGGCAAAAACAGGAAGGTGCAGAAGGGTGAAATGTAAACTGTTATGCCGTACACTCATTTTCATGCAAAACCTGATAAACACCCATAAAATAGCAATAAAAATGCATTATCAGCAGTGAAAATGGGGCCTAGAATGCACCAGAGAGCAACTAAAAATTGAAAAAATTTTCTGGGGGAGGCCTCATGTTTTCGCTGTAGTCATGTGGTACATCAAATATGGCCGTGCCCATAGCTGATTTGTTTCTGAGCAACGGTAAATGCTTATCATTTGCGATGCATGAAACACTTAAAACAAATGGTTAGAATAATTCAACGCTTAAGAAATTTCAGGGTTGGGCAGGTGACTGGAAACATTTTTTGGATAGGCCTTGTCAAAGTTCTCACTCCAGCTATACATGGAGTAGAGGCCTGTGTCCACCATATGCTGAACTCTGGGGTACTTTTCTTTTGAAAATAGTTTAACTTTTGGAAAACCGCCAAGCTCGCTAGTGTAACTTCTCTCACTGACCAATCAAAATCAAGAAGGTGGTAGGACTTGTATCATCAACACAGTCAACAATAGTGGAGGAGGTGCCTGATCATCACAGACAACCCAGTTATTTACAATCTAACGTTTCGATCTTTTCAAAGGTATCGATATCAATTCCCATTCTAAGAGCCATTGCCAAGGCCTGATTTCTTTCAACAGTTTTAGCTAACCTTTCTAAAGTAAATAGAGACTTGACGGTCACAATGAAGGAATGTGGAAGTACTGGATAAAAAAAATAAATAAATAATAATAATTTTTCCCTCAGAAGTGCTCTGAAAATGAGGTTTTGGGTGCAGGTAGTGCAAAAAAACACATCTGGTGGTCGCAGGACCTAGAACAGGACCTCAAAATAAACATGTTGGTTAGTGCACCTGACACTGAGCATAAAGTTCAGGAGGGAAATGTGGCTATGGATACCGTTTCTAAATGATGAGCTCTGTTTATGAGGGTTTAAGAATCCCCTGCTGAAATATCATATCATATGCATTGTCTGGCACGTTTCGGTTACATGCCTAGAGTATTGAACAATTACAGTTGTGTGCGCGCGTGCACTAGCAGATCTGCTGACCCCCTGTAGGAGTCTGGCTGACCTTCATGCTGGGCTTTGACCTTGATGTTCACATAATTATTAGTTTTCAAAGTGCAATTTTCTCCTTGACTTGCCTTTTGCATCCAGTCTGTTTTAGAATTATTCCTTATAACCTCCGCTTGACAGTAAAAGACCATCTGAGAATGGTGATGCTTTTTAATTGGTTTTCTCTTTTCACATAGTGACACTTGGTGCAATTTTTCTGTCCCCTATGAGAGCTTCTGGTAGACACAAATGCAGGTTCTTGACCAGCAGATCTTCTCGGAGTAGAGAAGAAATTTTCAAATGGATCATTTAGGAATGTTGTCTCTGGGAGTGGCATGACTGAGACATTTCCACAAAGGGGGTGTGTGTGTGTGGGGGGGGGGGAGTGACACTTTTTTTATATGATTCAAATAAACCATTATGGTTTTAAAAATGGCCGTGAGTGATTTTCATTTTCCAAGTTGAGTCATGAGAAGTAAGTGACTCCCACTATGATTCTTCACTAATGTGTTTGGTTGAGCTTTGTGTCTTAGAAGGCGCGGCACATCACACTTTAGTCTTGATGCATCTACTTTTTGTTTTTGTGGAAGTTCTGGTGTTTCATCGAGGCTCTGCACGCAATCGTTTAATTTCACAGGCCACATTTGTCTGATCTGATATCCGGTCAGCGTTCTTTATAGTGCCTTATCAAACTGCTATTTATACACCACATTATCTGAAATGCCATTTGTCACTGATGCATGCAGAGAGCCTTTACTTTGTCCCGAAGCACTCGCAAGCTTTTATAAAGAATAAGCAGCAGGCAGGATGGTGCTGTATTGCAGACGTAATGTTGTTAAATGGGCAAATCATCAGCATGAAGTGTCTCTTACTTATCAAGGCTGAGTCATTAGAGGAATGCAGTGACTAAGACCCCCCACACACACACACCAGTGTTGAGGTCTGAACTAGATATAGTTTAAGGTTAAATAGGTAAACGGGTGTGGGTGTGTCAATCTCCTGACCCAAAGTTCAACCCTTGCATACTGAATGCATGTGCTTCCTGTGAAGCAGCACGGAATTTAGCAACTGGTTAGTTCAGATAACCTACAGGAAACCAGTCAGTTATTTTGAGTTTTTAGAATAACTAAAGAGATTGCCTCAGTGTTACTTCAGTTCGATGTTTTTTGATTGAGTTACATGAATGACTTGGCACAAGGTTCTGTTAAGTGCTCAATTGGTATCTTTTGGCATTTTGAACACTGATATGCAAGCAGATCCTTAAAAATCTCCAAACAAGATCTGTCTATCTGTCTATCTATCTATCTATCTATCTATCTATCTATCTATCTATCTATCTATCTATCTATCGATCTATCGATCTATCGATCTATCTATCTATCGATCTATCGATCGATCGATCGGTCTGTGTATGGTTATCCCTTCTTTAACTCTGTAGATAGATCTTGGCTCAAACATGTACAGCCTCACTCCAGATACACTCAGCACCTCGCTGTTGAAGACGGTGACCTCTGCAAAGTTCATGGGTCATTTTAGCAGTTTGCTGAGCTGCTGTTGAGTTTATTTACATTCTACAGGGGCCTCTATCAAATGCTGTTGGCCGTTGTGGAAATCAGTCAACAGTTTTGAGACCCTGCCACCTTGACTTCCTGTTTCAAAAGATCGACCATCACATGCTCTAGATTGGTGTTTGAGTCAAACTGGATAAAGCAAACTAATTTTTTATTTGGATTTCTTGACTTTTAGAAGTTTACACAGTATATGAGCTCCAGTTGAAATCAAAATTTGTTTAATGGCTTTGGGACCCTGAGAAGATGGACATGGCACCTGGAAGCTACTAATAAGCAGCATGGTTGGGAAAATTATCATGGTAACCAAATATTAGAGATTCTCAAAGTTTTTGCAGGGGCACTTTTAACTGTGGTGTGTGTGTTTTTCCATGAAATGGCCAACAAGGCTTATCATGCCAAGTCGGCTATAAGCCATGTACGACGAGATTGAGTGGAATAACTGCTTTATTATAACAACCACATTCACTGGATTTTGAGAAACGGAGCATTTTTATTATTTGCAAATTCGATAAATAAAAACTTGATACAAAATGTCTGACAATCATTTCCGCTTAGAATGTAAACAAACTGTCAAAATGACAGTTACAATTTGTGAAAAATGCTACAATAATTCTTGAAAAATAAGATGTTCTTACCATGAAATACAGTACTTTCATTCCATATCTTCTTGCCTTTTTAAAAAAAAAAAAAATCATTATTTGGGGTTTTGTTTTCAAGTAGGTTGTTTTTTTTTTTTTTTTTGTCCTCAGTTGGTTCAGCAACACAGCTATTTTTTTTGTTTTTCTCTACTCACAGTATATGAGCTGATAGCCTAGTAGTAGAGTAGCCAATCGGAGCGTGCGATTGCTCATAATCCAGTGCATGTGGAAAGGAAAAAAATATATACGAGGGTAAGTAAAAAAATTTCTAAGACGGATGTTATAATTTCAAAAGAACTCGAAAAAGGAATACAAAGAAGGAATTCTCTGATGGAAACATCGCTTGCAGAAGTGTTTAGACCTAAATGGAGGATATGTAGAGAAATTAGCTTTTTCATAAATATTTTTTTCATTTGTCTTCGAACTTTTTGACTTGCCCTCGTGTGTGTGTGTGTGTGTGTGTGTATAAAATGTGTTAGTAAATAAAACCCACATTATTATTTAAAAAGCAAATTAAAAATAAGTGCTGGATAAAAACCCATCTATCTTATGTAAATAAAAATACAAATTTTGTTGTCTGGTGGTCGTGATTTGAGAGACGTTGCCTTGCACTTATGATCGGGTTCCCTGTGGTGTTACACGTACGGACATCATACCATCACAAAAGTCATCAAAAATCAGGTCGACGTATTACCATAGTCTCTTCAGTGTGGAGCTTTGCTCCAATAATATATATAGATTACAGATATGTTGTGGGGTTTTTTTTGTTTTTTTTAATTAAATGAACATAGTCCAGCTATTCAAATCTTAGTCTCATTATTTAAATGTGTACGTTTAATTTTTTTTCGACGTATTAGACCCATTGGCCCTCATTTATGGAATGAATGTATGACATGAAGCTAGGTGTACAGTAATTTCCACGCGTCAAAGCTCAGAATTTATCAATGTGGGCACGAGCAGAGGCTATGATCATATCTCACATTAGGTCTTGCCTTGCATACGTAAGTTTTCGAGTCAGCACAGACATGTGGTGGAGTGCAGTGAGCCTGGCTAAATGGAGAATTATGAGACCCTATATTCTCTCTGACTGGCATCTAAGAATTTGCAGGCATGTATTTATCACTTAAAGGTAGCATGTGGCAAAATATTTTTATAAAGCCTACATCGACTATGGGTCTCGCATCCCTAACAAAGGTGAAATAAGGTGGTTTGCACCCCCCCATGGTTTGCAGTTAAAGGGGTTTAACAGCAAGTGGGGTTTGGGACTTTATTTATTTGAAGCAAGATTCATTTCTCTTTCATTTTGAGCTAGACTACTGGTGATGATCTAAATAAAATTAAGTCATTAAAAGCAGCGTGTAGGTTTAACGATTTGCAGTGTGATTTGGTTTAGATGCTTATTCAGTCACCTTTTTAATAAAGAGTTTTGCCAATCATCAAATCTCAGCAATGGCACATCTGGATCTGTTAGACCTCTACACATCTGTAAGATGCAACAGGATTTTTCACATGCGCAGAGATTTTTTATTTTTTAATTTATTGATTTTAATGGAGTGAGATGAGTGGCTATTAATTTGATTTCTTCTCCCATGGCATCCAAGGCTGAAGTGTGTCAGCAGGGCGGTCGGAAGATACGTGCGCGCTCTCACACCTCACGCTTGTCTGGCTCTGTGGGGCTCCAGGCCAGTTTCTCTAGCTGAAGACTGAACACCACTCGTGCCTGGCTCTGACTGATCTGAAACATTAAAATGAGGAAATGAAGAAACTCCACAGCCATGTAATTTTTGTGACAAGTTTGAGATCTGACCATTCTTTTTCTTTACCAATCCTACTTCTAAAGATTTGTGATATAATCTATTATATTACACTGCTGTTATATATATCTCATTGGCTAGGCATATTGTGGATGTGTAAATATTCAGACTTCAGCTGGATTTCAGTTGTCCACAGCAGCATTGTTGAGTGCAGCAGTGATTTCCTTCTATACTGCATTTTTCTGACGACTTATATTTTTCAGGCTGTCAAATAGAAATTTAATAGGACTTGATGTTAGAGCTTCTATTTCGAAGACACAGAAGTTTCTGCTCTTGGCTGTATTATGCCTCTCCATATTGTGAGATCTAGGGATGTGACCCCTAAACTGAGAATATTTAGAGCGATTTATTTAAATAGATGGTTTTCAGCCACCAAGTTTATCAGCACCCGATCATTGATGACGATGACAAACCACTTCCTAGTTTTAACTGGTTAATACAGTAGTGTTGGTGACCTCAGCGGACGTGTTGAGTGATTTCTGTTCACTTTTCACCTTAAAATATCAAAGCTCATCAGATGAAAAGGAAGAAGGGATGCCAATTTTACTGGATGCACCTTTTTATAAGAATAATAAGTTCAATTTATATAGCATCTTTCTCAAAAGGGTGGCATGGTGGTGTAGTGCTTAGCACGGTCACCTCAGAGCAAGAAGGTTCCGGGTTCGAGCCCAGCGGCTGGCGAGGGCCTTTCTGTGTGGAGTTTGCATGTTCTCCCCGTGTCTCCGTGGGTTTCCTCCGGGTGCTCCGGTTTCCTCCACAATCCAAAAACATGGTTAGGTTTACGTGGGGCGGCCTTGAGCTGAGGTGCCCTTGAGCAAGGTACCGAACCCCTGACTGCTCCCCGGGCGCTCTGGGCTGCCCACTACTCTGGGTGTGTGCACGTGTGTTCACTGCTTCAGGTGGGTTAAATGCAGAGGATGAATTTCACTGTGCTTGAAGTATGCATGTGACAAAGGTTTCTTTCTTTCTAAAAAACCCAAGGTCGCTTTACAATTGTGGGGGGGAGTCCTCCAAATAGAGGTCAGGATGTCATTCCAATGGTGTAGCAGCCACCGTCCCACCAAAAGGTGCACGAAAACAAGTCTCTCACAGCTGCGGCAACGCCGCTGGGCAACGTCACTCTGAACACCACGCCATGGATCCACAAAGCGAGCACAGACGCACCGCCACGCAGAGCGCTGGTATGTCCCCAGCCGCTGCGACGCCACTGAGCAACATCGCTCGGGACATCACACCAAGCATTAAAGCACTGCTACACAGAGCGCTGGACAACCACAATGTTAAAATGAGCAATGAGCTCACTGCAGTCCATAGCTAGGAGCACAGGCATCACCCATGGTGAACCAAGGCCTGGAGGAAACCGACGCCCAAAACTGGGTCCGGAGCTACAGCACAACCGGTGGACAAAAACACTCAAACATCATCAAACTACACAAACGGCAAAAAAAAAAAAAAGAGAGAGAAAATAAAATAAACTCTGGTGAGAAGTGGCAGCCAGAATGCACACGACATACTCTCAACCGGAAACAGAAATGGGAATGTACAAATCAGTATGCGCTTGCTAGACATCTGGCCAGTATGCTATCAGGTCAACGCCGCTTCTTCAGGATCTGTGTCCGAGCGCAGAGATTGCTCGCCATATTGTGTCCAAAATATCATTTACTCAGTATTCATTTCTTGTTTATAGAACTGTTTTATATAAAAGTAATATCACACTCGAGGTAGTGTTAATGTTAGTGATGAACAATAACGTTTTGGTATGGTATAGTAAGTACGTTTTGGTGACTTGTATGTTCTGCTATTCGGAGTGGCAGGAGGACATGCAGGCAGTTCCAATTTGCATGTCATGAATATTCATGGGTCCTGACATTTTATAGTGTTACTACATCATGGTGTATGATCAGACCGTTACCTCACTGCAGACTTTTCAAATCAATCTTTAAGTTTTCCTTCTCCTATGCTTCAACTCTACCAACATTTCACAAGCCCCTTCCCTCTGCACTCCTCCAGAATCCTTCTACAGCCACCTTCATTTCTCTGCGCAGGGGACATGAGGACACTAAAATCCCTTTCACAGTGTAATCTGCTACTGTCCTACATGCGTTACACTTTTATCAAAGTCACACGACCATAAACTGCTCAGAAAACCATGGCGCTGCTGACAGTAACTTATCAAAAGAACTATCTGTTCTTTTCAAAGCAGAACTGCACACTGCTCTTTTTCTTTTTAAAGCTTAATGACATGAGAAATACTTACAGTATGAGATTTTATGGAAGTGTAATTCTCAATCTTTTGAAAAAACAATTAGGGATTTTTGAAAATTTTTAACTTCTCTTTCCTTTTGCTTCTTCTTTTTCTGCTGTTTCAGTCTAAAGAGATCATGCTTATGAATATGTACGTCTAAAAGTTGCTTCCTTTTTTTGAATGCAGTATTGAGCCATGTGAAGCGTAGACTCCTCACACGCTTGCAGATATGCTGACGTACAAAGCAGGGTGTAATAAAAGAAATCTAAAGTCAGTCTGATGATGTGTTAACAGCTTCTGGTGAAGACCTTTTATTTAATTAGACACTTTCCTGCTGTGTGGATCCCATTCCTGGCTCCTTTCCACACACCCTGGCGCCAATGAGGATCTGTTACTGAACTAGTGAGCCTGCGATCATGTTTCTCTGCTGTATTCTCAGGTCCTCTGTGATTCCAGCTCTCCAAAATTAAACTATAAGACCTCGATTTCCCATGAGCACATCCTACGCCTGTGACCTTTTCTGTATATATACCTGAAGCTGATGTGGTAATGTTTTATACACTGTTTTGTAAACATTTACTGACAGCCTGGCGTCTTCTGTAATGCTGCGTTCTACTAAAGGTTATAACTCGTAACTTCCGACTTCCGAATAACACCCCTTCAACTTGGAATTCCTACTCAGGACCTCGGAACGGTCTTCTCAAATTCGATTTCAGCAAGGAACCTCAAATCAATATGGCTGCTCACAGCATGAACTTGCATTTAAATAAGTTGTGCTGTGTATATACATAAGCATTTTCTTTAGATCAATCAGCATATGCATACGTTCCCTTAAATCTAGAACTGGCTGTGCAGATTTGAGGAGGAAAATATACATCACTCATCACAAGGTGGGTTTCCATAAACCTGCTTAATGCACATTTTGAAATTGCAAACTATAAAAAAAACAAGTAATGTAAACGCATCAGTGGCGGACCGTTAGAGCTGGGACTTCAGTTCAGCCAGAACTTTGCCAGACACACCAAAAAAGCAAGAGGGTAAAGTGTTTTGTAAGGGATTAGCGGCAGGGTGCCAGATAGCTCTATTGTGTGTAGCTGTCGATGTTGATTTTAAAAGTAACTAAGTAAACTACATGGGGAAATTAATATTCACGTTTGAGTGAAAAATATTGTGGCGAGAGTGTAAGGACGAAGAGTCTGAAGACAGAAATCTTAGTTTCTTGGTCGTTACCCTGTGCTATTTGCTCTCGATAGCACTGGTTTGACCGCTTTATTAGCATTTGCTGACACTACTGATGAACGCTACACCGGCTGGAAGGTTACTTCACTGCTGCGCTGACTCATGGTGAAGCTAGCATTGGTCTTTGAGAAGGCCAAGGGCGATTTAAATTTTTGGTCTTTCTCACTATATGTAAATCAAAATCTGATTTTGTTAATTCATCTGTCACTTCCTGCATAAACGTACACTGCCATGGCCTTCTGTCCCGGCAGTGAAGTTCTAACCAATGAGTGAGCCGGCTCTAAACTCTTCTCAGCCTAGAGACAATTAAAAAAAAAAAAAATGCATTGGGTAACACTCTTTTAATGTTTTCAGGACAGTAACCCTTTCATTTCTGAAGCAAATTTGATTAAAAAAAAAAAAAGGGGCCAAATTAAAATTTGAAGAGAATGATCATTATGAAATTACGAAATAAATTAAAGACTGAAAGAAATTTAAATATAACCTTTGAAATGCTGATATGTTTGGGCCTTCTCTGAAGGCCTAGAAAGCCCTGATGGTTCCACTTTGAAATGCATGATCTGAAATATCGCAATAAAGTTTATACGCTTACATGAGGTGGTTTTTTCAGACTATTTGACAGTAATATTTCACAAAATTAATGCAGTTAAAATCACTGGCTTAACACTTATCAGGTCTTAGAGATCTGCCAACGTGTTTAAAGGGAATGACTATCGCGAGAGGAGAAAACCCAGCTTTATTCGCATCACATCATCTGGTGGGGAAACAGACCATTCAGTGGTTTTAAAATCACTTGAAAAGAAAAATCACTTCAATTTGGCACAAAACTGCAATGGGAACCTGCCTAGAGTTAGCTAGCTAGCTTTTTGCGAATAAAAGCTGACCTTGGAGGCATCCACTTTTTGTAGCTTGCACACAGAGGTCGAATATAAAGAAATTCAGAGTTCTGACTTCCTGCTTCTGAGTTGCATCAGATGCAGCATAAGATTTCAGGTGTGTGGTGAAATGGGAATCTGTTTAGTTCAGCTTAAAGCATCATTTACATGATCATGCAGTGTGTAGTGTAATATTGCTGCACTATACACGTCCTTTTACTAGGAACATGCAGGTCTGTGGAAACCTGAAGAAACCAAGCTACAGCATGCAGCCACCTGTTACATACCAAGTAAAAACTTTAGTCAGACTCGAATGCTATATTTCATCTACAATATGATGACAAAACTCCACAGCTCATAGCCATACGCTTATCAGTTACTTCCTGACTTTTAATCGAAGGTTAAAAAAAAAGAAAAAAATAGGGCTGCAACAACTAGTCGACAAAATTTGAAAATAAATATAGCTGCAAGCAGCGATGAGGGGGCCAGGCGGCTTGAGTCGGTATGGCAGTGTCACCATGGCAATATCAGATGATCTCGTTAACAGCATATTAAGTTTTGTTAGTTGACCAAAGACTGGGTGGAACTGAAATATGATTTCACGTCCTGTTTGGTGGATTCGCCGTCGATTTTAATGGACTGTAACAGACGAATGCGCTTTTTGCAATCTCCTGACACAAGAATTACTTTTGTTAAGGGAAACACGCCAACACTTGAGGTTAAAAAAAAAAAAAAAAAAAAGTTTTTGCTTATTGTAGCACCCACCCCAGTGGTTAAATGACACGCGCAAATTTTTGCACATTCACAGGAAGGCATTCCAAATCCATATACCAAGTTTGGTTTTAACACACACAAGCGAAGCTGAGAGATGCCTTTAATTCCTGTTTGGTGGCTTTACTGCTCATTTCGTTTGGCTGTCACGGACAAACAGTTAATTGAACTGTGTTGTCGCACCACAGCATGCTTTGTCACGAGATCAAAATAAATCCGACTGAAATCGTGGAACACAGAGAAAACAGTACATTCTTCTCTACATAGTGGGAACGCTACAGTTCACTGTCCTCCAGTGGATATTTATTTTGCCTTTTATTCTGAATCTGTCCGCTTGGTATTGGAACAGATCAGGGTTTGAAAGACGGATAAGACCCACAGTAGTAAAAAGTGTGATGTGATTTAAGGAAAAAAAGTGATGTACAGAACACCACCACCTTGTTAGTTTGAGGTGTCTCGTTTGGTTGACCTTGATAATATTCTCATGCTGTGACAGAGCAGCTGATAAATGTTAATGTTGCATTGTAGTTAGTGAGATCTTGTTTAATTAACTAAGCCTAGTTAAGAAACATTTCTATGTTACAGTTGAGTAAAATGCTGCAAAGAAAGTCTTTGATTTAATAATTTTTTTTAAAATTGATTGATTGAAAAAATAATCAACAGGTTAATCGGTTATGAACATGATCGTCCGTTGCAGTCCTAGTGTGAACATAGCTACTGCCTGATTTTAGATGAGTCGTCTAATAAATTGGGTATTCTGTCTCTGTATTAATGCTTTTAACTTCTTACATTATAATCGCTAGACACCAGAACATGGGCTTGAGCAAGTAAAGGCAAGAATCTTCCACATGCTGATGGATGTATCATTTGTCCAACCTTGCATACTACTACAACCCTGATTCCAAAAAAGTTGGGACAAAGTACAAATTGTAAATAAAAACGGAATGCAATAATTTACAAATCTC
>JAPEKL010000018.1:30086135-30099166 GCA_028877455.1 Bagre pinnimaculatus
TACATTAATATTTTTCAAATCCCGCGAAACAGCGAGTCCGCGATAAACGAACCGCGAAGTAGCGAGGGAACACTGTATACCGTGTATACCGTTTTCAGGTCTGTCCCACATCGACTTCCTGATTATCGACTGAATGTATTTATAGCATGAATTTACAAAACTTTTGTGTGACTTTTCTCAGCAACTATGAATCACAGCTGCTTGATAATTGTAACGGAGTTTCACCTAGGGTTTTTTTTTTTTTTTTAATAACAGTTTTCATGTCTGCCAGTCTTCTACATCCTATTTAGAGACCACTGCTCTTTACTTGTTTCAGGGTTAATTGTTTGTTGAAGTCAACATTCATAAGAAGTGTCCTATTCCTTCGATTGCTTGCATTCTGATATAAGCCGGGGGGGGAGATACGTAAGTGAGCACTAGCTCACAGTTGATCATGTTCTTTATGGGAGCTAAAAGTGTATCCTTCAATAGATTTTTAGGAACAATTACATCAAGCAATTTATTATTCAATATAAAAAAAAATTAATTGTGCGTAATCACTGTATGCTCCTTTGCAGGCATGGCAGCACGTGACGTGGCCCAGGCTCTCCGCTCTCTCGCCTCTGCAGCCCGTGGAGTAGCTGCCACCACGCAAGACCCACAGGCATGCAACGCCATGCTGGACTGTGCTGGAGATGTCCTCGACAAATCCGGCAACCTCATCGAAGAAACCAAAAGAGCCATCGCCAAACCTGGAGACCCAGACAGTCAGCAGCGACTTGCCCAGGTTAGACACGCAACATGTAGTGGACATATTCATAGCAGAGCCTGACACACTGCTGGAGCTGATTTTATATTTAGGAACAAAACCTCCCTTTAATTGCTGATGTAAGACTTCATGATGCTGCTGGTTGCATCAGAATGCTCATTCATTTGAAAGGATAAATGTTTTCTGTCTCAACTAATCTATGATTAGTGTTCTATTAGGAGTTGTGTCTGAACAGATGATAATTGCTGGTGTGCGTGTGTTGTGTGTTCATTCAGGTGGCCAAGGCTGTGTCTCAGGCTCTGAACCGCTGTGTTAACTGCCTTCCTGGACAGAGAGATGTGGATAATGCCATTAGGACTGTGGGAGAGGCCAGCAAAAAGCTCCTTTCTGATCAGGTGAACACAGCTGCATCTGTACCGTACATTAGGGTTTTAAATCATTGCTGATGCATTTTTAATATGTCTCACACTCCGTTCGACTCTGCTTATTCTTTGGGTGGCTTTAAGTTATTGGCCAACAAAACTAGCATATGACGTTGCAATATAAATTGTGCACATGACCTACATCTACAGCAAAAAATTAAGCAATTTGGCAGTTGATGATGCAGAAAATTGCAAGTAAGACCCAGTTCATACTTCATGTAGGTGTATGTATGATGGCAACCGTGCGTACCTTACATTCATGTGGTTCGCTGATTATGCACATCTGAGAAAATAAACATGATGCATGTACTTGGTGCAGTACCCACATAAATGCTGGTGGCCATAAAATGTAATGTCTGCAACAGACTGAACAAACCAGAGCTGTGTCACAAATCGCAAGCTTGTGTACTATGACAGTACTATAATTACTGTTAACACTGACAAATCTTCCTGTTATGTTTAGTGAATTTTTGGAAAAACCTCTCATTTCAAGCCTACCTGAAAGTGCTTTGCAGGCAAATGCTCCAGATCTTTCTTAGAAGAAAACTAGTAAATACTTTTTTTTTTAAGCGTGGGTTGGTTGTGGGTTTTTTTTTTTATAGATTTTTTTTTTTTTTTGGGAAACACAACTCATGACAACAATCTCAACAATGGCGGAATGTTTTAACAAGAAATTAATGGTGCTTGTGCATGTGCAGTGCTGCACAGTGACAAATGTGTGTTCAAGTCTAGCTGGCATGAAGTCATTAAACATTTCCTGGTTAACATGAAAATCTGCCATGTGCCGATAGTGGGTATTTCTTTTAATTCTCTAGATGTACACAGGATACACATGCGAGTATTTGAACCATGCCATCACTGCACCCGTACATGACGTCACACTCAAGTATGCTGTAGGTTTAATCCAAAAATGAGTTATTTTTGATGATAACACACACTTTTTTTTTTTTTTGTGTGTGTGTGTTAATCGTGTGTGTGTTAATCTACTATGTGGAGTGAAAAAAGATGAAGTTTAAGAGTGTACATACACTAAAGAAAGCATTTATCAGGATAAATTCTGGGTGTGTTTCAGTATTTTTATCTGACTCTTAACACTTCACTCTCCCACTTTTCAGTTCCCAGCTAGTGGCAAGAGCTTCCAGGAAGCTCAGGCAAATCTGAACCAGGCGGCCGCCGGCCTCAACCAGTCAGCCAATGAACTGGTGCAGGCATCCCGTGGCACCACACAGGACCTGGCCAAGGCATCTGGCAAATTTGGCCAAGACTTCAGCCACTTCCTGGAGGCTGGAGTGGACATGGCTGGTCAATCACAGGTAGATGGACAGAAAAACTTGCTCAATTTCTTTAGTTATAACATTTAATTCTTATGCTCATAGTTCATAAATTGTTCTAAGATTGAAACCAGAATAATTTCCTGTATGACTTGATTTTTAATTGGTTTTTGCTTTGTGCAGTCTAAAGAAGACCAGACTCAGGTGGTGACCAACCTGAAGACCATTTCTATGTCATCCAGCAAGCTGCTGTTGGCAGCCAAGGCTCTGTCTACTGACCCCAATTCCCCCAACCTGAAGAACCAGTTGGCTGCTGCTGCACGGTTCGAACTCCACTTTTATTTCTGCTTGCCTCATCTCTCTGAAGTCGTCCGTTTAACTGACTGAGACCAAATTGACCGAAAGGATGGTGTTTCAGTCTCTAAAGTCTCACTTGATTATCGTGTCTGACTGCTGTCACTCACTGTTATCATGTAGCTTTTGTTTAAAGGAGCTGTTTATAGTTTTTAGATCCATCTGCTGCCTGCAAATTAGATTGCCGTGAACCCCAACCAACACCAACTGCTTAGCTGATGCCATGTATGTCTTGGTGGAAGGATTTTAGGGAAGAGCTGAGCAGCTGTGTCGTGGCTGGTGGGGAAACGTACATTTTTGCTTCAGAAAATTTTAAACGAAAAAACAAACCCTGAAATAACGAAACTAGTCTGATTTCATTGCATTTCAATATTCAGCTCATGGTGGGTCCAGAGACACTTAAATTCTTGACTTTTAAGTGATTGTTCTTATCAGTTTTTAAGAGTTTGGGACTTCTTTTTGCACAGTCAGTATTTTTTAGGAAGTTTTGCACAGTAACTTGAAAACTGACATTGGCCTCCAACATGCTCCCATAAATGCATGTCACGTGCGCACGCGCACAGAGTCGTCTTTTCTATTTCAGCTTGCTACAGCCTGCAAGTTCGTTCCTGTTGATTTTTATATGTTCAAGAGGAAAAGGGAACAATTATATAATGTGCGTGTGTGTGAGTGGGTATGACGGGCCTTTCAGAGCCAGGACTACCGAACTCACTCCTGTGCTGCCACTCAAGAGCTTAGCTGAGTCACTGACAGAAAGAGAGAGAGAAGCACAGAGTGAGAGAGAAGCTAGTGCGTGGTAACGCATGTGGGCGGACTGTGTTCTCTATACTCCCGTATCTCTCCCTCTCCCCAATCTTTGCGTTTTCCTCATCGCCATGTCTCTAACTCTCCCTCCTTCTCCCACACATTCCCTCTCTCCCTCATCTCATGCGTATCTTGTATCTCTCACATCTCCTGCTTTCTCGGTTGTTTTTAACAGTGCCGTGACTGACAGCATCAACCAGCTCATCACCATGTGTACCCAGCAAGCACCGGGTCAGAAGGAATGTGACAACGCGCTAAGGGAGCTTGAGGTATTTCTCTCATTTCACGGGTTTTTTTTTGTGCTTTCTTTCTCGCCGTTTCTTTGTCTTAAGAGTTTGTGTGACACAAGCCAGCGTATGTCAGATTTGCAGTGTGAGGTAGAAAAAGTTGAGTAGTCATTGGTTGTTCATTCACGTACAGCAAGAAACTGTCATATTTCCGGACATTATAGTTGTCTCATGACATACTGCTCAGCACTCACATTTTGCGGACTGTACTAATGTGCGAGTGGGCAGCGTAGAGTGATATTACTTTGTAATGATTGATCAAGAGGTGCTGAAGCACAAACCAATCAGGCAGCAGTGCAAAAAAATAAAATATCCAATCCAATTTGTCTTCCTTTAGTTTGGTTTAAAAGACCCACAGTTGCTCTGTTTTATTGTGTGGTAGTGGAGTGTGTTGCCTGACAGATCCCCTCTGACATGAGTTGAAATGTCATATTTTTGTAACTGCTACTTAAATCTTGAGAATGCTGGCTCTTTCTGTAAGAGCTTAAACTCAGTGCTAGGAAATGAAACCAACATCTAGAGCTTAAGTTTATATTTGAAGCTAGTAAGGGAAGTGCATCAGTCACCATTGTAGTTTTGGTTAAACACAGTAGAAATAGTGGAACTTTATACCAGTGTTCCCTTTATAATGCTCTCCTGTGCACCATTATGCTAAAAACGATCACCTCGTGTACAGTATGTGTCATGATATTTTGGGGTTTGTTGAAGTTAAGAAACGCTATCATGAAACAAGACACAAATTAAGCTATTGGCAAATATGGTGTAACAAGCTAAAGTCTAGATTTATTTTAGTTTTTGTATTTTTTTTATTATTATTTATTTATTTTTCTAATTTGTGTGTAGACGGTGCGGGGCATGCTGGAGAACCCAACTGAGGCCGTGAATGACACGGGCTACTTTGACTGCATTGACAGTGTGATGGAGAACTCCAAGGTGCACATTGAATCCTCCCACTTCATTCTTGTTGTCTTTTCCTGCATGTTGTGTTGGGTCTATAAATGACGCTGACCATGAAGTATTTTTAGTCGTGTGTGAGATAGTGTGGTGTTTGGTCTGCAGGTTTTGGGTGAAGCTATGGCAGGCATCTCGCACAATGCAAAGAACAGTAACCTGCCCGAGTTTGGAGATGCGGTCAGCTCTGCATCCAAGGCCCTGTGCGGCCTCACCGAAGCTGCTGCTCAGGTAAACAAGGATCACTTGTGTGTGTAAAAATAATTTAGTTGGTATTTTTGTTGCAGCCATCATATCCGAGAAGTTCATTACATCCCCTGATGATTCATACCTCATTTCTTCAACCTAATTAGACCGGTGTGGACTGAAGTGTGTCGGTCCCCTGGTATCTTGCACATCTGGAATTAGAAAAGAGGTGCAAATAAGCAAACACAGCCACCCACTGTGTTTCTCTTCATGTGTTTATGGGATGCTTGTTTCTGTTTTAAGTTTTACTTTTAAATGACTTTTTGTAGAGGTTTACACAAACTATGCATCAATACCTTTTTTTCCCCAGACTGAGTACATGTTTTTGGTGCACACTATCATTACTGATACCTAAGCAAGTAACTCGCTCGGTATCGATAAATAAGGGACGTCACGGAAAGTGCACATCTGGTCATACCCTTAGGCTAGTAGTCTCATTCTTGATCATTTAGCTAGTTGATCTTCAACAGAGTGCAGTAGTGAGCTCCGTCAGTTAACTCGGATTGAGTAGGGTTGCAGTAGATAGTGGATTTTGTTTTACTTCAGGGGGGAAAAAAAACTCTTCTGTATAGCTATTCTGTTTTCATGGTGTCTGAATCCCTTAGGAATGCCCAATAACGCTGATCATCAAGAACGATGTTCTTGTTAAGTGAGTTACTGTGTTTTAAATCACCTAGTGTTGTCTATAGACGTTTTTTTTCCTCATTTAGCCAGTTTGTTGCTGTGTGCTGCTAGTAATGGACGACTGCATGCTAAGTGTTATTTTTAAGATGTTTTATTAAGTTATAGGAAGTTGCTATATTGGCTCCTACTCATATTTTCTTAGGGCACAGTTTTAAAATCTGCTTTCTGTGGTTTGTCATTATTAATCATGAAATATATTCATATTGTCATTTGTTCTTTAGGGCAACAATTTACAATAAGCTTCCCTTCTATAGTATCACACGATGTTGTCAGCATTTTTGAGCATGAATAACTGAACAGGGTACCGGATTGATACCCAGTACGGAGATTGGTGATGCAGTCCTTACACACGCGGTACAGTGAGCCTGAGTTCAAGCACCACTTTCTTCTTTTTTTTTTCTTTTTTTTTTTTTATCTAGGTCCTTGTCTAGTTTTAAAGAGATCAGAAATTTTTTGTAAACATAGGCATATACTCAACTTCTCAGTTTATCATTTTGGAGGGAAGAGGCAGAAATGGGGCTTGAGGGTTTAAAATGCATCATTAGAGACCAAACTGGCAGAAAAACACAATGGGAGGACTTTTTTTTTCTTCCCTCTTTTGTTCCATCCTGCTGTGTGTCTCGACTTGTTTATTTATTTATTTTGCCACCCCCTGCGCGTGTACACAGTGGAAGTTCATAATAGCTTTGATAGGGGAGGAGGATGAGTCATGTTTAAATGTGCTCGCGCTCTCTTTCTCTGCTATAAATGTGTTCATTCTGCCTTTGTGGCTCAGCATTTCCCACTCTTATTAGAACATTTGATTTCTACGAGAACAATAGTGAGGAAAGTGATTTGGAGTAGCTTGTGTGTGTGAGAGTTGTTGCCAAGGCAGATGGTGAGAGAAGCTGAACTGGATGATGTGGCTTTTCTGGTGAGAACAGAACAAAGCTAAGCCTGTGAGGACAAAAAATCTTCCTTCTACAGGATTCGACTCCAAAAAAGGTCAAAAGAAGAATCAGACTTTACGTCTCCTTAAAACCATCTTGCTTTTTTTTTTTTTTTGAGAAGCTTTGTTAATGTGAGAAGTGTTTTTTGAAGTTATCCATGATTTGAACCTTTGAGATGTATGCATGGAGAATTTACACACTGGCTATAAGTGGATGTGACTGTGTATGCTCAGGCCCTGGACAGAGACTTTAACCAGGAGAGTAGACAGGGCTGCTGATCAAGTCTGTAGGATAACTGCACTGTCTTTAGTCCACCAATACACGTCTTTTAATGGAACAGAAAAGATACTAGATGTTTGTCTTTTGAAATGTCAGTTTATTTATTTTAAGCCCCAAATGGGGTTCCCTAACCTCCCACTGGTAAGAAATATGGTTAAAACCTTCCTTCTGTAATTTACAAACATCATTTAAGCTGGAAGCAGGTTGTGCTAGTTCCTGATATAGTCTATATATATTATTATTATTATTATTATTATTATTATTATTATTTTTTATTATTATTATTTTTAAACCACTGTAACTCTTGATTTAACTGAACTCTCTTTTGCAGGGTGCCTATCTGGTGGGGGTGTCTGACCCGAACAGCCATGCTGGACAGAAGGGTTTGGTGGATCCGGCTCAGTTTGCCAAAGCCAAACAGTCCATCCAGATGGCCTGTCAGAACCTGGTGGACCCCGCCTGCACTCAGTCCCAGGTACCATTCAGCATAAATGTTCTCATCACGTTCCACATCTAGGACAGATAGCAGTGATTTAACCTTTTGTACATACTGTCACTGCATGACTAATCCCATGACAGATTTTGAAAATGTAAATCATCTCACATTTGATATTTTTCCGCTCTAGACGATTAGGCAAAGACCCAAAGGTGTCACTCACCCAAGTATTTAGTGAGAGAATCCTCAAAATTACAAATGCTGATGGAATTTCTGCAATCCTCTTACATGACACGGAAATGGAGCCAGACATATTGTATCTTGTTCATTTGTTTGTGCACAGACCAGAAGTGTAAGCAGTCAAAATACATACCAGATGATGTTTTAAGGAAAAGCGGACCTTGACATCTTGCTTTTGTCTTTTTTTTTCCCTCCCTTCATCTTTTATTGCCTTTTGCTTTCATCAGTCAGGCAAATTCATTGTTTCACTGTTTCAGCAATCAATAGGAAAGTCTGTTTATTCAGCAAAATCAGTAGAATTAAGACTAATTTTGACTAAAAAGACTAAGCTGTGGACTGTTCATTCTGTGCATTCAACAGAATTTTTTTTTAATTGTCTGTTTTTAGCTTATTGTTTTTTTGATTTTTTCGTTTTTTTTTTTTTTTTTTGCCCTGCAAGTTAAAAATAGATACGCTATTGTTGATGTATACTTACAGTCATCCTCAAAGGTCAAATCTGTCATCAGAACTTTCAGATATTTTTTTCACACCTCTGCATTTCCCAAGGTCCTCTCTGCTGCCACAATTGTTGCCAAACACACCTCCGCCCTATGCAATGCCTGCCGCCTCGCCTCCTCCAAAACATCAAACCCTGTTGCTAAGCGACAGTTTGTCCAGAGTGCCAAAGAAGTGGCGAATAGCACAGCCAACCTTGTCAAGTCAATCAAAGTGAGTATTTCACTTCAACAAATGCTTTTGTTTATGTATTAAGATTGTAATTTCTCAAAAAGTCAAAAGAACAAGAAGACTCTTGCACAAGTTTTGAGAAGCTTTAACTAGCAATGACAGGCCATTTTTTAAAATTAGTTGTCATAATGATGTGTAATGTATCAAATTAGAGTGAGAAGATCTGAATTGAAAAATGTTTTTGTAAATATGTCTTTAAAAAAAATAATCAGTTATGAACATTTGAAAATCCAGTATTTAAAAAAAAAAAAATTTCCGTTTCTGTCCGTTGCCCCGGTCACAAACCAGCAATCATTTTCCATTGGTTTAATTTTCCATTCATGAGAAAAAACCTCAATCAGAAATTAATAGACCAAAAAGCCAAAAATGGAGATTTTTGAATTTTGAGTATCAGGGTAAGAATTACAGATAAAGGCTTCTCCTTGCATATCATAGTTATGCACCTAGACGGGTTAAAAGTAATACGTCAATGAAATTTTGTGTTTAAACACAAGTCAGAATTTAGCGGGTATGTTCACTTTAAATTGTGGACACAAAGCATGACTAAAGGTGGTGGTGCTCGAATGCGTTGTGTATAAGAGGGTCAAACTTTTGTTAATTCTCTTCAAAACAGTATTACTGATATTTATACACCACCTCATTTTTTTTTCCTCCATGAAAAAAAAAATTAGGAAAACCGTCGATTTTTAGGAAGGATACAAAATTTTCATCAGTAATCCTATCTTTCGTGGGCACTAAGGAAAGTGTTCCACCGATTTTATTGGAAAAATCAACATGAGAGATTTGACCACTAGGTGGGAATCATGAGTTTCAACCTGATTGAACAAACAGTGAGCGAGCTGGAAGCAACAACAAAACACACACAACAGTGACAAATATTACTAAAAACCCCAAGATGGCGGCACCCATGGATTTGGCATATTGCAGTACACAACGTTAAACACTTAAAGTAAAAGCTCATCACAATGGCGTACAAAATATTCCATAAATGTTGTTTATTCTCGAATATACACAAGTTTTATGTAGATTAAGCACTTTTATGTCTTTTAAAGGTCAAATTAAAAACCTGCTGTTCTCCCAAACAAACGTATGGGAGGTTCATCAGCACAGCGGCGTGCTGTCAAGCCTACTTTAACATAAACAGGTAGTTTCAGGGTTATCTGTGATTTGAACGTTTGAGGTGTATGAAAGGAGAATTCATGCAAGTGTATAAGTGGAGATGACTGTGTGCGCTCAGGCCCTGGATGGAGCCTTTAACCAGGAAAACAGGCAGAAGTGCAAGGCCGCCACAGGGCCGCTGATCGAGGCTGTGGATAACCTCACTGCCTTTGCTTCCAACCCAGAGTTCGCCAGTGTGCCTGCACAGATCAGCCCAGAGGTACCATAACTTTTTATATTATAAACATCCATAAGTATGTGTTTTATCTAATACTGACGAGAACACAGGCTGAACATTTGTTTTTAACTGTCATTTATGAATGTAGTCTAGTACACCCTTCTAATTGAGGTTTGTCCGGTTGTTTTGAAAGGTAAACAAGCCATTTATGTTAAGTAATCTTCTGAGTGTTGTGTAACATTAAGCTGGGCCCATATCACTTGAGGTGGTAACATTTTATAAATTTTTGTTTGTGTGTGTGTAATACAATGTGTGTGTGCATGTTCACTTGAATGTAGGGTCTGGCTGCCATGGAGCCGATTGTGGCTGCAGCTAAAACTATGCTGGAGAGCTCAACAGGTTTGATCGAGACCGCACGCTCACTGGCTGTGAACCCCAAAGACCCACCCAAGTGGTCAGTACTGGCTGGTCACTCCAGGACTGTGTCCGACTCCATCAAAAAGCTCATCACCAACATGAGGTACTGCCATGCTTTAAAGGCTAGCTAGTAACAGTGCTAAACTAGACCAAATTAATGCATGTCCCAAAAATTAGCATGCAGCTGTGTAGGTGGGTTTTTTTGTCAACTTTAGCAAAATATTATTTTACATGTTTCTTCAGCTTTCCTGATTCTGCTACTTCTAGATATTTAACAGTGAGATGTGTATATTCAGTTTCTCAGATTCTTCTCTCAGTCTTTAGTAGCTGTTGCCTAACTATTGTAAGTTTAGTCCCTCTGGAGTTCAGTGCTCATGCTTGACTCTTGGTCGAATGCTTACAGAGATAAGGCTCCAGGTCAAAGAGAGTGTGACGAGGCCATTGATGTTCTCAATAATTGCATCCGTGAAGTGGACCAGGCTTCTCTTGCTGCCATTAGCCAACAACTCTCACCCAGAGACGACATCTCCCATGAGGTGTGTGTCATCCTTGCAGAATATACACCCAATACATACAGTACTGGAAGAGCAAACATTAATGACATCCTACAAAGCTCAAGCTCTGTTCGGGAATTTCTCGTATGTTATCGGCGTTATAACAGTAGATTAGTGTGTCTTCCAATTAGCAGTAACTTAAATTGTTTTCCTCTGAATCAGTAATGGTAGTTGGATTTAGCAGAGAACATGTTTGTTGTTTCAGGCTCTGCATGAGCAGATGGCAGCGTCAGTGCAGGAGATTAGCAACCTGATCGATCCAGTGGCCATTGCAGCCCGCTCTGATGCCTCACAGCTGGGACACAAGGTATGATTCAGCACGCAGCCTGTAGTACTTTTATACAACTCGGTCATCTTTACTAATGACCCTCAGACTTTTCCCCCTTCCAATCACAAAGGTTTCTGTACAGTGGTACCATGCTCAAGGTTCTGGTTGTTCTTGGTCTTGCAGGTGTCTCAGATGGCGAGCTACTTCGAGCCGCTCATCATGGCAGCCATTGGCACTGCGTCAAAAATACTGAACAGCCAGCAGCAGATGAGTGTACTGGACCAGACAAAGACTCTGGCAGAGTCTGCCTTACAGATGCTCTATACAGCCAAAGAAGCAGGCGGCAACCCTAAGGTGTGTGGTTTTTTTTTTTTTTTTTTTATTTTACCTGTCAAATAGCCTTAATTTCTCTGAATCCTCCTGAACAACATGCTCAAAGTCCTGGAATTTGAGTGTTTAGGAGTAAAGCTCTCTTCTTTGCAGAGAAGTGATATTTTTGACTTCCCTGATTCTTTCCCTACATTATAGCCAGTTTCTTACGTTGCATACCCTGTTCCTGTCCATAAAAGCTATTTTAGTATGATTAAATCCTCAGCTCTAGAATCAGTAGTAAGACTGCACGAGCTTTATTGTTCATCTCTTTGGTCTTGCACCCAGGCGGCTCACACCCAGGAAGCCCTGGAGGAGTCTGTGCAGATGATGAAGGAGGCTGTTGATGACCTTGGAGGTACGATGGCTGAAGCAGCCAGTGCTGCAGGAGCTGTAGGAGGCATGGTGGACTCCATCACTCAGGCACTCAACAAAATGGAGGACTCTGGAGTGGAGCCTGAAGGAACCTTTGTGGATTACCAGACTACTATGGTGAAGACGGCCAAGGCTATTGCAGTCACTGTGCAGGAGATGGTATGTCCTTGGTGTTTAAATATTCCTTTTAACTAATTCCAAGTGAGTGCAGTTATGCAATTGAGGCAGGGTTTTGTTTTTTTAAATTAATTTTACAAAATAAAGTTCAGGCTATGTGCGTCACACACTCTAAAAAGGCAGCATTTCTGCTTTTCTTTTGCTGCCTCACCAGGTCACTAAATCAAACACCAACCCCGATGAACTTGGAGGACTAGCCAATCAGCTGACCACGGAGTTTGGTGACTTGGCATCAGAAGCTAAATGTGCTGCCATCACTGCTGAGAACGACGAGGTAACGAATAACACTGTTTCTCTCTTAATGGGCCCATTAGAATTTACTTCTCTTTTCAGTCTATGCATTTTGTGTGTAAAAGCATCTGCAACCTCACTGTGCCTGCTGGTGCATGTATATGTGTTTTTTAATAAAGCCATGTCATCCTCCCTGCACTCTTGTAGATTGGCTCTCATATTAAGAAGCAGGTAACAGAACTAGGCTACAGTTGCACTGGATTGGTCACCAAGGCAGGAGCTCTGCAGTGCAGTCCCAGCGATTCAATCACCAAGAAAGAGCTCATTGACGCCGCCCGCAAAGTGTCCGAGAAAGTGAGTGAAAATTCCCTTCTAGCCGAATATTTCATCAGACTGTTGTAGTTGGTTGTCTCACAGAGATGACCGGAAATAGTTTAGACTTTGTGATATTAAATTGTGTACTTTTATGGGTAGTTTGTGTATTTACCCTTTTGCTTCTTCATACATTTATTAAAGTATTGTTAGAATGGTGTAGTCTATAAAATCAAAAACTTTTATTTCTCTCTCTCAGGTGTCTCATGTGTTGGCAGCACTGCAGGCCGGTAACCGTGGTACCCAGGCTTGTATCACAGCTGCCAGTGCTGTAGCTGGCATTATTGCTGATCTTGACACCACCATCATGTTTGCCACAGCGGGTACACTTAACAGGGAGAATGCAGAGACCTTTGCTGATCACAGGTTTTCAAGCATTTCTGATCTCCTAAAACTTTTGGATTCATAATATGTATTATTCATAATAATATCAAATATCAGTTGTTGCTCAGAAAATACAGTACCTAGGTCACTCTTAAAACAAGAGCTCTTGGGCACCAAGAGCGGACTTTGCAAAATCTGCATCAGCATCAATAGCCTAACATGTACTGACTG
>JAPEKL010000018.1:30210893-30221988 GCA_028877455.1 Bagre pinnimaculatus
CCACAAACAGGAAGTTAATATCACCAACCATTCCCATTTTATTAAGGTGTATCCATATAAATGGCCCACCCTGTATAAATAAATGGTGATCACCAGGAATGGACATGATGTGCTGATAAGAAAGGTGCCATAGGATAGCGACTAGTCGGACCAGAAATACGTTGGTAACTTGGATTTATAGAACAAGTTCACATATTTGGGTGTCAAACGATGGCAAAAAATTGTACTTATAAAAAAGATGACTGAAAGTGCATTTATCATCATCATTGAGTATTGCAAATGGATGTCAATGATGCAGACGGATTGTAGTCATGACCATTACAACATGACTGCGTTTTATTCATGTTAAGCTCTTAAAGTAACATTGTTAGCCATGACTGTAAACAGACATGCTATTTTACTGTCTCACTTTTTTTTTTTTTTTTTTTTCTTACTCTGCATTTCCCCCTTTGTCCCACTTCCAGTCTCTGATGAACCCGCTGTATGAAGGCAGTCTGCCTCCTGTGTACCTTCTAACGGTGGCCATGGCTGTGTGGGCATTCTTCTCTTCAGGAGGGTCTTTGAACAGCCTCTCCCAGTTCTGCACGTGTAAGATCTGTACTAATTTTCAGACCTTCAATCATAATTTAGTTTGATTTCATTTAAGTCATATAACACGACTGTTTAGGTTATTGATAAAAATCCCCAGACAAGATGTCTGCCATACACACTGAACAAGACGCGTTTTGTTGACAAAATATTGCAGTACCACAAGATGGTGGCGAGACACTAATTTTAACCAAAATGAAATAACATGATAAACATTTATTGCTCTGTCTCAGTTGAGCTGTGCTGTTCCTCTTCTGTATGTTGTGGTCAGAAATATGATGAGTGTGAACTGTACATGTGTACATACTGCCCCTGTGGGTATTTTTTATTTATTTATTTTTTTCTGTGTAAAATACTTAAATATTGGCTGGCATTGAGTGAGTGGTATATCAGGATATATTCCATTCAGCTAGCATGATATTGAACAAGTCGAAGAGGAGTTCAATATCATGTTAGCTGAATGGAATATATCTGATAGACTACGAAAAAAATTATTATTTTTCTTCATACACCATTCCTTTCAGGTGTTCAACGCATCTTTCTTTTTCAAAATTCTCTCCAATCTTCCGTATTTAACAAAGCAAACCTGGCAGCCATGTTTGTTTACAAATTGTCACAGTCGCTCGCTAGTGTGGAAGTTTTACATCTCCAGCGTTGTCTTGATAACCGTGCAATATCGTAAACCGTATTCAGTGCTCATTCTCCATTGGGTAGAGTGACGTAATACATGTAGGATAAGCGATACGATAACAGTATTGCATGCTATCAAACCAAATTAACGAAACCCGCTAGAAAGGAATGGAACACGTTTTTTATTCCATCGAAAAAGTGGCTTGTATGTATAATAATGACTAATATTGCTGATTAAATGAGCATTTTTTTTTTTGTATAAATTGGCTCGTGTTTGAGTGACCTGCAATCGTGCGACTCCGTGCTTGTATCACTGAATGGTGAGCCATCGTGAGAGCACAGAACACGAATGGGATCTGGAAACTCGAGGACTCCTTGTACATCCTCACCCCTTTGATCACTTGTACAGCAACTTTTAAAACAATCTCTTTTCATATTGCTATTAATCAAAGTAGCCAGTGAAAGAGATTAGTAGCTGTCCTTGTCCTGGTCATCACGACATTGAGGCTTTCTTCCACCACCACTGTCTTGTGCCAGTGTTGAGTGTATCATCCAATATAACCTGCAATATAATACACCTAACCTAAACATACCCTCATATCTTTCTAACATTGATTTTCTTCCTAGTGAGGGTTTAGTAATAATGCTCCAGTGTTCCAGCTAGCTTTCTGACAGGGCATGCCACCAATGATTATCATGGGCAATATTGCGTGCATCACTCAAAAGTCAAAGTCCTTCCTGCACCGTTCATGGCGCGTTTGGCGGTGCTGATTTCTGTTTCGTAGCCCTCGGCCTCTCGCCTATGTTACATAGCTAGGGTTACAGTGTGGGGCGGTCCTCTGGTAACCGTGAGAGTTTGACTCCCCGCTCGCATCTGTATTGCAGCGTGCCTTGCCAGATGGCAGTAGGCACCATTTTTATGATTGTCTTTGGTATGATCCGACTCTGAGTAAAACTCGCATTCTCCCGATTGAGAGGCGGACACGCTAACCACTAGGCCACTTTTTGCGCGCATCACTATAGACAAAGAATCTATCATGCAAAATTAGCCATACTGGGCAATTATGCACGGTAGATTACGTTTGTAAAATAAAGTAAGCAAATCTGAAACTTCTTAGTTAACCAGTTTAATGCAATGCTTCATGTCCGTGTGCTTTCGAGTTTGGCGCATCTCAAGCACTCGCGTCCACGCGCATTTTTGCTCTGAGCAAGCAGCGTGTGCTGCAACGACTAATTACTGTACACTTGTTCCTGATCATGGCGCACGCATATAAGGACTCTCACAACGCACAGACTTTGAGAAGTATACACTCTGTACCTTGTGTCTGATGTTACCAAGCCTTGATTGCTGATTTGCTTTTCTAGTTTTCAACTTTGCTTTTTGTTTTCCTGACCACGCATTGCCTAATCTATGATGATATCCTGTCTGTAGTGTGACCATTGCGTTTTTCGACTCTGCCTTTGTGACTCTGCCAGCGTGCTTTTCAGTAAACTCTTTCAGCACTTGCATTCCTCTGTCGCCTATTATTCTAGCCACATTCACTGGATATGAGCAATCGCGCACTCTGATTGGCTACTCTACTACTGGGAAATCAGCTCATATACCATGAGTAGAGGAAAAACAAAATGGCGGCGCGTGTTGCTGAACCAACTGAGGACGAAATAAAAACTCTACTCAAAAACAAAACCCCTAAAGATACAAAAAAAAGCAACAAAATATGGAATAAAAGTATTTGATGGTAAGAACTTTTTTTAAGAATTATTATAGCTTTTTTTTTTTTTTTTTACAAATTGCTACTGTCATTTCGCTGGTTTGTTTACAGTCTAAGCAGAAATAATTTTCTCTGACGTTTTGTATAAAGTTTTTATTTTATCGAATTTGCAAAAAATAAAAATGTTCAGTTTCTCAAAATCCAGTGAATGTGGAGAGAATAAAACGCTTATTCCACTCAATCTTGTCGTCCACGGCTTATAGCCAACTCAGTGCTACGCGCCTCGTCGGCTGTCAGCTCATGTATGACTCGATTTAGTGGAATAACTGTTAATTAACATGACAGTCTAACATTAGTTAATACTACTACTAATAGCATTAATTGATAATATTAGTCCGAGATATTAATGCTAGATTAGCTCTACTCTGTCATATAAATGCTAATGTTAGTGACTAGATCTTCTATTGATCTGCAGTTCTGTGCAGAAGTCTTAGGCACATGTAAAGAAATACTGTAGACCAAAAATGGCTTGAAAAAATAATTAAATTAAATGTTTCAACTTAAAAAAAAAAATATTAAACAGCATAATAAATGAAACAGAGTCAGTATTTGGTGTGAAACGACCCTTTGCTTTTAAACCAAAAAACAGTAGTCTCAGGTACGAGTGCAGTTTTACAAGGAAATGAGTACCTTGCTTCACTGACTCGTTATTGTAATAAGACAAAATGGTCAACAACATGTCTGTGACCCTGCGCCAATAGTGTGCTGTGATTGGTCAACATGTTACTTTCGTTGCAAGTTGGCAACACTCGTTAGGGCACATTTTCTTTCTCTGGCGGAACGTGTGTGCCAGACACTTGGGAAGTTCTGGAAAATTATGAGTAGGGTGCATATAAGTTTCGGTGTGGTGCTGGTATTTGAGGGCAGGGCACAGTGCCATGATAAAATAAACTAGTTGGATCACTATAATCTAGCATGTCTCTGTCTGTGAACACACATCCATTTTAAACAAACCATGCGCATGGCTCTGTCTCCAGGTAAGAAGACCGAAGCAGCGTCTTCGTAAGGCAGCCAAGTCCTGACCTCACAGCGAGATACGGGCAGTTTGTTGGAAGGCTGCATTCACTGCTTTGATCGAAGTAACAGAAGCAGCTGGAGCAAGAACAGTAGCAGCAGCCGTCTGTTCCGATGATGGCCCTGGGGTTGAACTCGAACCCCCACCAACAGGGCTGCCTTACAGGTTATAGGACTCTCAGATCATGCTCCGTGTAAATAGCTTGACATCTTTACACACATCAGAATCCATGCTTTTAATGAATTCCTTTGATCGCAAAGCAAGCATTTCAGTGTAGTATTTCACATATAGCGCAGCATTTTTTTTTGTTAAATCGCATCGTTTTTGTGTTTTACTTTTTCTTATTTTCTCTGGTGAAAGTGTAATGTAAATATTAAAAGTAAGCCTTAGGAGGACTTTTTTTTTGCTTTTTTTCTTAAATCAAAGGTAGGAGAAAGGGCCTGGGGCCAGACTGTGTCTTCCTTACGGTCTTGATTTGTCCCATTTAAACTGGACTGGAAATAATTCACTTCTCTAGAAAAGGTAAACTTGAACATTGAACCTGAAATAAATGACTCTAATGTTATGTCGAGCCAAATATGATGGAGAGCGATAAGATGCAACACTCTTTCCCCCCCCCCCCCCATGTGTATTTTACAAAGTTATTCTTCTCCCTAAAAACACGACCTTTTCACAGTCATACCACTATTAATGCATTTGGACTACAGTACAGTAAACACATTAGGCCATGATCGACTGCATGGTGTTAATGCATCATCAAAAACCTGGCCATGAAAGCTGCCACCTGGTTGTTTGCTGTTGAATGATAATGAATCCAGACTTTAAAGCCAAATCAAAGCCGTTGGTCTGATGCAATCTGGTCCCAGGCAAATGTCAAGACGTTTCAGCTGCTAATGCGCCCCCTTAATAACACTGCACACACCACAGTGGATCAGCAGTTCAACAATTTCCATTTCACACATTTTAGCATTCATTAATTCAGTGAGCCCTTTGAGCAGAGAGCCTGATGCTTTTGCTCTGATCAAACGCCATATGGATGGACATTCCTCCGTTTGATGAGTTCTACATTGGGGCAAACGTATGCAATGGGAATGTTCAAAGTATATGTCCTCAGAGGCAGTCCACTGGCAAATATGTTGAATCATCTACTGTGTATATATACTAATTATACAGAATTAGCTTTGTAATTTGTGTCTCTTGCATTAATTCATCAAAATCTGTCTCTACGTGTTCCTCAGCTTTGAGAGTTCGATTAACAAGTCCGTCTGAATCACTGGTCAGCAGGAGTCAGGAACACACGTCCTACTTAATGTAGCAGAGAATCCACCTGCGTCCTCTTAGGGCCCCCTCCCTTGCATTTTCTCTACTAACAGACTGTTGAGGGCTTCATTTTTAAGATCTCTCAAACTTTTTTCTCTTGTGTAACTGGGTGCAAACATGTTCCTGTAGACAACAAGCAATAACAGCTCTTTCTAGCGTTTGGTTCTACCGCTTCAAACACTGGTGCTGGCTTGTGTTATTTCAGGAAACATTCTGTGTTTATTTCAATGTAATGTTCACTCTGTCATGGATGAACAAGAGCTTTTTTTTTTTTAAAAACACCCATATGGTTATTTAACCAACATAATGCTGCTTTGCTCTTTGTGAGATTATTTGTTTGAAACTGTTTGACTTTCCACTGGATTTGTTTTGCCACTCAAAGAACAGGTTCCAGACCAGCACGCTGATAACATGTGTCCATAATCACATCTGTCATGGTTGTAATATAAATCTGTGCCATTTAAAGAAGAGGTTTTTTTTTTTTTTTGTGTGTGTGTGTGTTAGTAGAACTATTCATTAAGGTACGTTGTGAGCCTGAACGGATTTTAGTGATTTTGATTTCTCCAGTTTTATTTTGGCACAGCCATTTTGTACCTGGCTAACTGGTACCACATCTTACAACAGTACAGCCTTTGTCTCAGGACTCACTGTGTAATTAAGAACAAGCAACCTGATGTTCTGGACTAGTCCAAGGCAGCTTCATCTTTCTGAGGCACAGCTGGATTTTAATAGCTACCTAGAACATATCATCTCTCTGGGCATTTCTCAGTCCTAAATAAAAAGCCACCTTCAGTATGCACCAAGTTCAGCAGAAGAATGTGTTTCTGTTGTGGTTTATTTCACTCCGTTATCCTAAGACTAACATGATAGTTGAGCTTGTTTGAACCTTGTAAATCAACTTTGTCAACTGATTCACTGTTATTTCCTTGAGTATTTACATACACCGAAAGAAACGAAAGTGTTTTTCTCATCAGCTTTTTTTTTTTTTGAAATATATAAACAGATTGCAGAGATACTATCTGTGCCTGGACTATACTAAAAGACTTGTACAATCAGTGGGGTGGTACCCTTGCCTTATTTTTTTGTACAATGAATGTCTATCTTACACTATATTTATTTTTCCAGGTGAATCTTTAAAAAGATACAGTACTGTGCAAAAGTCTTTGGCATGTGTAAAGAAATGCTGGAGACCAAAAATGGCTTAATGAAATTAAATGTTTCAATATTTTAAACTACTATAAACAGTAGTAAGTCATAATAAATGAAACAAAGTCAATATTTGGTGTGAGGTGACCTTTTGCTTTAAAATAAAGTTAGTGTCAGGTACAATGAGTGCAGTTTGATAAGGAAATGAGCTGTAGGTTTTACTGAGCATCTTACAGAACCAGCCACAGTTCTTCTGGACACTTTGTCACACTTGCTTCTTAATTTTGCACCAAAACCCAGTAGCCTTCAATGTTTGTTTTTGTTTTTTTTAAACTGAAAAGTCATCTCTTATGCTGCTCAGATATGAATTTTTTTTTTTCTGTAACATTTTAATTTTGTGCTGGAAAATGAACGTTTGGAAAATGTGTTTGTACTGACTTGATAATGTAGAAGTCATAAAATAGAAATCTATAGCAAAGTTTGTATGAAAAAAAAAATAGGGGGCTTAAGATTTTTGCACAGTACTATACATTCTACAGGTACAAGGGTAAGGTTAAAGGTAACACTCCGGTGACAAGAAAAGGTACAGTCTAGTCGTAATGGATGGTAAAACTGTCAAAGTCCCCAGCTGTAATGAGAGATCATCAGGATAACCCTTCAGTTATCAGTCTTCCTACACTACAATATTTACCCTGAATAAAACCACATAAACTTTTTCAGATGCTGTTCTGCTCAACAATCAGAGGTCCATTGATGAACCTGGCTCTCAGAACCCAGGGGTTGGTTACACAAAACACCATAAGTTAAGATTTTCCTTAAAGTCTGAGTTAGGGCGGCTTTAAAATAAAATCAATTATACCAAACACCCTTAAGTCTTCTCCTTGAAGTTACCTTCAAATATTCACTTCTGTATTTAAGATTTTCTCCTTGACCCAATTCATCTGATGCCTTGAGGCGACGGTGAAACCATGATGAAGTTGGAATGCCAAAAATTCTGATCAGTCATTGTGTTTTTCAGTTCTTCACAATCAAGATTTGTTTCCATTTCTATGATTTTCTTCAAAGTCGCATAAGGACGACCAATTCTCCTTCATGTATCTGGTTCCCAGAGAAGTTGTTTGCCAGCAGGTTCATTACCACAGATGACATGTCCAGCTAATGCCAATTGTTGCTTTTGTGTGACTGTGGAGACAGGCTGGAGTGAACCATATAACACTTTGTTCAAGATATGATCTCTCCAAGAGATGCCATAAATGAAACGCAGCATCTTTGTGTATGTGTTGTCTAACTTCTTTCTACGAGCAGCATTCAGTGTCCAGGACTCAGAACCATATAAGAGTATAGTTTCAACACATGCTTGAAATAGTTTGGTCTTTGTGGTGTTTTCGATGGGAGCTTTTCAGATTTTTTTTTTTGTAGCGAGTGGAGTGCGCTCCATGCCTGGCCAATTCAGATGTCCATGTCGTGTTGAGTATTGGTGTAGCCACCTAGATACTTAGTCATCAACGCATTCGATTGTGGAGCCATCTGAAGAAGGCAACAGATCGTGTGAAAAAGGGTTCAGGTGCATATATTTCGTCTTTTGGGGCATCGAGGTACAGACCAATATCTTGACAAGCTTTCTCCACCCTGATAAGTAGGTCCTGTGCGGCTTTGATTGAGTCCTTAAGAAATGCTATGTCATCTGCATAGTCGAGGTCAGACAGAACTTTCACAGGATGGCAACAGCTATGACGGCGGCGAAGTGTAAGTCCATCTAGATCGCTGATTGAAGATAGTCAAGACATACAATAAACAAAAATGGTGCAAGTGGATCACCTTGTAGGACATCTGTATCTATATTAAAGGTGTCAGTCATTCCATCTGGTGTGATGACTTTAGCAGATGTGTCTTGGTACATAATTTTGATGGCACTCACAACTTCAGGAGGTATTTCATATGCCTCCAGTATTAGAAACATCTTTAAAAAAAACACCATGAAGTTTTCTCCTTATCTTGGTTTTATATTTAAGGGATCTCTTAAAGTTTGTCAAACCGTTGCACGAAAGATCTTAACAACCAAATTAAGGAAAACAGCTTAAGGTACCTCTGACTCTATCTTAACCGCAGCATGAGTGATTTATGGCAATAAAGGAAAAGAATTCTAAATAAATTTTGAATCTTGTTAGTTAATCCTCACTGCAATTTCCCCCCACATTCCTTGTATTCTGTTTGCTGTTATTTGTGGATAAAATTTATGTTCTGTCTCTAAACACCCCTCCCCCCCCCAATTCCTCCAGAAATATGACCTTTTCCTGATCTGACCAATTTGGTTTTCTTGTCGTCGTCTTTTTTTTCCCCTTTAGTAAACTATAGGCCAACTTTTTGAGATGATACCGGTTATCACCTCACCTGTTCTCACAAGCAGGCATGAGTGCAAGCAAACAAACAGTTTCCATGGAAACTGAATTTTACTGCTTTTTAACCCTTTGATGCACAACCTGGGTCAAAAGTGACCCGGCGGATTTTTTTATTTAAGCTGGGTTTTCTTAGCTTGTGCATCAAAGGGTTAAAATCTTTCGATGCAGTCAATCCCTTAATGTTTTCCTTCGCTCAGGAAACCTTTTAAGGGATTCTGTGCATCACCTTTAAGTAAATCCCTCAGCTAAGGAGAAATTAAGCCTTCGATGTCATATTTAAGGTGATTTGCAACCAGCCCCTGGGATTTTGCAAACTTTGTGAACAGACATGACTTCTGATCAAGACAAACAGCAGAGAACAACTGTGCTTGGTTGCCACTGTTAAGTTGTAAATGTGGAACATGATTCTTAGTTAAAATTTGGATTGCACACATCCTATACCACAGGATAAAATCAGAATGCCTTGTGATCATCGGAAGGGGCAACTCAACCGCAAAATTGGCCTGATTATCCCAGGCATAATGGACAGTCCCTTCCCTACACTCCCTTCTCAATTCTCTGTCACCCTGCACTGAACTAACGCTGCATTCAAATGGGCTCGGAAATGGGGAGTCTGAACTCTGAGTTAAATCATTTTCCACATCCATGAGTTTGAGCTGCACGCAGGCTTCCATGTTTGTCTTTTGTTCCAGTAATCTAGCCAGCTAACTGTGATGAGGATGAATTTAACAAGCTAATATGTCTGTATGGTGATTTGATTTAAAACAAATGCTAGTCGATACTGTATAACTCGTTTAAAAGTAAAGAAGTAATACAGTCCTTTTGTTTACTGTTGATGCTGTGAGCAGCCATGTTGATTTAATGTCACTTGCTGAACTCGGGATTGAGGAGACTGTTTCAACTTCCTGAGTAGGAATTTTGAGTTGAGAAGGCTTTCTCTCTCTCTCTCTCTCTCTCTCTCGCTCGCTCGCTCTCTCAAGTCAAAGGTCAGAAACTCCCAGTTATAACTCTTAGTCAAATGCAGCAGTAATCACAACCGATGCTCATGAGGATTTTGGACGGACTATGACAAATGATGCTGACATTTTTATGCTGCTTTATCATGTTTAAAATGTAACAAACAGGGGAACGCTTTCATTTTGGATTAATAAACACGCAGTGTAGTGGTGTAAATGAAAAATGTTTGACTCTGGGATTTATTTCAGGGTGAGGCTGATCTATGATGCGAGTAGTTTCTATTAACCTGAATTGAACCTAGCAGTAACACAAAAGTAAATGGTGATTCCTTCTTATGGTCCATAAACAGGGCATAATAAAAACTAAAACATGACCGGCAGTTGCTTTCTTCTGTCGTACTAAAGACACTGCTCTTAAATGTCCACCTTTGCCATAGTGTTTTATGAGATTTTCTATTTATTCAAAATGTATGGCTTCATCATACATTATCACATGGAATTTTAATTATCATATTGCCATAGTTTTTGAGAGAATATGCAGATATTGATTTCATACCTGATGATTGTGAGTCACTAGATGGTGTTAATTTGCTTTGCTGCATACCTGAAAGGCAGATTAACCCTAACAAAAGGGGTCAGTGTTCTGCTTGAGCTGTAAATATTTGCAGCTGAAGGTGTGTTTCTTTGACGCATGTGACTGCCCTGGGTCATTCAGGTGTGAATTCCAGCCAAGTCAGACAGTTTGGGGCTTGTTCCAGTTGCCTTCAAATAAAATGAGTTAATACTGATGTTAACTTATACAAATGGATTTCAGAAAATTAATGTGTGACCTTTATGTAAACAACCACGTGTATTGACTGAACATGCTGTGTGTTTTAGCGTGAATATTTAGCCAGTTGAGGGCAAAATACGGTTTCAGATCAAGCAAACAAGGCAGATTGTCAACATTTTCTGTAAGAAGCACTCGGTTTTAACTTGCAAATCATAAAACGGTCATTGTTCTTTGTTAATGTTAAATTTTGATCAGATTTATGTCTGCTTGCTGGAATTTCTGTAGAGATCTGATTAGATTTAAATAAATAAATAAACATACCCGTATACCTAACGTCCATGCATTTATAATCTTCCCCAATCCAGACGTGCAGCTTGTGAACAGGCAAGGCAGGCAACTGCTTGGGGCCCCCCGAGAGTTGGGGCCCGAGGGCTTATTTATTTTGTTTTTTATTGTTTTTATTGTTCTTTACCATTGTATTTTCACATTTGGAATTT
>JAPEKL010000018.1:31050859-31066416 GCA_028877455.1 Bagre pinnimaculatus
GGCCCTCGCCGGCCACGGGGCTCGAACCCGGACCTTCTTGCTGTGAGGCGACAGTGCTAAGCACTACACCACCGTGCCGCCAGTCAGTAACATAGTTTCACTTCACAATTATGTGCTACTCTGTGTTGGTTTATCACATAAAATCTCAATAAAAAACTTTTAAGTTTGTGGTTGTAAGGTGGAAAAACGTGAAAAAGGTCAAGAGGTATGAATACTTTTGCAAGGCACTGTAGTTCCTTGGCCACTGGTGTGGTTCCTGACTACAGTATTTTAAAACTGCTGTGGTACAGCCTTCGCTCAAGAAACTTAACCTCGACCAGTCAGACCCAAATAATTTATCGGCCCATCTCCAAACTCCCATTTCTTCCTAAAGTGTTAGAGAAAGTCATTGCAATGCAGGTACAGGAGGTAGTTGAGGACGATAATAATTTTTAGAAATTTCAGTCTGGTTTCAGAAATAAACACAGTATAGAAACTGTGCTCCTCAGAGTTATAAATAACATTTTAATGAATTAAGATGCTAGGAATACTTTTATATTAATTCTCCTTGATTTAAGTGCTACGTTTGACACTATCGATGATGCCATAATGATCAGTAGATTAAAACTATCGATGGGAATATCTGGGACGACACTGGCCTGGTTTACTGCGAGCTGGCCTAGTGGTTAGTGTGTCCGCCTCTCAACCAGGAGATCGCAAGTTCTACTTGTGGTCAGGTCACACCAAAGACCATCATAAAAATGGTACTTACTGCCATCTAGCAAGGCACACTGCAATGCAGATGTGAGTGGGGAGTCAAACTCTCACGGTTACCAGAGGACTAGCCTCTCACTGTAACCCTAGTTATATAAAAGGCAAGAGGCTGAGGGCTACTGAAACGGAGATCAGCGCCACACCCATGTGCTTCAAGAGCTGGTTAGTTCTGGGACAGGAGACTGCCTGGGAAGACCAGATCCTGGCACAGGAGGGACTTTTTGACTGGCCTCGTTTTCCTCATACTGTACTTATCTAACAGAAATTTTGCTGTTGCTGTTAATAAGAAGGTTTCCTCCTCCTCCTCCATCCTTACATGTGAGGTACCTCAAAGCTCAATTTTAAGTCCGATTTTATTTTCTTTGTATATGCTTCCTCTTGAACATGTCATCTGACGATATGACATTAATTTTCACTGTTACACTCATGATTTACAGCTCCACCTGTTTCTGGATCCCAATTATGTGGCAAATGTATCAGTTCTTTTAACCTGTATTCATGACGTGAGAAATTGGATGTCCTACAGTATAACTTTCTTCAGCTGACAAACACTGACAAGACAGAGATTTTAGTAATGGGCCCACAACAGAATACATGTGAAGCAGCTCTTGGGTTCATTGTCACATAATCGTAATATTGAACCTGTATCTAGAAATTTAGGGGTGCGCGTTGACTCCAGCTTAAACTTTGAAATTCATGTTAATTGACTGGTACAATTGGGCTTTTATCAGTTGGGAAATACTGCAAAGGTTAGATCATCTTTATCCTTTAAAGCCATTGAACAAGTCATACATGCTTTTATTATTTCTCACCTGGACTATTGTAATGCTTTATTTGCTACACTGAACAGCTCTTCCATTGTTCATCTCCAGTGGGTACAATATTCTGCAGCCAGACTACTTACAAGATCAATGGTTCATGAGCATATTAACCCAATCTTGACGTCACTTCACTGGCTACCAGTCAAATTCAGAATTTATTTTAAAATTTTATTGACTTTTAAAGCTTTACGTAGTTTGGCTGCTGAGCATCTGGCTGAGTTATCAGTACCCTATCAAACAGCCAGAACCCTACGATCATCTGACCAAGGCCTACTTGCTGTTCCAAAGCCCAGATGAAAGACCAAAGATGATAAAACTTTCTCTGTAATGGCTCCTAGATGTTGGAACAGCATTAGGTCAGTTGATTCTGTGGCCATTTTAAAGTTTCGTTTAAAGACGCATTTTTATTGTTCAGCATTTGTAGATGTTCTGGGTTCTTTATGTCTTTACAATTTTATTTATTCATTCTCTTATATTTTCACACCCTATCTTTATATCTTAGTTTTTTTATTTTTTGCATTATTTGAATGTAATGTCATTCATAATTTGCACATTTATTGTTTCTTAATGTTTTTACTGTTTATTTATGATTTATTTAAATTTATTTTAATGTCTTTTAAATTCTATGTTAGTTATTATTATGAATTTAATTTTATTTAGACATTTTCTTTACTTATATATGAATGCCTAGCTGGAGCCTATCCAAGGTGACTATGGGCGAGAGGCGGGGTACAGCCTGGACAAGTTGGCAGGTCATTGCAGGGCTGACACATCGAGACAAATAACCATTCACACCTATGGTCAATTTAGAGTCACCAGTTAACCTAAGCTGCATGACTTTGGACTGTGGGGGAAACCGGAGCACTTGGAGGAAACCCACGCAGACATGGGGAGAACATGGAAACTCCACACAGAAAGGCCCCTGTCAGCCACTGGGCTCAAACCCAGAACCTTCTTGCTGTGAGGTGACAGTGCTAACCACTACACCACCATGCTGCCCTGGACAGATGGTGACTGGAAAAATGTAGCCTGGTCTGATGAATCTTGATTTCTGTTGAGGCACACAAATCGTAGAGTCAGAACGTTGTGCCAACAGCATGAATCCATGGACCCAACCTGCCTTATGTAAACAGTCCAGGCTGGTGGAGATGGTGTAATGTTGTGGGGAATGTTTTCTTGGCACACTTTAGGCCTGTTAATACAACCAATCACGGCTTGAATGCCACAGACTATTTGAGTATTGTTGCAGACCAGGTTCATTCCTTCTTAGTCACAATTTATTTGTCTTCTACTGTCTACTTCCATGTCTCAAACTGGTTCATGACCATGACAATGAGTTCAGTGTTCTTCAGTGGCTTTTCCAATCACTGGATCTAAATCCAAAAGAACACCTTTGGAATGTGGTAGAACAGGAGATTTGTAGCAGGAAAGTGCACCTGAAAAATCAGTAGTGTATGTGTACACACACACACACACACACACACACACAAACACTGGCCACTTTATGAGAAACACCCATCCACCTGTTGTTTTATGCAGTTATCTAATATCATCAAATGATATCTAATCCCTTGACAGCAGCACAATGTATAACAAATCATGCAGATACAAATCAAGAGCTCATGTTCATTTCAAACACCAGAATGGGAAAAATTATGATCTCTGTTACTTTCACTGTGGCATGGGTGTTGGTTTGAGCCAGATGGACTGGTGTGAGTATTTCATAGACTGCTGATCTCCTGGGGTTTTCACACACACAACAGTCTCTAGAGTTTACACAGAATGATGCGAAAAACAAAAAACAGAAAAAAAACATTGAGTGAACGACAGTTCTGTGGGTGGAAATACTTTGTTGATAAGAGAGGTCAGAGGAAAATGGCCAGATTGGTTCAAGCTACCAGAAAGCGTATAGCAACTCATAGCAACCGTGGTGAGCAGAAAAGCATCTCAGCATGCAACAGCAGAAGACCACATTGGGATCCACTCCTGCAGCCAAGAACAGGAATCTTAGAATCAAGAACATGTTTCTATTAAAGTGGCAGGTGTGTGTGTGTGTGTGTGTGTTTATCAGGCTTGTAGTACTTGAGTCCAGGATTTGGACTCGAGTCAGACTCGTGCCCTGATTTTAAGGACTTGTGACTTAACTTGGACTTGCGCACTGATGACTTGGACTCGGACTCATACATTAACTGCATGCGGACTCGTAAAATGGAGACAAGGACTTTGATTTTTTTCTTTATTTTTTGTAACATGCCATAATAAGTTGGCGTAAGATATTTATATCTACATTAATTTTCGTACGAATTTCATGCAAGATTGTCACATCTGCACGTCTTGGCACGTGCATCATATAGACTCTCAGGTATGCCCCAGACAGCACGCGCGCCAAGCGGACTTTCACGCACACCGTAAACGATTTCACGGACTCCACTTGGACTCAATTCGAATCAGTAGTAGACTCGACTCAACTCGAAATTTTCTTTAATGACTTGGACTTGAAGACTGGGGTTTCGAGACTGGATTCAAACTAGGGGTTTAGTGACTCGACTACAACACTGGTGTTTATATACTAGTATGTTCATAGAACTGCATGAAAAGATTCAGTCTAATGTATGATGCTACTTTGCTACTATTTTTTGGCAACGGTAGTCATTTTGTTTTATGCATGGTTTTAGAAGGTCCGTTTTTAAAATTGGACTGGTCTAATTGATCTTTGGGTTCATTTTTGAGGTGTTTTTTTTCACATACACCTGGCAACCCAAAGCATTTTGAGAGCACTGCAATCTGCCACAAACATCTGAGCGAGTAATTTGGACCATCAAAATGCATAAGCAGTGTATATCAGTAAATGATCAAAGTAAACAAAGTTTATTACTTTCAGGAAGCAAGGAAGGAAAGTGGTTTTCTTTTTTCTTTGCCCACACTGCTGTTTGTAGTCACTAATTAGAATTTTCTCAACAGTCACTGAGTTGTGGTCGCTCAGTTTACTGCTAATTGGGCCTTTTTTTGGGGGGGGGGGGTAAAAATGTGACTGCTCTGTATTTCATCAATCTGCTAATTTTGGATCTTTTAGACGTATTGTAAATTGTAAATCTAGGAAGAATCAAGTCTTCCTAACACACTAATAGATGATTCAAAATGTTCTTTCTGGTGGAGTTTGTCCCCCGATCAAGCTAGCATTACTATGACACCCCCTTTCCACTGCTGCTGATCATGAACGCTCAGCTTTGTGAGGGATAAGAGGATACATTAGAGGATTTGTAGCACAGCTGTCATTTAGAATTGGCCAGCAAATAATAATGCCATTTTGCGTCATTCCACCTAGTTAGTGCGCCCCCCCACTCCTCAATCGTGCATGCGGTTGCTGAGCAACTCATCTTCACCTAGATCCTAAACATGTGAAGGTAAAGCAACATGGACTGACCAAGGCATCTTATACGCCATCACTATTTTTAGCTCATTAGGTTGTATGATTTCAAGGGTGGGAGGATATGCAGCATGACAGATTATGCTACAGTCAGTATTTGGTTTTTGAAGATAAAATGGCTGCAAGATGGCCTGATCTTATTTTATTGGTGGAAACAAAAAAGAAAAAAAAAAGATGGAATCATTTCTGGTGAATATTTCTCCAATCCACCTTTCACCCCGATTGTAACTGTTTATAAGGATTATGATAGAATTAACATGTCATGTAGACCACCTAAAACATAATTATTCTGAATTTTAGTTGACGATTTGGACAACAGAATTCCAAGATCAACCTCACTAATAAAAGTTTGGTTAAATTCAGTATGGAGGTTTATGACAAAGATATTAACTCAGTCTTTTACAGTCCCCTCCAAAAGTACTAGAACAGCAAGACCAATTCTTTTTTTTTTTTTTACTATACACTGAAGATATTTGTCTTGACGATCAAAAGATGAGACAGAATTTCAGATTTAATTTCCTGATATTTACATCTACAGCAAATGTGTTAAATAATTTAGAACATGGCATCTTTTGTGGCAGACCACCCAACCGTTAAGGTGAGCAAAAGTATTGGAACAGAGAGTTTTACCGTAAACAGCATGTAACATTTGGTTGCATATCCCTTGCTTGCAATAACTGCATCAAGGCAATGACCCACTGACATCACCAAACTATTGCATTCTTCTTTTGCGATGCTTTTCCAGGCTTGTACCACAACTTCTTTTCAGTGTTATTTGTCTTGCGGTGTTTCTCTCTTCAGTCTCCTCTTCAGAAGGTGAAACGCATGTGCAATTGGATTAAGGTCTGGTGATTGATTTGGCCAGTCTAAAACCTTCCACTTTTTCTCCATGATGAAGTCCTTTGTTGTGTTGGTAGTGGGTTTTGGGTCATTGTCTTGCTGCATGATTAAGCTCCTTCCAATTAGGTTGAATGCATTTCTCTGAAAATCAGCAGACAGAATGTCTCTGTAGACTTCTGACATCATTTTATTACTACCCTCGTGAGCTACATCATCAATTAATTACTGAGCGAATTCCAGAAGCAGCCATGAGCTCGTAAGTTTCGGATCATTTCTTTCTCTACACTTTAGTCTTTACACCATTTTGGTAGAGGTTAATCTTGGTTACCACATTTTTGTGGCTCACCTCTGTATTTCTTTGCAAATTCCAATATGGCCTTCTGATACTGCTGATGAGTGGGTGCATCTTATGGTATGGTCTCTATATTTTTTCTCTCTTTTTTAAACAGTGGATTGTCACTGCCCTGTTGTTTTTGAGCTTTTCTTCATAGCACTCACAATCTTTGTCATGAACTGCTGTTGGTTTCCTTGGCCAACCTGTTCAATGTCTGGTGGTTTCTTCCTTTTTCAGGACATTCCAAATTGATGTATTGGCTATGCCCAGTGCTTGTGCAGTGGCTGATTGATTCCCCATCTTTTCTAAGCTTCAAAATGGCTTGCTTTTTGCTCATAGATAGCTCTCTGGTCTTCATGTTGGTTTATTCTTTTCTTTTTAACAACAAATGCAATCTTCACAGATGAAACCCAGGGCTGAAACAAAGAGTAGACAATTAAGAGTGAGTAACTAGTTGAGCAATCAATCTAACAGGGGACACCTGTCAGTCACATGTTCCGATATTTTGATTGCTTGAAAATTGGGTGGGTTCAAATAAAAGGTGCCAAAGAAAAAGCGGTTGCACACACGGGGAAGCCATGGCCTAATGGTTAGAGAAGCCGCTTTAGGACCAAAAGGTTGCCGGTTTAATTCCCTGGACCAGCAGGAATGGTTGAAGTGCCCTTGAGCAAGGCACCTAACTACTCCTCAGCTGCAACTACTCTTCAGGCTGCTCTGGGTACATTGCTCTGGATAAGCGTGTCTGCTAAATACCATTAATGTAAAATCTAGATGTAAATATCAGGAAACGAAATCTGAACGTCTGATCTGTCATCATATTCATCTTTTAATAGCAAAAACAAATGAATTGACCTTGATGTTCCAATACTTTTGGAGGGGATGCTGAATATTGCCAGTGGTGAAAAGGTGTGCAAATTATTCATGTTATTCAGTAACCCTGTTCAGGATGGTGATGAAACAAGAGCCTATCCCAGGAACACTAGGTGTGACAAAGGAATACACCTTGTACAGAACACCAGTCACAACAGCGTGCACACACAACAGCGTGCATTACACTCGAGGGTAATTTAGTGTAGTCAGTCCATGTACTGGCAATTTGTTGGGAGGAGGGAGGAAAACCACACTGACATGAGGAGAACACAGAGAAACTCAGTTACCATTACACATGTGCAGATGATGCAATATTCATTATATCAGATTTATAGTTGTGAGCGGCAGCTACCACCCCATGGGCCCACCCAGCTAATGAAAGGCACTTCTGAGCACATAACCCCCTTCTGACCCCTCAAGGCATTGCGGCTTTGTATTTCGACAGACTGTTTAATGTGGAAGTATGTGGTTTTTGCACGTAGCCAAGGACTTATGTAAATGTATGCTGACTCCATAGGTCAGGAGATTTCATACTCTCTATGCGTCAGCCACGACTGTGTTAGAAAGAGCCATGCTAAGGTCAGCATGTTGCAATGCTTACACAGACAGAAAAACAGACACTATCAGATATCTGAGCTAGCTGCAAGCATTGCTCAGTTTCTCTGAACTGCACGTTGTACCATGACCTTTGCTCAAAACATGGCACCCGCGTGTGTACAGTAAACATTATGGTTGTGTGAAGAACACACATATACACTGACAAAATGCATTCCCTAGCCTAACTCTAAACTAACCTAATTCTAACGTGAATCCTAAAACTAAGTCTGAACCATCAAACAGCCCTTTGAAGAAATGAGGACCAACCATAATGTCCTCACTTCCCAAAAATGTGCTAAATCTGTTGGTTAAAAAAAATTCTTCTGGTACTCAATATGCAAATACAAGTGTGTACACACACACACACACACACACACACTATTTCTTTTTAAATATTATAACAATATAGTTCAGACAGTGACTGTAAAGGCCCCCCCAACAAACACACATCTGTCTTACTATCCTTCTGAGTACCTTCCATTAACCTAATTATTAATGTAGGGCCAAACAAATGGGGACCGTCTAAATGTCCCCACAAGGTCAAACTTGTCAGATTTTACTGTCCTTGTGGGGACATTTGGTCCTCAGTAGAATATAAATACAAATACACACACACAATTTGACAGCACTTCCAGTTAAAAGCTCTTCTTAAAAATCACATGGGTCCAGTTTCTCAACAGTGGGAAGATTCAGCTCTCCCCACATCTCCTGGTACGGACACACACACACACTTGCAGGAGGTGACGGCACATGTTTCTAAGTGACTGTTTTGAAAGCTTCTATTTTTAGGCATAGGGTGAGGCCAGGAATAGAGCACATGTGAAAGAGAGAGAGAAAGAGAGAGAGAAATGTTGTTGGGGGGTGTGAGGAGGGGACAAGGATTATCAGGCTAACATTGAGGAATGTGAGCATGCACTAACTCTCCATCCCTTCTGATTTCCTGTGCCTACAGCGCAGTGCAACATGATATAATAATGAGAGAAGAAAACTACACGTTTTTCATGCTTATTTCCAGTCACACACAGCAATGATCAAATCATACATCCACATACTCCTCACATTTATCAAGATATACATCTTTACTTTGACAGATTTGGAAAGTACAGATGCTTAGGAGTAGCAGGAAATGAATACAGTAGATAAGGTTTTATGGATGTATTTTCTAGGCAGAGAAGTTGTAATTGCTGACCTCAAAGTTCAGCCTGTAGGTTCGAGCTATTCCTGTCCCTGGCTATAATTAATGTCAAACATGGTATGCTGCCTTCGTTTAGTTTATAGGTCTCCTCGAAGTGTATGACTGACTAATTCCAAACATTGCAGGTCATAATACAACACCGGCTCCACCACGAACACTGGAAAAAAGAACGTAGTGTCCATATCGTTGGAACACCCGGAGTTTTGAGTCGCGGTTTACTTGGGAGTCCGGAATGCATTTAAACCCACGGGAACAGATGAGGAGGACATTAAAGTCGTAAGTGTATGACGCAAAGTTGTGCTATCTGATGCAGTTGGGGGTCAGTTAGACCATAAAAGGTATGCTGGTGGCTGGAAGGATCAGGAAGTCGTGTAAAACACACACACGTTTGTCTCACTATCCTTGTGAGGACCTTCCATTGAGATAATTATTAATGCAGTTAATTAATCCTGTGCCTGCACCTAAACTTAACTCTAACCTTAACCTCAGTAATGAAAAGGAAACTTTTTGGTGCTTTTATTTTCAAAATTTTTGTTTAAAAAACCCCAGCAATTTCCTTTTAGGGACCATCTAAATGTCCCCAAAAGGTCGAAATGGTCAGATTTTACTATCCTTGTGGGGACATTTGGTCCTCAGTACTATATAAACACACACACACACACACACACTTGCCTTACTCTTCTTGTCAGGACCTTCCTCTGACATAATTAACAATTAAATAAAATTCCTCATGGGACCAACCAAATGACCAGCCAAGTCAAAACTGTAATTGAGGTTATTCCTATTCCCTCCATTTTACTGCCAATTCCCATGCACTGTCTATCACACAACAGTAACCACCATGGATAGTAAAAGCTAAAACGTGTTTTTCCCAAGACATGTGAAGTCAGCAAACTGCTGCTCATTCTGCGTCACAGTGCAGCATAACACAATCGGAGCAAAGTGCTATCCGCCCTCTTCTGCATACATAAGCTTACAGATGCTAACAATTGGCTAGTGCTGCTGTGAGTGACGAGGTATATCTTTGGTCCCCACCAAGATATAAATACATCAACACACACAAACAACTTTGTCTGCTTGCTTTTGTGAGGTATAGTATTTCCATTTATACATCTTGTAGGAAGTAGTCATGTCTACACTATATGTACCATTTAAAAAGCTGCATTTTATAAAGAAGGAACAGACAGAAGTAATATGTTCTGATAAGATGATCGAAAAAATGACTGTTTATTCCTACACGTAGATTTTTGGTAAGTACCTCCCCCACCCCAATCCCTGAATCACACAGTTATAATGGGAATTCAAATGTTTTTTCTGGAAAATGGTTTGTCCGTTAAAATGCAAATTCAGGCCATGCTTTGGCTCAAGAACTGGCTGTTGTTAACACAAAATTCCACTGAAAGGAGTGTGTGGGGACAAACTGACGACAAAATAAGTCGTGCTTATCACTGAGAATGTGTATTCTTGGACCTTGATTTGGCCATTTATGTGGCAAAAGATCAAATGCATAAACTATAATAAAACTAGCAATCCAACAACCCATGTCCTCATACTTCCTAAGTGGAATGTAGTAAGACGATGACTTTTAAATAAAAAAATAAAGAAGGAAATTGACACAGACATGTTTAAAGTCATGCCGTCTTGTGGTGATGAGACAGTTGTTTGTGAAAGTGTAATGAGAAACGCACTCTTGTGAAGACAAAGAAGTGAATAAATAAACTCGAAAGCCCTGGAAGAGGGGTGGTATTAATGGGCCTCTCTATTCCAGGAAGGAATGTGAAGTATTGGGTCAGGGCGTTGGAGGAGGTGCTGGAGTTAGAGTGCAAAGGCCTAACCGCACACACAGACAGACACACACACAGAGAGTCACCACCTCTGCGTGGGGCATCTGCGAGATTCGTTTTATGCTCTCACACGATTGTTTTAGCAGTCTAAACAACAGAGTTGGGCAAGGGTTTCTTACTCAACACAGCAGGGAGACTAAACAGAGCTTCAAGAATGCATGTATGCGTACGTGTGTGTGTGTGTGTGTATATGTATCTGAAGCAAGCCTGTGGTGCAATACAGCAGTGAAGAGTTGACCCTTTTTGGCACAACCTTGTAGAAATACAGAACACTACAGCACTTGTCAATCGTTCTTAGGAAAGTGGTAAGAAAGGGCAGGAGGAAGTTCTTCAAGATGTCAGTACCTTACTGAGAAACTGACATAGTTCATGTGAACACCAGTAACCAGCTCAATACTAGTTAGCTCATCCGGCCAATAGGCGGTGAGCTTATGCCATCACATGTTGTCCATCATCTGTCTGGTGTCAACCACATTTCAGGAAAATCAATTCTCTCTCAATTCTTCACTGATGTTTATTCTTTTTGGCAGGAAGGTAGGTTTGCCTGGGGTGTATATAGCTTCTACTGAAATTTGCATAATTGCAATTAATAATGAAGATATGGAGTAATTAAACCCTAACGAGTAGTTTCCACACAAATCGCTTCTTCTCCCTCAGTCCTTCACCGATTTTGATTCTTTCTGGCATGAAGGTAGGGGTACCTAGGGTACATATAACTTCTGCCCAGATTTGCTTAGTTACAATTATTAATGAAGGTATGGACTAATTAAGCCTTAATGAGCAGTTCAACAAAAATTGCTTCTTCTCGGTCAATTCCTTGTCGTTTTGGATTCTTTCTGGCAAACAGGTAGGTATTCCTAGGGTGTATATAGCTTCTATTGTCATCGCCGGTGGCTGTCCATCACTAGCGATGTTGACCGCTTCATTAGGATGTGCAGAAACGCTGATGGGCCGCGAGGCCCGCACCCGAGTGACAGAGTCGCCCACAGTGGTGGCATGAACAACCCGGCCGAGCCGCCATGGAATGTTTGGCTTTGTGAGCTCTTGCAGACTATTCTCCTCTTCTAACAAAGTGCCTTGCACAGTAAGGTAAGACAAACAATGTCGTGCCCCCATCATGTTGTCGCTCTGGATCTTCAGACCTGATGCCAAATGGTGCACAAAAGTGCCACAGACCTGACAGTTATAGAAGTTGCCCTGCAGTGACAACTGACTTGCCAAGTGATGCCATCCGTTGGCCATCTGGTGGTGTGCCGTTGACCCTGTTGGGTTCATTTGCCACATTGCACTGAAAAGCGCCCTGCTGCCAGCGCCTTATTGGTGATGTACTATTTAAGCCATAGCTGGAACCCAGGCAGGTGCTACCATTCTGGGTCAGTGCGGTCCTGGGAGCAATGGTGATTAAGGGGTAACTCCATTTTCCCCATTACTCCAGTCCTCTTGGACCTGAGACTTGCCATCGGTTGCAGTTTAAAGTCATACCCAGGACTAATAGAGCTTCTGTATATAGCTTGCAACATTTATTGCACAAGGTGGCCCACTTTAGCTCATTCCTTGTGGACTAGACTGGGCTGGAGTGAGCTACGCCATCATTGACGGTCTCATTGTATTCTTCTTTTTGTTTAATGTCATAAAATGAGTCAGAGAAATATATTTTATAATGCCTTTGGCTGTTCTTGACATGCGCTGTGTTTTGCGTGACAGCTGTTCTCCTAACCCACGTGCACAGTAGTCAGCATTTTGTTTTGTTGTTTATCTTTTGAAGCAAAGCCTTGACTGAGGTGCAGACATCGCCAAATAAATATATTATGAGTATAAATATATTATCTGCTGAAATAAGGGCATGGGTGCAAGCACTCGTGTGCACTACTTTATATTTGCAGTTTGTATAAAAAAAAATAATAGGTCATGGCTCGACGCAGAACGTGTTTGTGAAGGACAAGGATTTTTGTTCAGAGTAGGAACTGAATACGTGTTACCTTCATCATGCACGTGAGCCAGATATCAGATGTTTATGAGAACCAGGTCAGCACATTTGAGTCCTACATAGTATAGTTACCTTGAGAGAAAAAGTAGGGCACCCAAACAGGCCAACTGTGACACACACACACAGGAAACACACTTGCCTGTGGAGAATGTTTTGCTGTTTCGGCAGCATTCAGGCAGACAGTGCTGATCCAAAACCATTTCAAACTAAGATCCCAGCTAGCCAAAGCTGTACCCTACACCCACACAGTACAGAGGGGTTTTGGACACCGTGGCCAGATAAGCTCTACAAACCACAACAAAAGAATTGATCGCAGGCCGCAGACATAAAGTCAGCATTTTCTCTTTTCAGAGCTTGTAGCCAAGCATTACAGCAAGTAAATCACTCTGGTACTTTCAAAACCAACTTAAAGCCCATTTTGGGAGGTGTGAATGATACGAGGCCTGTTATCATTCCTCCCAAGCGGTGCTGCAGTGATTATTTCCCGCATTCTGGGGGTTTCTTCAGGTGTGGTACACCAGACCACTTCAAGAGAGAACAATCCATCTGACTGTAAGTCTGACGGGAAGCAGCCAGTTACACCTCCCAGCTGACGAGTGAGGACATGCTATGTGTGAAAAGTCAAGAAAAAGAATCCATTGAAGGGACAGGCATGTGGGCTGGGAATGGAAGTTATATAAAAAAAAAAGGATGTGGAGAGAATTCCTAAAACAAAGTCTCATCATTCCAGAGGGGCATCAGGGGCAGTCGTAGCCTGGTATGAAAGAAGAATCATACAATACTCACATTGTGACCATTGTTGCACAGATACACAGGCTCCATATAAATGAGGATTAAGCTTCTAAAATCAGAGCCACCAGAAGCAACTCTTCCATGGACCGCACGTCATAGAGTGAGTTTCAAAGATTACTCAACGGTTCTCAGTAATGCAGCGGGAGGACAAAGTGAATACAATAATGATGGAAATTTATATGATACACCACAACAACATATGGCGTTACTCAGTACACCTCAGTGTCTGCAGGATGTCCCAGAGGTCTGATAAGAGACCATGAGTAACCAGCCAACATGGTACAATTTGCCAGTCATTCCTTTTTTCCTGTTATTGAGGTTTATTAGATAAGCATTACATCACTAGTGTAATCATTCCCAGAATGCTGCGGAGGCAGAAGTCCATCCCTCTATGACCCCCAGGGCAGCGTTCCTGTTGGCTGACACAGCAGCTCTTGCACCAGACTGGGCTTTTCTCCTTTTTTCTTCACCCCTGTCCTCTGTTAAATCAACAAGTGCGGGACTGTGTTTCTTAGCAGTTGACCTTTACCCTACAATCTTATCCTTTTTTTTTTTAATCTCTTCTACATAACTCTTCTTTAAGGAAAAAAAAATTAGCAGAACTCCAGAACCAAATAAGACATGCATTTGGGGAATGTGGTATTAATGTTTAACTGCTCAACCACTTCCTGTGGCAGCCTGGCTGGCTGAAATAGATTGCAGATTTGCCGAAGCTTTTTGAAAGTGGAACGCTGTGTGCTTTAGGTGTGGCTTTCTAACTGTGTGTGGGAAGGACTTTCCAGAGAGAAGGCACAATTTAATGACTCAAGAACCATACTGTTCTCTTTATTCACTCCAGACTTGGACTGAATGATGCAATGAGTCCAGGAGATGGATAAAAAAAAAAAAATAGCAAAAGACTTCAGCGGCTGTCATGTCAAGCCTAGTTTACACCGTACAGCAGCCTTTTAACATTGTTACTTGTCACAGTAATCCCTAAATTCCTAATTTTAGCTCAATTCCCGCCCAGCCTGTGCAAAAACATGTTCCCCGTGTCAGATTATACAACAAAGATCCTCTAACGGTAGATTAAAGTAAATGGCTATATTCTGCTGACATCATCAATCAGCAGGATCCAGGCTTATGATTAGTTCAGGAATAGAGAGCGGGGAGGGAAAAAAAGCACTTTACCAACAAAGAAGTCTGTAATCCCTTATTCTTTTATACCCAATAAAACAAAAAGGATATCGTACATTTGGACAATGTTTTATTGCATTTTGTTCTCCCTACAAAAAAAAAAACCACTTCAAGTCAATAACTATGGATTAGTAACAGTGTCAGTTATACAACATATGCTTATAATACATAACATATGCTTTATGGAAAAGCAAACAGACTTGTTAATGCACGACATCTGTTACATTAGATATCCATTGGCATTTAAGCAGCTATAAATCACTATATATCTGTTTTGTTGAGGTGGTGTGAATTTTGAAACACTTGATTGAACACTGAAAGACACGGATACAGAGTCACGACACGAAACTAAGGAAGGCGAAAAGAGTGATCTGTATTGAATAAATGAAGGACAGAAAGGCACACCATGCAGTTTCATTCACAGGTGAGGGACATGTTATGGACAGACACTCCTTCTCTCCCTCCATCAGCTCAAGTCTTTGTGAGTGAGATCACTGGTCCGTTTCTGACAGAGGGCCAAGAGCTGGTCAGGCAGACGCAGGGCAGCGGGTTGGTGCTTTCTCTACAACTTCTGTCAGTAGCAGTGAAAGGAAATCCAGAAAGCAGCTGTTCAGCTGTGCTCAGGACTTTTTCCAAATTATTCGCCCTTATAGCGAGGGGGTCTCTTCTCTTTGAATGCTGCCAGGCCTTCGAGCCTGTCCTTTGTTGGGATAACCTAAAAGGTGGTGCATCAGTGTAGTCCTCGTGATTTTTAAAACTTAGTGTTGCCAAAAAGAGGAAAAATATATATACGTATACAGGGCTCAAAATTCGTATCTTTTTTCACCAGCCAGCCAGACTAGTGACCTTCCAAAGTAACTCGCCAAACAGAAAATCAACTCGCCAAAATTTGTTCATGTATGAATTTTACTCAGGAGTGAA
>JAPEKL010000018.1:31071474-31081810 GCA_028877455.1 Bagre pinnimaculatus
GATGTCTCGCACAGGTCTCAACGAATCTCGTTTACGGCCATTGCTCTGACATATGGACTGATATATTACAGAGCATATTTCAAACACTCATAACATGCTACAGCAGTGACAAAATAGCTGTCAAAAATCCATTCCGATATTTAATAAAATGAGAAGTAGAATTTTGATGATAAAAAATTTGCCTTCAGTTCTCCTTTAACGTCAAGTGAGAGAAAAATGACAGGCTGATGATGGAAGAACTGTTTATCGCTGCTATAATGTGAATGATACTTGTTTCACAGACGTTCCATAGCATTAAATATAACTATAATTCAATAAAACGTACTATTGTTCTAATTATTTTTACGCCGTTTTGATTGGCTGAGCGAACTCCAAATAACTGCCTACAAATAATGGTCTGCTCAAGTGCAGTTACTTTGCAGTTTTGTATTATGAATTCGATAAGACGTAAATTAAACAGTGACTGCATCTGATTTCTTTGTCATCATTTGACCCGTTGAGCAAACTTTATAATCAGTATTTCAAAAAAATTTTTTTTGAATTATTAAACAATTATTGAACTCAGTTTTCACAAAAGTTAGTGTCTGCCTTTGGCATCGGTAAATAATTACTGCTTGCTCGCTGCTAACAAAAACAGCCGCATAGTTTCCAAACTATCAGCTGTATTTTAACACAATCTATCATGTGTGCAGTTGTCCAAATTCCTTACTGGACTTTTGAAAATAGGCGCTATGCGAAAAATGACAAAAATGACAACACTTGTCAGGACATCAGCCTAATTAATGACTTCCTTTGACCTAAAGGCTTCACGGAGCTGACAGATCGGCCCCTGGGTTCAAGGCGGGGTCATGCAACAGACTCTCGCTGGCATCTAGTATAGCAGCTGAACCCAGTAATAAGGTTGTAACTGAGGAACATCACATTCATACAACTCAATCTCCATGCAGAGTAGGAGAACCTCAAGTTACAGTAGGTTCTCTTAAAACCAAAACAAAGAGGACCTTCATCTGTTAAATACTAGAACCTTATACTCAAGACTTTTTCATTAAATCAAGCCCTAAAATCTTTAATCCAGTCCGTTAGACGCTCACAGAGGAAATTAACCCTTTGTGAACAATTTTTAGCATGTTTCCAATTCAAAAAAAATTAATAGATGATTTAAGAAAATGTATAATCTTACCTCTATGCCCTGGCTGATGGCCAGCTTGGCCATCCGGACCGCAATCGGCCCCTAAAAGGACAAGCACAGAATGTAATCAGAAAAGCATGCAGCTTCCCCTCCAGACCATTTAATTCATATCACACCACGTTGGTTGTGACATTAATGTGGTGAGAAGTATTTCCCAAAAAAAATATATCAGAATCTCGAACCGAGTGTATGTTCGTTTCATTCTAAACATTTACCTTCTCAAATATGCCAAGAAATGTAGTCATGGTCGCAATAGGACTCCCACATTCATTCATTCAATCTATTTATCGTTTCTCCTGTGTTGAATTCTGATTGGTCAGAAGGCCTTGATTCATTTTCTAGAACAGCGGCAACAATAAACCACATGCATTTAACCAAAATCCAGTGGATATAAATAGTTTATACACACCTGTTAAAACTGCAGGTTTTTGTGATGTAAAAAATTAAATCAAAATCAATATCAGATTTTTTTTTTTTACCACCTTTAATATGTGTAGCAAAGCAAGAGAACATTGACCTTATCCTGCCTTGAACCCGGGTCAACAGGATGCCAAACCTGCACTCAGACCACATACCAGAGCCAGGCTCGTTGGTATGACAGTCAGAGCACATACTCAACTGTAGTGACGGGCACTCCGTCACACTGCCCCACACACTCATGTTGCACCCATCTCTGGGGTCCCTCGCACAGGGGTCACCTATCCTGGGGGTCCCTCATATGGCTCATACACAGAGCACAACCCCGATGGCCTCCCGGCAAGCCATCCCACTTCTGACACCACCTGTAGCGAAGCGAGAGAACAGTGACCTTATCCTGCCTTGAATCTGGGTCTACAGGATGCCAAACCTGCACCCTGACCACAACACCAAAGAGCCAAGGTTTGGTGTTGGTATGGCTGTCACAGCACATACTCAACTGTAGTGCCGGGCACTCTGTCACAATGTGATTCAGCAGCCAAAAGAATTCAAGTGAAAAACAAACAAGTGTGCGCGTACTTTTCTAATGAGACGTGTGGCTGTGCTCAGAGTTAACCAATCCCCTTCAAACAAGCTCAGAACCATACACACCTCATCAATGAAATGATTCTGATGAACCTCTAATAAATATCATCGGTTTCTGAAGGATTTTCATGGATGAAGCAGCTTTGGGACCAAAAGGTCACCGGTTCGATACCCTGGATCAGCAGGACTGGCTGAAATGCCCTTGAGCAAGGCACCTAACCCCCAACTGCTCCCCAGGCTGCTCTGGGTGTGTTGTACTTCGCTCTAGATAAGAGTGTCTGCTAAATGCCATTAATGTAATGTAATAACATCATCCTGATTTTATCCTGCTGAAGATATGGTCAGCAAAAAGTGTAAAACGCATGCATGGGATCTCATTGTCAAAAGCTGGATGGAAAAGAATTTCCAAAGCATTAGATGTACGATGGAATAATGCGAAGGCCATCATCAAAACATGGAGTAAATGGTGCACCGGAGTGACATTACGGTACAAGACCAGGATGTCCCTCCAAATTTAACAAAAGGGCAAGACAAAATCTTCTCAAGGAGGCTGCCAAGAAACCTACAGCAGCATTACAGGAGCTCAGGAATATCTGGCAAGTGCTGGTCACTCCCTGCATATGGCACCCTATCCTTGACTTGCAAGTGACGTCAAAGCAAAATAGAAACCCGGATGTCGGCCATGTTGGTGGAGATATAAATGCAGGGTCAAGAGAAATTCCAGACAAAACATAGTCACGCGTGCACAACTCTTTTTGTTTTTCCACTGCTTTAAGCGTTCTTTTAGCTATGCCATATCTTTGTGCTGTATATGGTTGCGGTCACAACAGTACTCGTGACCGTGGCACATTCCGATTTTTAGAATTACGTCCGTGATTCGGAAAGAGGGCGAGGAAACTCTGAGGCTTAGTATGGAGAGGAGACGAGTATGGCTGAACATCGGCATGGCTGGTCTAACAGAGGCGAAAACCAAAACAGCTTGTGTTTGCAGTAATCATTTTATCTCGGGTGGGATTCAAAAGCTTTCTCGAGAATCTCATGGAAGAATTTTATTTCGTGTTGCTAGAATTTTGCTATAAAATGAGCGTTCTCTTGTCGTGGTTCACTCGGTCGTTGTTATAATTTTAATACGTGTATTACTATTTCGCTTCTAGGAGCGCCAGCAAAATTGTACGATAGAAACAATCCAGACTGGGCGCCCAACTCAGGAAATGGGCTATGTTTCGTCCAAGGTCGGACTTGATTCTTTGGCAGCCAAACCAGGAAGAACGTTATATCTGGGTACTCGATGGTTGGTAGAAGCGTCTTCAGAAAAGTCTGACTTTTTTAAATAATATGGGTCAAAACCACACATATCAATCTTCTCTTTGTATTGAATCTTCGCTGGACCGTTCAAATCGTGGCAATACTGAGAAAATTCAGCCTTGTTTTACAGACACGCTTTCAGCGGCTGCCATCCGAGTTGCTTTGTATATCCACCATCATGGCGGACGCTCGTGACGTAGCACATTTTGATCACGTGGTTGCAAGTCATCTATTGTTAAAGCCCTTTCTCACAGGAAAAAAACATTCAAACTTGCCTAAAGTTTGCCAAAACATTCATATAAATCACACTAAACCATGTGGCAAAATGGATTACAGTCTGATGAGACCAAGGTAGAACATTTGGCCATAATTCCTTTGGTGCAAAATCCAGACAGCTTATCAACATCAGAACACCATACTAAAGGTGAAGCATGGTGGTGTCAGCACACTATGAAGCTGGGGCTCTAGTCAAGATGGAGGGAATCATGGATACTCCAAATATCAAATACCGGTCTATTTTGGCACAGAACCTTCAGGCCAGTGTTAGACAGCTGAAGAAACATTTCACGAATCCAAGTCAACAAAGGAACAGCTTCATATGATGATCAACACTTGGGAATGGGTCAGTCAGTCAGAGACCAGATCTAAAACTGTACAATGAGTCGTAGAAGGCCGTGTATAGGAGACAGCCTCACAATTTAATAGATCTGGAGCAAGAAAGAGAGGAATAAAACTGCCAAATCAAGATGTGCCAAGTTAGTAGACTCGTACCCAAAAAGACTGAGTGCTGTATTACAAGCAGCAAAATATTAATGACTCTGCACACTTATAATATAAAACCAGATTACTGTAGTTTTTTTTTTCATTTTCTTCCATAAAGCATGTGTTTTTCCACTTGAATTTTTTCAGATGCTGTGTCGCCATTGCAGACTTTTTATATCCACTGTAAATGCACAAGTGTTTTCCATTTGGTCTGACATTTTTGGAGGCCATTCAACAATTATATTTGTCCTTTCCTTTAAATTTCAGTTATAAATAAAGTTGTCATGTGACTTTAGTATGCAGCATGCAAACTGTGCAGTGTTCTGTCCATCCAGAGCTGGACAGGAGATGTGTTGTACCTGTGGGTTGAACTCTCGGGCAAGCTCCAGAGCTCTCAGGTAAGCTGCGTCGCCGCTCTTGTTTTGCTCCACAGCATGGTTCACCAGCCCCAGAGTCTTTGCCTCAGCACCATCAACCACCCGTGCAGCAAAGATCAGCTCCTTAGCCAGGGACACTCCTATAGTCCGTGGGAGACGCTGAGTTCCCCCTACACACGTGCACGCACACACTCTCAGATACTGTGTTTGACTAAAATCTGGACCTCTGACATAATCACATACTGAAAATAGTTCCAATAATAAACAAAAGACTGAGAGACATAAAAATAAACTGTGTGACCTTTCGGAAAGCAAATGGACACTCTTGAGAAAGGATTCCACTTCCGTGATAAGTGAAAGCTGCAGTGTCCTGCTGACGTACGTATTCACTGAGTCGGCTCCATTACGTCGATGCAGCGAAACTTAAATCCCCCCCATACCTCCCTGAGTTGGATTATTAAGATAATGTCAACCTCAAGGATGAGATGAGTTCTCTGGATAAGCTCCAAAAATTCACACTAGCCAAACACTGTAGATTAGGCGAGAGGAATTCCACATGAGACGCCCTGTTTATTGACAAAGTCATGGGTTTATTATATACAATCACAGGACTCCAGATTTTTCAAGCTAGAGACTCTTTATCGAACAAGACAGTTTTATAGTCAAAGCAGAGATTTTAAGAATATAATGCAACCGAGCCCCTGAGTGGCATAACACAAAGGTGTTTACCCAAGCAATGATACCGCCATCTGTAGCCGTGTTGTCTGGGTGGGCAGGATGACATTACTCTCTGCCCTGATAATCAGTGCAACCAAGTGCAGGTGGTTGTGAGCTCATGTATGCAGAAGAGGGCAGATGATGCTTTTGTGTCACAGAGGAAACTTGTGCTTGCTCTTACGCTCCTCAGTTACTAGCCGTCATGTAATGGGTCGGGCCAGTTTTGGGGTAGAAATGAACCAAAAACAAATTATGGAGAAAATAGAATATGTGCAACTGTTCAAATATGTACTTATTGAATAGATCAATGGCATTTTTTCCCATCCGCAGGCAATCGTGTTATCCAAGAAAAGCGTAGTCCTTCAAGAACAAGGAAGGGTTCATCCAATTTGCCAATAGATGTGTCAGCAAATAATCCGAAATAAACTTTGAGAACACCATTCCCAAAAGGACAAATTGGTAGGATTTTGGGCCTTTTACATTTCTCTACAGTGCATAATATAATCAAAAGAATTAACCAGAACATCAGAGACGGAGTCGCTCATCTGGCCTGCCATCAAAACAACCATGACGACCAAAACATCAAACAGAACTGAAATGTGACGATGTAAGAGAGGACCAACCTCCACGACAAAGTGCTTACAACAGGAAACTCAACAAAGGACTAAATTTTGGTCCCCGAGAGAAGATTGACCCAAAACATCCATCAGAACCGAATTCGCATGATAAATGAGAGAGGAGATACAATTCTAGTCAGAAGAAAATTTGTGAAGTCGACCCAATTACTAATTTGTTAGCAAAAATTTGACACTACAATGACCAAGTTTTGTGCAGAAGGTCTAGTTCTTTCAAGTAAAACAATCAGAACCGAAACCTATTGAGAACTGAGGGAGGAGATATGATTTAACAGAAAATAAACAAACTTGTAAACAAATTGTTTACAACAAGAAAACCAACGACGAAGTTTTGTTCCCCAAGGGAAGGTCTACCCAAAACATTGATCAGAACTGAAATCAGATGAGAAATGAGAGGGGAGATACAGTAAAATTCTCGTGAGAGGCCTGGAAAATTCGTTAATTTGGCCTAATTGCTAACTTGTTAGCAAAAAATTTGACAAAACAACGACCAAGTTTTGTGCGGAGTGAGGAGTTCTTTCAAACAAAACAATCAGAATGGAAACCTGTGGAGAATCGACGGAGGCGATACGATTTAACTGTATTGTGGTTGACAGACGACGGATGCCACGCCATGGCGACAGATCATCAGCCTTATGGCCAGATGAGCTCAAGAATTTGGTCAAATCTCAGGGTGTACAGGACAAGGCTGAAAGCCACTTCTGAATGTGTGTGATCCCTGATCGCTCAAATGTCACGGTCTTAAAAACCGTCACGCGTCTGTAATGGATATCATGACATGAGCTCATGAACACTTCAGTAAACCTTTATCAAGCAACCCTAATCGCCTCTGCATCCACAGATGCAACTTAAGATGCAACTTACTATGCCTTTACTGGACTCGGTCTAATCTGAGATGGACAGCAGCACAGTGGAGACAGGTTTTGTGGTCCGCCAAGTTAACATTTCAAATAGTTTTTCGACAAAACGGCCATCATGTTTTTTGGGACCAAAGAGGAGAAGGACCATCGAAGCTGTTATCAGCGTCAGGTACAAAAGCCAGCACCTGTGATGGTATGGAGGTTTGTCAGCGCCCATGGCAAGGGTAACTTTCACATCCATGACGGCATTATTAATGCACAAACCTTGGAGCAACATACAGTATACTGCCATCCACATGACGTCTTTTCCAGAGACGTCTCTGCATTTTCCGTCAGGACAACACCAAACCTGGATTACAAGTGCATGGCTATGTAAGCATAGAGTGTGGGTGCTAGACTGGCCTGTCTGCAGCCCTGACTTGTCTCTGATTAAGATTTTATTTTATTAGCATTTTCCAGACCATCCCAACTTTTTTGGAATTGGGTTTGTAAAATTAAGTAAAGGCACCCTTTATTGTGATTCAGGCAGTTAATTTATGCATCATTTTCCTCTCTGGCTGCACGTACTGCCAGCTTTTGTTTCCTACATCTTCAAAAATATGATTTGATTTTTATTCAGTCAGTCAGACACATTTTTACATTGCACAAACTTTAAACACACACACACACACACAATATAATCAAGACTGACATCAGCAGCTTACAGAAATAGCAAGATAGTCAAAACGTAATTATGAAACACTGCAGCTGAAACATGTTCATTGAAAATCCAGCAATTGTTCTAAATGCAATTTGTTAAATACAGAGGGAGAAATGCACTTCAAAAGAAAGTGTAATTAAAGAACTGTCTCTATATACATATACGCAGCCGGTCAAAAGTTTTCAAACACATTTGTTCTTGCTTAAACTTTAAGAAAGTGGTTGAAGTTAAATGCACTCGACTTTAAAAAAAAAAATAAGTAAGAACTCGGTGGGGCGGCACGGTGGTGTAGTGGTTAGCGCTGTCGCCTCACAGCAAGAAGGTCTGGGTTCGAGCTTCATCACTTCATCACCGACCCCTGACCTTCATCGAAGGTCTGGGGTCGGGTTTCTGTGTGGAGTTTGCATGTTCTCCCCGTGTCCGTATGGGTTTCCTCCGGGTGCTCCGGTTTCCCCCACAGTCCAAAGACATGCAGTTAGGTTAACTGGCGACTCTAAATTGACCGTAGGTGTGAATGTGAATTATTATACATACAAGACATTTTTTCGATGGAATAAAAATATGCATTGTATTCCCTTCTAGCGGGTTTCATTCATTTGCTTTGATAGCATGCAATATTGTTAGCATATCGCTTATCCTACGTGTATTACGTCACTCTACTCGATGGAGAATGAGCGTTGAATATGGTTTATGATATTGCATGGTTGTCAAGACAACATGACGTCACACGTCAGAGACGTAAAACTTCCGCGCTAGTAAGTGAGTGTGACAATTTGTAAACAAACATGGCCGCCAGGTTTGCATCGTTAAATACGGAAGATATTGAGAGAATTTTGAAAGAGAAAGACACGTTGATCACCCGAAAGGAATATAGTATAATAATAATAATAATAATAATAATAATAATAATAATAATAATAATGGCTTTTTTTTCATGGTATATCAGATATATCCCATTCAGCTACTTGTCTTTGACTCATTCAGCATCATGCTAGCTGAACGGAATATATCTGATATACCACTCAACACCAGCCAATATTATTTAAATATTATTAATATTATTAAACATGCAGTGTATCATGCTAGCTGATGTTGAGTGTTTTTTTCTCAATCATCTCCAGCCTTCAGGGACATAGCTGCCAGATAATTATGTAGCAGCTTGCATTAATGGGTAAACAATGCATATTAACTTAAAAATATTTCAGGATTCCACCAATCTTTTATGAGATGGCAGAAACTGAAGGAGATAACTGAATAATATTTTTTCATGCATATACTGTAACCATGTCTCCCAGTAATCTAATCATCGTGGCACCATTCGCTGTCAGACAGCCTCAATAACACCAGGCCACATCACGAGCTGAACTCGGGTTTGTAGTCTTTTGACGGCCTTACACAACTCTCACCTAAGTTCAGGAGGGAAATATGTTTCACTTGAAGAAGATGCAGAGATGCGTTGCATAAACGCTCAGTGATGAAGCAACCCTCAACTTTCACCACATGATGATGAACTTTCAGTTCTCACTTTGAGCCCTGACAATAAATCAAACTAAATCATGCAGATCTGGCCACGTCCTGCATCACTGATGGACGGATTGACTGATTGTTGTGTTTCCTCTTGGCCAAGCTTTCTTCTGAAATCTGATAGATTGCACTGGATAGTTTCCAGCCATTTGGAGTGGGAAAACAAGCTATTACAGCCACTCAATTATATAATGTCACAGTTAGGCAAAGAAACATGGGTTTATCAGTAAAAAAATCAGGAATTTTACAAACAAGGAAGGGATTTTTTTTTTTTAAAGATCTGAGTCACCATGATGCCAGGAACAGAAAAGAAAACAAACATGATTCAGCTATTAACCTGAGAATATCCAGAGAAGTCTTTTATACACAGATATAAAGATATCTAACAAGTTCCAGCGAGTAAACTTGTGTCCTTACGCAATGCTGTGTAACCAACAGGTTTTTCTTAACGTGGCAGAGATTTTGCAAGAGATTCAAGGAAAGCCTTGCATCACAAACCATAGTCAGCGGTAAAATTGGGCCCATCCTAGTTACAGTATGTATTTGGGAAGGGTAAAAAAAAAAAAAAATCGGGTAAAAAAGACTAAGCTTGCTGTCTCGACATGTTTGTGAAAGCATGATATACGGTCAGGGTGGTTGACCTGGAGCTTTGCCCTGAGCTGTTTGGAAATCGTCTGTATGGCCCAGTCAGCGAGACGATTATAACATACTGCATTCCCAGAACTGTTCAAAGGCAGCCAGGAAAAAGGCGAGTGTCACCTCTGAGCATGTCAGCTGTGCGGTTCTACCACTTCTGAAGGAGGACAGCTCCTGGAACTGAACTTAATCAGCACAAACCGTAACCTGTTAATGGTCTGCGCTCACACATGCGACATGGAGTTGTTCACTAATGCCACATCAGTCCCTGGTGATTTATGGAGAATCTTTGGGCCTTCTAAAAATTTACAGGGTTCCTTTAGACAGGTGGAAAGTACAACCCCAATTCCAAAAAAGTTGGGACGCTGTGTAAACTGTAAATTTAAAATAGAATTCAACAATGTGTAAATCATGGAATCATTTAAATTTCAAAAAAGTTGGGACAGGGGCATGTTTACCACTGCGTTGCATCACCTTTACTTTTAGAGGTGCAACGGGCGGCATGGTGGTGTAGTGGTTAGCACGATCGCCTCACACCAAGAAGGTTCTGAATTCGAGCCCAGCGGCCGGCGAGGGCCTTTCTGTGTGGAGTTTGCATGTTCTCCCCGTGTCTGCGTGGGTTTCCTCCG
>JAPEKL010000018.1:31775317-31787403 GCA_028877455.1 Bagre pinnimaculatus
AAAAAAGTCTCAACGGATTTGGCATAATATAAAAAGGTCGATTTTTACTCAGAAAAAGCGGAAATCCGCCGAAAAGCAGAAAACTCTCATCCCTGTTAAATACATGGGCGACTTTAATTTTTGGTTATTAAATTGTGTGGGTATCTTGGTGCATAGACACACAGATCATGAATTTTATGTCCCTAACATTGAGTCACCAACAGGTCAAATCAGGTCACTGATATATCAACAAATCTACAGGTTTTTTTTTTTTTTTTTCAATCCTGACTTAACAGGTTATTCAAGCATTAGGTAAAATGGACTCTAATTAATTAAAGGTAATATTTATGACAAGTTGAACATAGTCCCACATGCACATCCCAGGTTTTGATATACATGTTATATATTTACATACTGAACACACTCGAACTCTTTGAGCCTAATTTTCCGTAGCAGCTGGGGAGCTGTAAATCCACTCCACATCACACAATCCACTCCACAGCACACAATCCAGACTTGAGTAAGTGTAAACACAAGCTGTACAGGCTGATTACAAACAATGCAGAAGAACAGATACAGATATGCTGCTTTAGAACGCCAGGTGGGCCGTTTCAATCTTTCACCAGATCTTACAATCACAGGGGTCATTGTATTGTTTTTCTAATGAACTGGAATGTCCAGTCCAAACTATACTGTCTACAATAAGACTTGCACGATAAACCTAGCACTGCAAATACAAGGACATAAATCACGGGTTTCTCTGCTGCGTTGAACCTTTTATAGCATTTGCTGAAATGTTACATACTGAAGAATGGTAAAATGATCCACGAGACTGGACAATCTGTTCATTATTGTGAGTCAGTGATATGAGGGAAGTGAGGATGTTGGACAGGGTTAATGGAAAGGGGGTTTAGGGAGAACAGGCAACAGATGATCTTTTCCTTTTGAGTTAACAAGGTGCAAACACTTTGCACAGCATTTCAAAAATAATGGATCTGTACATTGCATGCTCATAATAATAAAGTACCTTGCACAAGTATCCATTCCTGTTGAACTTTTCCACGTTTTTTTTTTAGTTGTACAACCTGGAATGTCATGAAACTCTACATAAAGTCCAAATATAGAAGTGTGTGTGTGTGTGGGGGGGGGAAGTCAATATAACATAACTGTTGTGATTGCATAGGTGAAACCCCTAGATTAGTTCTGATGCAACAAATTGCCATCAGAAGACACATTCTTAGCTGAATGGAGTTTACCCCAGTGTGCAATTAAATTGCCACATGAACTCAATAGAAATACACCTGTTCCTGGAAGGCCCCAGAATTTGTTAGGAAACATACTTGAACAAACATCATGAAGACCAAGGAGGTATCAAAATGAGTCTCAGAAAATGGCCTGGAAAAGAATCCATCTGGGTTTGGTCCGAAACAAAATCTCAAATTTTGAACATCCCTTGGAGCACCATGAAACCCATTATTACAAAATGGAAGGAATATGGCGCAACCATGCCCATGTCACCCCTCTGCTTGCCAACCTGCACTGGCTACCTATCGCAGCTCGCATCAAATTTAAGACATTGGTGCTAGCTTACCAGGCTCTCAAGGGGTTAGGGCCAGCATACCTCCAGAGTCTGATCCGCCCCTACACTCCGCTACTACTGGTTGCCTGGCCCCTCCTCCTCTCTGCTCCTGCCCAGCCAGCTCAAGGCTGCTGTCTGTCCTGGTTCCCTGTTGGTGGAATGACGTTCCCATTGAGGTCAGAACTGCTGACTCCCTGAACACCTTCAAGCGCAGACTGAAGACCCACCTGTAGACCAACCCAGGCTGTGTATGGTCTAGCCTGGGGTTAGCTGTTTTGACTTCTCGATTTAGTTATACTTATATGGTTGGTTTGTTTCCTTGGCTGTTTGACTATTAGTATTTCAACAGCATACTACACTAGGTATTGCTGTCACTTGTTCAGCTGGCACTAGAACTTTCTTGTCTAGAAGTTCAGCACTTCATGTACCTGACTTTTGCACTTTTTGTACGTCACTCTGGATAAGAGCGTCTGCTCAAAGCCATGTAATGTAACGCCTTTGCCTAGAGGAGGCCATCCACCAAATGTCCATGAGGGCATCAATCAGAGAAGTGGCCAAGGATAACTCTGAAGGACCTGGAGAGATTTACAGCTCAGATGGGAGAAGCTCTCTACAGAACAACCATACTCTGGACACTCCACAAAGCTGGGATTTATGGAAGAGTGGTAAGAAACTCTTTATTGGGAAAAAAAAATCTCATGAAATTCTGCTTGGGGTTTGCCAAAAAGCACCTTGGGGAATTATTAAACATGTGGAAAAAGGTTCTCTGGTCTGATGAGACCAAATTTTGAATTTTTGGCTTTGCCACAAAGTGCTATGTTTGGTGGAAATCCAACACTGCATATCACCCTGAGGAAACCATTTCCATCATGAAGCATGGTGGTGGGAGCATCATTTTGCGCTTTGGGCTGGAGAACTGGTCAGGGTTGAATCCAAGTTGAAAAACGCAGGGCAATCCCAAAAGAAAACCTGTTCCTGTTTGTAAGTGACTTGAGAGTGAGGCAAAGATCTGCCATCCAAGAGAACAATACATAAATGCAGTCCAACGGGACAAAGATAATTGCAGCCAAATGTGGTTCTAGCGAGTATTGACCCGGGGGGAATCACTTATGCAACAACCAAATATCTGCTGTTTAATAACATTTGTAACACCTTCAACTGTTAGCCATGTTGTGTAAATCAAATAGTAAAGTCCATTGTGGTTCCAGGTTGTAACGCTACAAAATATGAAAAGGGGTGAATACTGATGTAAGGCACTGTGTATCACAAACGATACTGCACACGAAATGAATCATTATTTGAGGTGATAACTTTTCTCGTATGTCAAAGTGTTCGACACCACAGAAACGCTACACCCGTTTGCAAAACGCCAATGGAAAAACTCAGACATGCAATACTGTGATGAGCAAGACACGTCAAGTTTTCAGGCAAGCAAAATACCAGTACCTCAGATGTAACATCTTTAGCGAGCAATAGACGCGCATACTGACAAGAAGGAAAGAGGAAGTGTTAGTCAATGAAAAACACTTGCAATAGAGAGCAGCTTTAGAAAAGCAAATTGTCCACAAAAAAGAACAGTGCTCTTCATTTTCCTAATATAATATTAAATGTTTTCTCAACACAAGAAAAAGGATTGATATTTGCGCATATTTTAATTCTGCATTTGTACTAGCTAACGCATAAAGATTTAAATAATAAATTGGTGTTTGAGTTACACTGAATAAACAAAGAACCTGAACACTGAATAGTCATTTTATTATCATAATAAGGTGCAATGCATTTTAGTGCAATGGGAATTTAGCAAATAAAGCAATCTGCTTCAGTGGGATCCCAGTATAAGATGAACACATTAGAAAACAGGATGGCAATAACATGCCCTGTTTGCGAACGTATTTCGGTTCTTCCAGAGACGCTTTTTAAAACCGAAAAAGAAAGACACTTATTCCATGTGCCCGGGACTGTTTTGATTCCTTCTCTTTGGTGTGAAACTGGAAAGTCCCTCTCCTTTCCCTGTCTGAAAAGCCTTCAGCTCACATGCAATGTAAAAGAGGAATTGCCCTTCAAAGCCACAGACTTGCATCACCTTCAAATGAGGTAATGGGCCAAAATCACTGAGCGTTTCATCTAAAGCTTAAAATGCAAGTACTACACCCGCAGTACGTCTTAGCGAGCGAACCAAAAGCAAACACATGCAACTGCCTGCTTCCGGTAAATTGCTTTTATTATTAAATGAGCTGAAGAAATGAAATAAAGGAATGACCCTGTGACAAACACTTAAATACAGTACTGTGCAAAAGTCTTAGGCACATGTACATTAAAGAAATGCTGCTGTAGACCAAAAATGGCTTAAAAATAATGAAATGAAATGTTTCAACATTTAAAAAAAACCACTAAGCAAACCACTAAGCCATAATAAATGAAACAAAGTCAATATTTGGTGTGAGACGGCCCTTTGCAAAGGGCAGTCTCCAGTACAGTGAGTGCAGTTTGATGCGGAAATGAGCTGTAGGTTTTACCGAGCATCTTCCAGAACCAGCCACAGTTCTTCTGGACACTTTGACTGTCACACACACTTCTTAATTTTGCACCAAAACCCAGCAGCCTTCATCATGTTTTTTCTTTTTTAATCTGAAAAGTGGTGTCTCATGTAATATACTGCTCAGATATAAAGTTTTTTTCCCCTGTAACATTTAATTTTGTACTGAAAAACGAACATTTGGACTCCAAAATGTTTTTGTACTGATGTGATAGTGTAGAAGTCATAAAATAGAAATCTATAACAAAGTTTGTATGAAAAAAACAAACAAACCATAGGGTGCCTAAGACTTTTGCACAGTACCGTTGATTTTGATACTCTAGAGCTGATGTACAGTACGTCCAGTTCCGGGGACCTGCACGGAGTTGTGATTCTTCCTACTGCTCACACTCCTGATCCGACGCCCTAATTATCAAGCTCTTCCTGAAGCACATGAGGTGTTTTGGATCCCCAGCACTGGACTTAAGAACCCCTGCTGGAGAAGATACCAAATTGCTATAATGCAAAAGAACTGCTTTTCTGTTCATTATTAAACTCACACTGTTGTCCTCAGCCTTCTCCCGACGCCTGACTTTGTGTGTCTCATAATCTTCCATTAGGGTCTGCATGAAGTTTTTAGGCCGCTGGCTTCCGCCCGAGTCATCACTCCCCAGATCAGAAAGAGGGGATGGGAGTGCACCGTCTGAAGAAGCTGGAGATACTGGCGGGGCAACACGGACCTTTTCAATTTTACCTGAGCCAATGGAAGTAGAAAAGCATGTAAATGAAGGTTAAAAAAAAGCAAAGTGATGTTAAGTGAAAGAAGTTAATGAGTAGGTCAGTAATGCTAATGGAGCAAATGGATCCAACAGTTAGTATCATGTTTACTGGCCTTACTCAACCAGCTAGCTTTTCTCGCTAAAACGTTGATTTTTGTTATCGTAAAAATACACCCTAAACATAAATCATCGGTCTCGGGCTATTCAGTAAGCTTTTCAAGATTGAGGGCAGGTTTTGATGATGACTAGAACAAATAATGAGTTAGCATAATTTGAGAGAGAACTCACAAAATCAGAGAAAGCTCTTATCATACCTATTACTGAGATCTAGACTCCTGTTAGTGAATTTGTTCCTCACTAGCTATACCGTAAATGAATCCTAGCTGTACTGGCATCTTTCCAACAAAGAGTACGTTCCACTTGGTCATGTCACATTTCAGCATCAGATAACAGTGAGGAGAGAAAATGAGCAAGCTAATGTAGGACACATTCTTGATGGTACGTACCGTACCACAGAAAGCAGAGAAGGGGAGAGAATTTTTAATATTTGCTTGTAGCTTTATACTTTCTTTCCTCATTTAATTTGAAGGATTTTTAATTGAAGGACATTGTTGGCATATAGACCAGGGCTTTTTCATGTTCTCAACAAATCCTTGAGATTGTTATACCTTAAATATAGCAGCACAGTAAAAAGCTGTATTAGTAAATACTCTATATTACTGTTCTGTTACTTGAAATTTGTTTTATATTTTTAATTAGTATAAATACATAGGTGATTTTATAGGAAACTGCGTGCGCTGACTGGTCGAAAGACAACATCCCTCCATCTCCTCCGTATCATCATCTGTCACATCAACCATCCTCATGTCCTCCTTCACCGCATCCATAAATCTCATCTTTGCTCTTCCTCTTTTCCTTCTACCTGGCAACTCCGTCTCCAGCATTCTTTTCCCAGTATACCCTGGATCTCTCCTCTGTACAGTACGTGTCCAAACCATCTCGCTCTCGCCTCTCTCACTTTGTCTCCAAGCCGTCCTATGTGTCCTGTCCCTCTAATATTCTCGTTTCTTATCTTTTCCAACTTTGTCACTCCCAATGAAAATCTCCGCATCTTCAACTCGGCAACCTCCAGTTCAGTTCAGCCACCGTCTCCAAACCATACAACATGGCTGCTCTTACGACTGTCTCGTACACTTTCCCTTTCACTCTTGCTGGCAACCTTCTGTCATAAATCACTCCTGACATCCTCCTTTCCTCCATCCGTTTCAAATCTGCTTGCACTCTCCATCACTTTGCACTGCAAAAAAAATTGAAAACTGAATTTGAGGAGCAAATTACTTAATACTAGTGAAATTATCTTTCTGCATGGACAGAGATTTTTACTTGATAAGACATCTTAGAATAAGTTTGTTGCAATCTAGAACTAGGTTTAATAATCTCAGAATTGGTGTCTTGTATTCTTCTAATAGGAAATGCTAGATCGTTTCGATTATTTTCAAGATATTTTCACTTGCTAAGATATCATTTTTTGCAGTGTGTACAGTTGACCCCAGATATTTGAACTCCTCTGCTTTGACCTTGTAGCTGTACCTTCCACTGTCCTCGCCCTCATCCACACACATGTACTCCGTCTGGCTCCTACTGACTTTCATTCCCGTTCTCTCTAGTACATACGTCCATGTCTCTAAGTTTTCTAGTTGAGAGATTCTGATTATTTCTCGATAATCACCTCGAGCGACTCGGCAAAATGGCTGCCAGTCGCGTTGTGAGGAAGAATTAGAAATTATTAAAGACAATGTTGTTCCTAAAGATGCTACGAAGTTTGGTCTAAAACTATTCAAAGGTAAGATGGAATTGTGATTTATCTATTTCAAAACAAAGTATTTTATGTGACTCGGCATAGGTAAGTGACAAGTCTGCGCCGTGCCTTTAGTACATTTGCATGCTGCTTCTGAAGTTTGAAATACATTTTCTTTTTAAAAATATGATTATTTAAAAGGTGGCACGGTGGTGTAGTGGTTAGCACTGTCGCCTCACAGCGAGAAGGTTCTGGGTTTGAGTTCAGTGGCCGACGGGGGCCTTTTTGTGTGGAGTTTGCAATGTTCTCCCCGTCTCTGTGTGGGTTTGTTCTGGTTTCCCCCACAGTCCAAAGACATGCAGGTTAGGCTAATTGGTGGCTCTAAATTGACCGTAGGTGCGAATGGTTGTTTGTCTCTATGTGTCAGCTCTGCGATGATCTGGCGACTTGTCCAGGGTGTACCCTGCCTCTCACCCATAGTCAGCTGGGATAGGCTCTAGCTTGCCCACAACCCTGCACAGGATAAGCGGCTACGGATAATGAATGGATGTTTATTTATTTATTTAAAATGATCACCTGTGTATTTATACTAAAGCAATTACCTGCCTTAGGCTCAGTGAATATTGGTGAATAATAACCTCAACTTGGTCTCAGTTATTATTCACGTTACCTTCAGTGAATAATTGTTAAATAATTTGATTGTTTTATGGTATTTTGCAACTCTAGCATAACTTCAATTTTCAATGTTTTTGATCAAAGATGATTGATAATTACTATTACAACTGTCAAATCATGTTCCAGTAAAACAACGAATAGGTAGAGTACAGCTGAAATGTCCCTGTTTACAATCTGTTATAATTACACTGACTGGACTATTAACCTTAATAATTGAGTAAAACATTGCTAAATGGTAATGATTTTTCTACGTACAGGAAAAACAACCGACAGTCTCCAGTGACAAACTATAATTTGTTCCAAAGTCTATAAAGCTGTCATTGATTACCGCTATTAATTTAGCTTTAGTATTCCAACATGATCCAGAGAATCATCATTTTGTCGTCCTACGTTTAAGCACAATCCTATCTTGAAACATAAAAATAAGGACGCACTGGAGGCTCTTGAACACTGCTTGACCCTTAATGATCTTGAGCCTTTGTTATGGTAAGTAACACCAGCGAAGGGATTCATAATAATGTTGTGCAATTTATTCTACCACCACAAGAAGGCAGTAACTGATTGAGATTTAAAGAGGAAAAGTCCTTACTGTTAAATTAAAAATAAGACAAATATTAACAATTTTCCATCAACATACAATAAAAAAAAACTTTTTGAAAGCTTACTGCCAAATAAATAAGATTGAAAGTCTCACAAATAAAGGCAACAAACTCAAATCAGTCATTTGTTTCAGATAGTGGTATGACAGATGCAGCACGCTACATTTATTTTTAAATGCTGCCCACAAAAGCATTTCTCAAGCGGGATTCTTACTGACCTGTGAGGAAATGTATTCAATTTTAATAAACTCAACCCATCCCTTAAAAAAATAGGACAGTCTAGAAATATGACTCAAAAGTGGTCGCTAATGGCTGTCAAGTTTAGGGCTTGACTGCCAATTAGGTCAAAGTTTTGGTGCTACCTTCTATGGGATCCTAAAGTAGTGCGTATGGTGGTATGATCCTTTAGTTCAAACAAATCTGTGACTTGGACTTGTCCTCTGTAGCTATTCGTCTAAAGGTAATGGTATGGGGTCAAATAAGACCGGTGATTTTTTAATATTCCCCTCTGGGCCTTTTCATTTTGGTTACCTTCAGTCATTTCAAACGGCTCATCATACGTATTTTACAGATGTTCACCTCAGAACTATGAACATGTAGAAAGCATTTCATTAAATAGCATTAGCAGATCTGGCTTACATGGCCATAAAATATAGGAAATATAGACTAGCACAAAAATTACATCAAATAGTGAACTTAAACTGCAGAAGAGGCAGAACTGCTACTGTAGTAATATACACTATGAACAGAATTTAGACCTGACTTACCTGGAGCTGTCTTCCCACTAAGGACTAATTTGGCTGGAAGGCTGTTGGTCTTTTGCTTGTAAATGGGATTGATGTTAGGACGCAAGCTTTGGGCTTGTCGTTCCCTGCGAAGCTCTTCCTCCCGTTCCTGGGCAGCCCGGATCTCTTCCTCGATCATGGACAGAGTCCTCTGTTTGCGTGAACGTAATTTGAAAGGCCCTGAGGTGACTTCTGTGGCTTGTGCAGGAGTCACAGATGCTGTGCTTCGGAGCTCTGCTGCCTCTGAGTACTTGCTGAAATAGCTGAACTCTGGCTTCTCACTTGGTGGGGGAGAAGGACTTGGGGGCCTGTAAGCATTCACGGTTATAACTGAAGTTGCTTGGGCTGTAGGCAACTGTACAGTAATTGTAGGAGCTATGGTTTTCTTCTCTTCCACAGGGGATGGCTGTGTATCAGGTGATGTGTAAGGAGATTTCCCTTCAGGTGTTGCTGGTGAAGGTTCTGAAGTCTCTTCTTGTCTCTCTGGGATTGGGGAGGACTGCTGCATGGTCTGAAGTTCCCATTTGTTTGTCTGGTGTGCAATAGCTTGCTGGATGGCATTTTGCACCAAGACACCTGCATGGTATTCAAGTTCCTCCTCTGTCAAGCTGTCTGTTTGATAGGGGCAACTTGGTGATTTGGTGCTGCCCTCCAGCTTTCCATTAATTGGCGTTGTGGCCAGTGGAGTAGAGGGGAAAGAGTCGTCACCAAGGGAGTTCTCCAAGAAGGCACTCATGATTTCATTGGAGGCACCACTGTCACTTATGTTATCCATGCTGAAATCATTGGAAAAGGTCTCAAGCATAGTAGTATCCTGAGATCTAAGCGATAGGTCATCCAGTCCAGAGTCCATCTCCTCTGGAGGACAGGAAACGTTAATGGACCGCTGGTGCAATTCAGGGTCTTCATCTTTGAGGATGGTCATCACTGCTCGGGCACAGGTAAAGTCATCATTTTTCACTTCAGTGTCACCGTCTCCGCCTTGTTTGGGAGAATCTCCAGAACGACAAAACGCCATTTCAGTTTTAACATAGTTCATTTCCCCACCATCCTCCAGGGTGACTCTACCATGACTTGTGACTGTAATGGAGCTGCTTGACCTATCAGTATCAGAGGTCCTGGAGAATGGTTTGGCAGAGTATATCTGGGGAGACACACTTCTTTTTGTGGCTGGCTGTTGCTGTTTACTGTGCTCCATCTGAAGGAACTGTTGGCGGGCTGCAGAAAAATCAATGCCTTGAACCACAATGTCCTCCTTATTTCCAATTTCAGGTTGGACAAAGGAGACCATTTGTTTAGGGGACGGTTGTGGTACTTGGTTTACTTCAGGTCTCTTCTGCTTCCGCTCTTCATATCTTCTTAGTGACTGTAATTTTTCTGGTTCCAGCTCCTCCTCCAGTGTCTTTTCCTGTGGTGGGTTCCACCACTTTGCTGCAATTCCTGGATTTTTCTTGACCGCTTGATCGCGAATGAGCTCCAAGCGCTCTCTCTCCAGTTCTGCAATCTCCTCTGAAGGCCTGACCTTTTTCACCCGTATTTCTTTCTCTGCTGGTGTATCAAAAAGCTTGGATGGCTTTTTCTCTTCATAGAAAGGACGGAGCTCAAATTTGGCCTCTTTCTTGCTCGTTTCATTATCAGGTGACCTTTGGTGGTAGTCACCCATTATTCCTGGATGACCATTTGGTTTAGAACTGTTCAGATTGTCTTCAACATAAGTGGTCTGTTGTTTTCCTTCTACAACTACCTCATGACTTATTGAGGATGATTCATCAGAAATGTGAACAGATGGCCTATTTCCATCAACATATATTGCTTGAAGCACAGGGGAATAAGTTCCATTTGAAGTCATCTCTGCTCCGGTGTCGCAACAGTTGGCCTCAAGCACCTCATCAAGGTAGCGTATTTCCTGGGCAACTTCTCCTTCATCCAACGCTTCTCCTTTGTGCTTCACACCATTCTGGCCATTTGTTGTGTGGTTAAGCTGGGTTTTGGTTTGTACCTCAACCTCCATGTCAAGCTCACCTCCACTTCTAATACTGACTGGATCTAAGAAACTGACACTCTTCAGGCTCTTCTCTGGGGTCCTTCTGCTGTTTAGTTCAGTGTCATCCTCTGTGATCTGGCAGGATTTCTGAAAACAAATCAAAACGTAAAATGAATGCTGGTCACTTGTTTTGACTTCTCATACTAGTAATGGAGCTACCATTTGTAGAACATAACCCCTTATTCTGTTCTTATGATTATCAGAACCGGAATCAAGTTTATGATTCTGATAATAAGGGGTTATGTTCCACCAGTATAGAATCTACACACAGCACGGAGCTGAAAGGAAGCATTGCACATTAGGCCATCATGCATAATAGAGGAATACAACACAAGATGTGAAGGATAATGGATTTGAATGGGTCTGTTGAACTCTGACCCAGGCAATCTGATCCAAGGTACAAATAATTTAAGAGGAAACCTTTTCCACATCCACAGCAATGACGATTGAATTATAGGATACCACAGAAAGTGGAGTATATAAGAAACCCATTCTTATGGAAGAACAAAATACTCAAATCCTATTTATAAATGTAACACCATCGTTTAATTAGGGCACTGTTCACAAGATACCGAAGATTCCAAGAAAATGAAATATACTGCAAGCTTTTTTTTTCTTTATTCATTGTATGGTCAGAATTGCTACCAGATGAAAATTTCCATAATTTAATTATCTTGAGTAAAAAAGTAATGTTAAGAAGAACCTTTAAAGGATGTCCTGTCTGGCTTAATTCCCTGCCGGCTCCAGATGGTGCTGTTTAATGGTCAAACGGTGAATAATTCACTGAAAAGGAGGCATTGATTTTAGGTCAGCTGAGTCGTCTTTGTTTACAGGCGACTAATAGGGCTGCAGAAGTCGTAGAACTGAGTGAAGTGAAGTCTCTGATGTGTGTGTATGTGAGAGAGAGAAGGGTGTCCTAGGGATCTTGAAGCCCATCAGCCCTCAGGGGAAACTACCAAAAAGAGTGAGCGCATTACAATTTTAAATGGTTGCCTTTCAACCAGATAAGGCAGACTCTTTTTGATATCAGGATTATAAATATGGGCGTTATATACGGTATATAGTATGCAAAGTCCTTAAGAAGAAAATTTAGGAGGTAGAAAAAAGGGGTATAATAAAAAGCATGATGACCTGGGAAACATTTCAGAAAGTAAAATGTTGACCATATGTATTTCTGGAAAACTGTAAGCGTTCCAGAACTAAAATAGTTTTTATTTATTTATTTATTTATTTTTATTTATTTTTTTGCTAGAGGCGGCACGGTGGTGCAGTGGTTAGCGCTGTCGCCTCACAGCAAGAAGGTCCGGGTTCGAGCCCCATGGCCGGCGAGGGC
>JAPEKL010000018.1:34113562-34124783 GCA_028877455.1 Bagre pinnimaculatus
TGGGATAGGCTCCAGCTTGCCTGCGACCCTGTAGAACAGGATAAAGCGGCTAGAGATAATGAGATGAGATGAGACTTTTCTTCAGCTTGGCTCTCATCACAGAAGCAGAATTGTCTACTCAAAATAAGAAAAGTGTAGTTCAACAAACTACCAGTAGGTGTCAGTATAACAACGAGTTAACTCATATGAATGTCTTCTAATCAAACCACTGCATATCAACTGTACATCTAAATAACAACCACAAAAGTTGTCCTGTAAGTATAATTACTGAACAATCCTATTAATTCCTTCTGTAATGACATGAACGTACTTGTCATTATTTTTGTTCCAATCATTACAATTATATTTTAAGATGCTACTGTGATCATGAACACACATTACCTTTTCACAGGGGGAAAAAAACCCAGATGCTTTTCTTTGATTGTTGAAAACCCAGTTAATACATTATCATATGACTCCTATCAAATACTTGTACAGTATAATGCACACCATTATGTTTATCTATGTACAATATGGAAAAGAAAAGAGCAATTTAATTTAAGGAGGATGGAGGAGGGGCATTCTGATAATAATAATAATAATAATAATAATAATAATAATAATAATAATAATAATAATAAGTTGGCTCAGGTTACTGATTTTATTATTGTTATTGCACTGAAATATCACATTATTCTCACCTGTATGTCCTCATATTAAGAATATTGCACCTATGGTGTACATTGGAAAATGTGAGGATGTCTGCTTTCTGTGATATGTTGCAAATCAAATGCCTTAAATGAAGCAATCCAGCACATTTGTGTATATAATCCCCCCCTCATCTTTCCTCTCTCCCTCTCTCTCTCTCTCTCTCTCGTCTTGCCTCCTTAAGCCTTACGACGTTTTCCTCATTTGGAAAGCAGCCTTGTTCTCCTTCTCCTCCACTCTCTGTCTCATTTGACAAGCAAATTTGCAGACACTGCCTGAGGATAACAACCTCGTTTGACAGTCAATTAACCGTGAATAGTCAAAGCCAAGGCAGTTTGCATTACATAAATGGAAAATTAGATTATTTTTTTCTCCTCTCTCTCTCTCTAAGACACTGCCTTTAGACCCGGAAATCAGAACTTCTAATCACGTCCCCCACTAACCCCTTGGAGACATTTAGCAATCAGGCAAAGGTGGTTTCATTTAATTTGTTTCATGTAATTTTTTTCAAACATATTATACATTATGCGAGGAGATCATTATCAGCTCCATAATACAAATGTTGGCACAGATGTCATAAAACACTTTTTAATGTCTCCCTGACAGATAAAAGGCAATGCACGATGATCTTTGTAATGGAAGACTTTGCCAAGCAAAAGGCAATTATATCCGTTTGATATTGTTCAAATGGTGATTGTCACCTTCCCTGTGTCGAGCTGATTGTCTTCTTGAACTGTTAGGGCTCCCCACAGATCACATTTTCTCAATGACACTGGGAAGAAATCTGCTCCATTTGAACAGTGTGGCTGCATTTCAGGAGGATATATGTTCCATTTTGTCTTTTCCATCCACTCTAATCCCACAATCATTGCACGGCCTGGCTGTATTACTCTAATGATTTTATCGCTCTCTTGCTGTAACTGTTGAATCTTTTATTTATTATTATTATTAGTAGTAGTGATGAAACTGTGATATTACCTGTGCTCTCTCTCCAATAATCTGGTGCAGACGTTTCTGTCTCTGGGATAAAGAAATTACTCTGTTCTTTGTTTTCTTCTGCAAGAGAAAGAAGGACAATCAGCCTAGAAGTGTGACTCTGTGCAATAATGCTTTCCTCAACACCATGTGCAATATTTACTTTCACCATCAGGTTTGTCTCTTACATAACTTACCTTATTTCTATTGTTAGAATGCTATATCTCGGCACTGGTTTTTTTTTTTTTAATTTCCCCCATCTTAGTTTTGTAGTTTAGCCCCTTACACTATGTAACGTACAATATTTCTATTGTTATTTTATTTATTGTTCTGTACATTAGGTCCTGGTTTGTTTAGGCATTTATTTCTTGTCCAGTTTTATTTTACATACAGGTCCCCCCCCCCTTTTTTTATCTTATCTCTAAAAATACACCACACCCCCTGTGTTTCTGCCTTTTTCTTCTTTACCGTATCAAGCTCTGAATCATGAGAATGTTTAAAATTGACAATCCCTGATTACACTTCATAGTAATGAAACAATTATTCACTGACAAAAAGGCACCAGATGCATTACAGTATATCGAAGCCACAGACGAACTATTTCTGCATTGCATACAGTAAAGAACCTTTCACGGAATGATGCTTCAGCCATTTGTGTTGATACCACAATGACCTCGCTGTAGGATTATTTCCCACCACAAAACATCAATATTTAAGAAAGGAAATATTTGTTCGGGTTTTGTGGCAAAAAAAAAAAAAGGTTATAGGACCATCCACTGAAAGATGGTTTCCCGTGCATCTTCAAAATGTATCTTCTCTGCCTCGGATTGCTTTAAGGAACTTTTAAGAAATCTGGTTTATTAGTTTAAAATTGCACTTTCATACCTGGAAATAAATAAATACTTCCCCACCAAAACTACTGACACAATTCTGCGTCACTGAGTTGCATCACAGGCAACTTATTTTATCATTAAAATGGCAATTTCACATGTTCATATCTGCCTAGATTTGAGATTTATAAATACTCGAAGAAATAATCTGTGTTTGGAATAAGAACTTGAGTGCCACTAGATCTTGAACCGTATAAACCCTTTCGTACCCACCTGCTCGTGTTGTTTTGTCTTTTGCTGCATACGCAGGTAGGCCATCATCTCTGCCCTTGTGCGACTGAAAACAGAAAACACACAGATTAGACCTGATTCATGTCTGCAGGCCAGAGGCTGGACACTAAACACATATATCAGGCAGCCAAAAGCACAGAATCAATTGGCCTTGAGGATGACAATGCTGTCGTCTGCATTTTGTTTAAATGCCTTTGTCAGCCTGATTAACAGTCGAAGGTGTGAGCAGGCTTGTGTGTGTGTGTGTGTTCAAGCTAATCGCTGCAGCATCACTAAGCAGCCCCCTCTCTTCCCCCTCTGTGGCTGCGAGTAACTCCTTCAGCTCCCTGTGTTAATGTAGTGTCGGCAGGTTAAAGACTAAAAGGGCTAATAGGCAGGCGTGACAAAAGCAGAGCCGAACGTAATGTCGCCATTAAACAAAACATGACTGGGCTTATTAGGAGGGATCAAAGCACTCTGAATATTTCATTTCTGCAGGGAGCGCCCGGCTATCAATCTTGTTATGCATACGGATCCCGTCAGTCTATGGCCTGCATTTAAATAATAATTAGTTTAAGTGCCTGCAGGGAATATTTACATTTTTGTAGGCAGCGGTGTCCTCCACTGAGGCATGAACAGGGCTGGGGTCTTTGAGAGAAATGGGTGGACTGAGAGCCAAGCTTGGTTTGTCCTCTGTCGCACTTTCAGGGGGGATGGTGGAGAAGGAAGGTGCGTCTTTATCTCGGTCGCCTACGGTGCCTTCAGTGAGTCGTGAAACATGAAGACTGCACGGCTGCTGCTGGGATGCTGCTGCACGACTGCTGAAGGCTTCCTGCTCTTCGTCCTGCTTGGTTTCCACATCCACTTCCTGTTCCTCGTCGCTCTCTGCGCTCTCGCTCTGGTAGCTGCAGCTGGTGCCAGGTGAGAGATGCCTCTCTGCACCAAAGTCCTCCAGGTTACCATGGAGCTTGGCGATGCTTTCATTGTCCTTTACCACTGGTCGGAAGGCGGAGTGGTAGCTGGATTTGCGGGCTTGCAGAGACGGAGCATCTAGAAGTTTGAGCCAGCCTTCCGGGGCAGGTCGCAGGTCAGGGGTCATGGTTGGAGGGCAGTCACTTTCAAATAGGGCTGCTCTGGGAGTGGTGCCTATGGCAGCACCAGTCCCGGCTCCTGTAGCAGCGTCACTTTGCTCGCTCAGGTCAAGGAAAGCCTGGCGAAGGGAGGGTGTTTCTGTCAGAGTTGAGAGAGCGTTGGGCTGGGGCTGGAGGTATGTGGGTACTGGGATGCCCCCTGCAGCTCTCGGGGGCCAGAACATGCAAAAAGGAGGATAAAAAGTGTCCTTGCGGCCTGGCCAAAGCAGGCCCGAAATAGCACCATTTTTCTGCCCGTTCACAGCCTCACTGTCATCCTTCTTCTGCTGACACAAACCGAATGCTGGGAAGGTGTAGGGGTTAGGGAAAAGCGAAGTGGGTGGAAATTTCTGCAGCATACCAAAACCTTTGCTGGGCACAGGAATAACCGGATAACTACGTGGGTTCTTGTGAGGAGAAAGGCTGCTGGCATCCAGGTCCTCATCATCATCATACCTGCCCCTCTTCTGGCCCAGATCAGAAGATATCATGTGGGGCAGCACTGAGCTGACAGCTTTCACAGAGTCCATGGGGGGGCAGTGAGAAGGAGGCAGTGCTCGTTTACGGCTGCCCCCGTTGAACATGGCTTTCACATCCTCCCAGGCAAACACCAGATCATCTGGAGGAGACTTGTCTGTGAGCTTGAGGTGCCGACGCCAGGAGTTGAAGTTGGCAGCGTCGGGCTGGGTGTACTTGGCCTCAGGCATGCGGTGTGAGTGAAAGATGAATTTGTTTGGGGAGAAGTACATGTTGCAGTAGGAGCACTTGATGCACTTGGCCCTTGAGCTGTTGTAACGAGCGGGGATGAAGCTGCCACGGCAGCCCCACGCGCACTCATGTGTCACATCAAATGCAAAGTTATCGGGCAGCTTGGGGGGGCTGTTCTCACCCAGAAATGACTTGCAGAGTCGCTCAGCCTCACGCTTAGTAATCATGCCGCAGCGACGGGATGAGATGGGCATAGCGCCGGCTCGCCTCAGGATCTCCAGCTGCACTGGAGTGCACTGCACGCACGTGATACCCAGAGCTACTCGCCGGTTGTGGATCTCATTGTAGCTGTAGTTCTTCAACAAAGTGTTGGAGATTTGGGCCAGACAGAGACGCTCCTGGTTGTCGATGACCAGCGAGACAATGGGCACTCCATACAGGATGACTTGACCCACCTGGTTGGGTTTGAGGGAAGACGAGTGGTTGGATCTGGGTGGAGTGAGAGCTTCTTGCTGGAATGAACTGGGAGGATTCGCCATGACTATATCAGTGGATCCAGAGAGAAGACTCTTGTCCATCCTGCGGGGACCTTAAATAGGAAACTGGTTTTAACTGTCAAAAAAAAAAAAAAGAGTAAAAGAATTTCAGTGAAAGAAGGCAAAAATTAAAAGCGAGGAATGTTGCGGTTAATGTGTTGTACAATTTTGAATGTTATTTTAATAGTGAATAGTTCAGTGTAATTATGGATTAAAGATTTAAGACAGTAAAATAAACCTAATCAGGGTTAAATAGCAAAAGGGGGGAAAAAAAGCCAACACTGTACATAAAACTAAATCATTTACAAACTGCATTTGCAACTTGGTAAAAACGAGCTGGTAAAGCGCACAAATGCAGAGAAACATCCTCAACCTATTTCTAAAACAAACATATATTTTCAGTGTAATAATCCCACAGGTTAAACTGAATTCATCCGAATGAAACATTTATTTACAACATTCACAAATACAGTATAATAATCTCTCAAAACAGATGCGTATAATAATAATAATAATAATCAGATATTTAGTGTTGCTTAAAAAATGGTGTCATGTTGAACCTCAAGACAGACAGTGTGATCGGATTTTAACATAAATATGTATATATTTTACTTTCAACGTCTTTGGACACATTTACTCAACCAGAGTTTATTAAAAAACAAACAAACAAAAAGGACACGAAAATTAGGAAAGCACAAATGTTTTTAGAAAACAGGATTAGATTATCAAGCAGCAACAACAACAATAATAATAATAATAATAATAATAATAATAATAATTTATTATAAAAGCAGGCTATCAAAAACATAATTAGACTATAATAATAATAATAATAATATAATTGTAATAATAATAATAATAATTATTATTATTATTATTATTATTACAGATTTTTTTTTTTTAAATAGTTCACATCGTTAACGGATCGCGCTCTTACACACACACACACACACACACACACAGCTGTGTGTAGCTGAGATGAGATGAAGTTGTACCTGTCGCAGGTGCCCAGGCTACCCGAGCATCTCCGCTCTGCTTTACGCAAACCCCGGCTGCGTGTTTGCAGGACCGGAATACACCGCAAATAAAAGTCCAGCGTGATGCGGAGCCGCTTTTTTTTTTTTTTTTGTGCAGTTCGTGTTAACACCTGCGTGCAGGCGAACAACAACTGCGCAGCGCGCGCGGGCTCGCTTCCATTCGAACAGACGTCGGCGGGCGCGCGCTGATTGGCGCAGCGCTTCTGTCCTCGAGCCTCAGCGCGCGCGGCCCGAGGAGCCAATGACGTTTCACTAACTGGCACTCAGTGCTGGAGAGAGAGAGAGAGAGAGAGAGACACGCGCCCCGGGGCGGCCAACACGCGCGCGCCCACCGGAAATCAGACGGAGAGAAACTCTAATTGACTCAGGCCAGGTGTTCAGTCTGTTTAACAAAACGCTTGTTTTTTTTTTTTAATATGACATATTTATAAACTTCAAACAATTTCACATTAAAATAAACAATCTAAACCCGGTTGATCACTCCGTGCCCTTATCGAAAAACAACCTAATAAAGGCCTGGGTCCATTTCTCTGACTGTAAATACATGCTGGAAGACATTGAAACAGCAGACACTGTGGCACTAAACACTGCAGTTAATATATTTCATAAGGATCGTTTTATTGCTTTAAATGACTACATGTATCCTATAGAAGCGTCACTTATTTTATTTTGACATACTGGATTTAAATATAAACTGGTTTATAAGCCAGTCAGATATTTAAAATATTTCCCCCCTGTATTAATTACATTTATCCTCTAGATTGATGGGACTAGAAGTGGTCTATACTGTATCTGAAGCCTAATCATTTTCCTTTAGGAACAATAATAAATAACAACAATAAACGGTTGGATTTATTCGCGTTTATCTAAAGGTCCACCTGTGGCCTGTTGGACTCTGTCCAGTCTGCACATGTAAAGGTCAAGGAGGCCTGGAAATGTTTATTAATGAGTGAAAGAATGAATGCACCAAGTAGGAAGACACCGGAATGGAAAATGTCGACCTGTCTTTTTTTTTTTCATCATTATCAGGGTGATTCAAGCACAAACGAGGACAACCCAGAGCAAAGTGGAAACAAGGGGGATATAGGGTGGTGTAGGTGGGGTTGTGTAGTTGGGGTTAGGGGTGATGATAAGTAGCCTTATAGATGACATTTCTTTCCTTATCAATAACATCAAGACACAACAAATCCACTGGAAAGTAAAATGCTTCACAATGATCTCGGGTTGAAAATGGCACCGAGATTGTTCTGAAGAATTACAGGCTCTGTGGGGATGTGAACGTGAATGGCATTTCATTTTACTGTAAAAGGGCAAAACTTTTACTTGCTGTGCAACTTTGAAGAGCTCCAATAACCGGGACTTATTTATTTATTTATTTATTTATTTATTTATTTCAATAAATAAATAAATAAATTTCACCTCCTTTCGCGGTGATTAATGCAGTTTTTTCTTTTCTTTTCTTTTTTTCTTTGCACGTTACATTGTGTGCTGTATTGACTGTAATCGGCCCGTGGGATGAGGTCCCATCTGCTGGGCTCTGAAGCTCATTCCGTCCCATCATCTCCTCCTGCTGCTACCTTTTGTCTCCTTACACACACCGCGCGCGTGACAGCGGAGCGCGCGCCGCCAAGTACCGGTCCGACACTTCCGGTGGTGACACTGCGCGAGACTCTAATAATAATAATAATAATAATAATAATAATAATAATAATTCTGTAGAGGATGATTAAGGTGATCAGGATGGATGCAAATAAATAAATAAATGGATGGATAGAATGAATGAATGAATGAATGAATAAATAAATAAATAAATAAATGGATGGATAGAATAAATAAATAAATAAATAAATAAATAAAGAATGCCGAGGTCTCCATAAATCTCTCCCTCTCTCTCTCTTTTTTTTTGCGTTGTTTCAGTGATTCAGGAGCTCTCAGATCAAACCGAACCCGCAGTCACACACACACACACACACACACACTTTTCGTGTTGACGGCCAAACACTGACGCGCCTCAAAAAAAAAAAACAACAACCCACAAACAAACAAACAAACAAACAAACAACTCGGCATCAATAAATGATGAGTTTCATCTACGCGCGCGTGGAGCTCCTACTGCGAAATTAATCACGCGCTTAAAGAAGAATTGCTCCGGTGACCTCTAAGGGTCAATGCACCGGGAAAAGATACTCCAGAAATTAATAGCTACACGACTAACACATCACACAGCAAATCAGTCAACAAATCAAACACGCCCGAAGCAAATTAGTCCCGTTTTTAAACAGATGAAACACATCATCTTTCCTGCACAGGGCCATTTCTGAGGCTCATGCATGAATCACCTGCATGAATTTCACTTGAAAAGAGAAACAACAACAACCATATTTTATTTGTGACCTAAAAACGGGGAGATGAACATAAACGCGTGAACGTGTTCTTCTAATCATAACCATCATTTAGGCTAATGGTGCATGTGTCAAGAAATATAACACACACACCATAGCAATGTCATATTTTTATGAAGACGAATATATGCAAGGTTATTTCCTTAAGTATTATTCTTCACTTGATTACTGACAAACTGAACCTCTCTCTCTCTGACGTCATCGGTCTCACCTTCCAGCCTGACACCTGACCAGTCTGTCCAAATCACCAAAGTGGTACTGTATAGATACAATCACCTACAAATATTACACAGGATTTAAACGATTCTGTTAAGATTGCAAATCTTTTTTTTTTTTTTTTGCAAATGTTAGTTCAGCTAAATAAATCAATACATCACTGTTCATCAGGAAGCACTTTTAATTCCTATGTTTTAGAAGTGTTGCTTTGACTTTACAAAGCCTCTGGAGTCTATATTTATGCTCACAACGAGAAAACTAGGCCATGATATGCTTTAGAGAGTGTAAGTCCTGCTCCAACGAAGTCTAAAGCTTTTTCTTCCTCTGCTTTCATAATTCAGTGTTTTTACGAACGAAACAAGGCACTGATTTTAATGGAGTTTCTGATGTAATAGACTATAAACAGCTTGAAGTCGTGTGAAGTAATACAAATAAACTGGGACAAATTACAAACCTACCACAGTGCACTGGAAGTGTGAGAAAGATGAATAAAAAAAGATCAGTTTCGTGTTATGAGGCAAAGTGAATAAAAGTTGGTTCATCGTTTTGATTTGTAAAAACTTTAAAAACAAATCTTCCCCCCCCTTTTTTCTTCCCACAATAGTGCCAAGAGAAAGATATACTGTATTTACTTGTTATAACCTGCCTCCAGATTCACAAGAGCTTTAGATGATGTGCTGCACTTCACCTGAACTGGAGTCTAAAACCACACACACACACACACACACACACACTTTTCCATTTAAAGATGTCTATCATTCGAATTACTCTCTCTCTCACACACACACAATTAAAGCAATCCTAATCACAATAAACAGGTTTTATGGTTATAAAATGTAAATGTGATTTCACACACACACACACACACACACACACACACACACACACACACACACACACACTGTTTAGTTTAGTTTTTGAAGAATTAAGGATCTTTCTTCAAAAAAAAAAATTATAAAAAAAATCAAGTGTCAGAGATGATATGAAACACGACCAGGAATTATAAATACAAAAAAAAAAAAGACAATTTAAGGTTTATTTTATAAAGACGCTGAAGAAATATATGGATATATATTTTCAACATTTTCTAAATAAAAAAGCCGGATAAATTGACAGTAAGAAATAGTCGTTTTATTTATTTAAAAAAAAAAAAAAACCACGACATAGAGTCTAAATAATAAACCCCAGTAAATAGTATGACCAGGAGGATCATGAGATACTTCATAATCGTTCATTAAAAAAAAAAAAAAATTTAATATATATTTTTAAAAACAACACAAATATTAAGAAACAGCTTTCGCACGTGCACATGTTTTTAATCCACTCCAACTTCCTCTATTACTGAATTGACACCTTCAGTGTTTTGGATGAAATTAACATAAATAAATGCACCCTGTATGAATTCCTGCACTTCACACTTCAGCTGTCTGAAACATGTTCACATCTCCTCTACTGGCTTAATAAACATTACAGAGAAACCTGCATTGAGCAAAATGTACTGAAACAAAACACCTTTAATCACTCATATAAACTAATTAGGTTCCCACAGTGTGTTCCTGTACATGCGCGCTCACGCGTACACACACACACACACACGAGCGCGCGCACACACACCAACCTGAATTAACACCTCACACTCCCTCAGTGTTCATTTGCGTCCAGCTGGTCTGATAAACACTGTAAGTGTGAATGCATCATGGAGTTTTCTTTTCTTTTCTTGTGTGTTAACTTTCCCCCTCTTTAGATAAAGCACATCCATCACTTACCTGCTTCCAGCGCACACACACACGCGCGTCTTTGCGCTTCCTCTCAGTCTCCCTGGCTGTGCGCTTCTCTTTTACACACTGGCGCTCCAACACGGGTTGCCAGATTGCGTTCACTGTCTGCTTTACACATTCTCAGCTTTAAACCCGCCCAGTGGATCCTAAACCAGCCCCATACTGTAACTTTGCCAACTCACATCTCCCAGCCCAGTGTGATTAAAAATACCCCCACTCCAGGGTAAACCGCCCAACCTGGCACCACTGCTTTATATTTCTGAGCTTTTTTTTACCCCTCCTATATAATGAATAATGGGTTGCCAAATCAAATTCACTCAACCGATTCAATTTAGCATCAAACTGCAACCTTATAAAATTTCCCTTACTGTGTATACAGATATCAAAATGAATCCTAAACCATACTAAAGTATCCAACACTTTCAGAAAATATATATATGTTATTTACCAGCTGGGAGGTCCGTATCGTGAAATACCGTGACCGAGGTCTTGAAAGAGGGCCTCGCTCAGTATTCAAGGCCGAGGTCACGGTATTTCACCATACGGACCGACCTTAAGCTGGTAAATCTCATCTCATTATATCTAGCCGCTTTATCCTGTCCTACAGGGTCGCAGGCAAGCTGGAGCCTATCCCAGCTGACTACGGGCGAAA
>JAPEKL010000018.1:34412702-34432440 GCA_028877455.1 Bagre pinnimaculatus
ATAAATCTGTGGAAGCTCCATCCCTGGAGTGTGTTGAGGGCTTCAAGCCATGCAGGGATGGAAAGGAGTGTATCCACGACAGTCATGTGTGTGATGGCGAAAAGGACTGCAAGGACGGGTCGGATGAGGAGGACTGTCAGCACAAACGTAAATATCCACAGTTCATTCAATCTAGAGATTCACACTGTCGCAGTTCTTCTGCAAGTTATGAAACAGTGCCTTTTCAGCTCCGTAATTGCTAAAGTATGGAATCAAGGCAAAATGTACTGAACTGTTTAAAAATCACCATGGTGCTTCAGAGAAATCTTGGTTTGAATTTTAAGGAATCAGTTTTCGGTACTCCACTACTGACTCAAGATTCTACACTGTGAACAGCCAATTTCTTATTTTTATTTAAATGGGGTTAAGACGACCCATAGTGTAAAACCTTATCTTGACTACTGCAACCAAGTTGCCACATTTTGCTGTGACTCATTCCGTTACCAAAGAACTACCTCTTTTTTTTGTTTCTTGTACTGTGGCTCCAGTGGTTAAAACTACTCCAGAACCAGTCTGTAAAAGCCCCTCTGTAAGGTGTGAAGGAACATCACTGTGCATCGATCAGTCTCAGCTGTGTGACGGTGTGTTGGATTGTCCTGACGGGTTTGATGAGTTCCACTGTCTACATGCCTGCTCGGATCCAGGTAACATACGAACGGATGTATTTGACGCATCCATCCCCTTCACGCCAAATACAATATCTAACTGCATCCTCCTTCCCTGTGTAGCCCACTTCCTGTGTAAGAACAAGAGGAAGTGTATTGAACGAGCCCTGGTGTGTGATGGCCGCCCTGACTGTTCTGATGGTTCAGATGAGTCGCGGTGTCCGACTTGTCCTCTGCACTGTGACGATGGAACCGTATGCCTGACCAACCAGCAGTTCTGTGATGGAAGGATGGACTGTAAAGATGGCTTGGATGAAAGAAACTGCTGTATGTTCTGTTGTAATGAACTCTTATTTAATTGCAAGTAACAGAGAATGTGAGTGACTTTCTTCCTGAATACATTTTGTAGATGGGGCTGCAAAAGCATTGCCCCTGGTATGTGCTGTGGGATTCAAGCCATGCAGGGATGAAAGCGAGTGTATCGTCTACAGTCACATTTGCGATGGAGAGAAGGACTGCAGGGACGGGTCAGATGAAGAGGACTGTGAGCAGCAATGTAAAAAAGGTAGACTTTTGGCATGCTGGTGGTTTATGCACAAATAAGCAGGACTTGACAAACAGAACCCAATTTTAAGTTCCAAGTTGTCAACGTAGCACACACTTTGAGCCTGCGTGATTAATACTGCTTGCTTATCTTCACTGTGCTATGTTCTCAAGGAAACTCCTTTCACTTGTAATACACAGGCCAGTTTCATTGCGCTCATGGAAAAATGTGCATAGACAAGAAGCTGGTGTGTGACGGGACTCCTCAGTGTCAGGATCGCTCTGATGAAATGGGCTGCTTTACCCGCACCAAGGGCTGCAGCCATCACTGTGACAATAAGACTCGCTGCATCCCAGACAGCTTCCTGTGTGATGGGGAGAGAGACTGTCAGGATGGCACTGATGAAGTGGATTGCTGTGAGTTTATGATGAGAAATCCTGTATGCAGTACTGATTTTAACTTGAGCTATTGTGAACTTTACTGGTTTGCAGTAGAAGAGTAAAGGTGGAGTTCTAGTATGGTTACTATGATTACAGTATCCAGGTGAGATTATATATGTACTGAAGCAAAGGGCATACACTACTTTGGGAAGTGGGACCATCCATAGTAGCAGAACATGCAGTATGTCAGGAGCTCCAAGTAGAGTATCAGAAGTTTATAGGCTGTAAGGTTGAGTGCATCAGGAGTACATGTACTAGAGATTGGGCATGTGCTTATCATACAGTAGCTAACTATGACTATCCTTTACAGCTACTGTTAATGGAGGGCCAGTCAACAGCAAGGTCTCTTCTGAAGTGGGGTCAGCATTTTCAGCTCCACATCCAGATTGTAGACACCCCTCAGTGTTTTGTGAAGATACTGCAGTATGCATGCCCCCAAGTCAACTCTGTGATGGAAAGCTGGACTGTCCCGATGGTTCTGATGAGCTCTCGTGTCGAGATGTTGGAAGCTGTCAGAAAACTGGTAATGTCCAGGTGTCTCAAATTTGGTTTAATGCTCCAAGTTGACCATATGTAACACTTGACTATATACTTTTCAAGGTGACTTCCTCTGTGAGGACAGGAGGACATGTATTGAGCCATCTTTGGTGTGTAATGGACACCCTGACTGCACTGATGGCTCTGACGAGAGGGACTGTACTGCTGCGACGCCAAAAAATGCAGCTGGCTTGAAGTGCCGTTTGGGCTCAAAGCTCTGTAAGGATGGCAGTGACTGTGTGCTGAACACCCATATATGTGATGGTGAGGTCGACTGTAAAGATGGCTCTGATGAAGAGGGATGTGACCTTCAGTGTGATCCAGGTCAGATGGAGCAAATGTTTGTTTATTCAGGGTAATTTGGTCTAATCTTGTCTCTCTAGACTTGCTCAAGTCCTGTTCATAACCACCAAGGTTCTTAAAGATTTAAGTAACTCCTCCCTCAAGGCCATAACTTTGGAAGTGGCGTTTTGGAAACGATTACTGTGACCGCCATTGTAGTTGTGTGGATGGCACTTTGTCAAACTACTTATGCTAAGCTTAAATAACTTTTGGAAATTCAACAGCAAACTAACCATGGGTCACTTCAGTTTTGCCACGCTTTAACAGGACAAGCTGCTTTGGGGGTGGAGGAAATCCTAACTTTTTTTTTTTTTTTTTTTGAAATGTATGACTGTTTTTTGAGCTGATTACATACATATTTACTGGGGGTAGAGATGAAGGGTCTATGCAAACCGTATTTTCATAGAATCTGGATATCTTGGGCAAGTGTACACACCCTGGTGAAATTGACCAACCCTAACTGAAACATTGGGTTTGGCCTCTTGCCCAGGAGTGTAGAGGTATCCCCTCTTTTTCTGCTGCTTATCTTGGTGAAAATTAGAAAATGTTGCTTAAAGGTTTTGACTGGATAGCCCATGTAAGTGACTTTTGCCTTGTCTGCTCAAGGTTTAGAATGTGTGCTTACTTTATTTCTACCTTCATCTCCCAGGTCAGTTTCAGTGTCGTCACGGTAGAAAGTGCATAGACAGGAAGCAGGTGTGTGACGGGGTTCCTCAGTGTCCTGACAACTCTGACGAATCAACATGCTGGAAGCCTACAAGAAGTTGTGCCCTGCGGTGTGATCAGAACAAACTCTGTATTCCGGAAGTGTTTATCTGCAATGGGATCCGGGACTGCTGGGATGGATCAGATGAAACTGACTGCGGTATGTCTACTTTTCTGATCTTAATCAGCCTTTGCCATGCTCTGTAGAGAACAGCTTGTTCTGAAGTCCAGTATTGGGACTGACTTAGAAGTTATGTTGGTAGGGGTGTGGCCATGTGGGTGGAAGAGTGGCACCTTGTAACCCTTAGTCCTGAGCTTTATTACTCCTGTGTGTTTTGTGTAATGCAATTGGATGATCTACACTGTCTGGCCAAAAGTCACAATTTGGATTTTAAGGGCCTTTGATTGCGTAATTACTGCAATGACTTCATCTGGCAACAGTTCTTTTAACCCTAACTAGTGAGGAGGTACCTTCTCATTCAAACAACCATGTTGGAAGATGTATCCCATGGTCATGGATGTTACTGCATTTTAGAAGGGTTTCTTAACCTGCATCAAGCAAAGAAAGCAACCAAGACTGCTCAAGTTACTGGAATTGGAAGATGTTTTAATAAGATCTTGGCAAAAATTAATGCAACCTTGCAGAAGGTTGCTGAAACAAGGTCACGATGTGTGGGTGCCATAAACATGGTCGACTGGCAAGGAAACTCTTAAACTGCCCAGCTTTTATTTGAACTCTAACATTGTAGGTGTTGACTCAAATCTTAAGTATCTAAAATATGAAACAGATACCAAGAAGTAGGGGAAAGGGCATTTGCAGAACGTTCTCAAAGGCCTGATTTTGAAGGCTTCTACACCACTAGCTCATCTGCTGAAGTTGTATTGAGGCTTTTCATTTTTCAGCAGGCAACACTGGACCACTGTCCAATTGTAAAAGCCCATTTATACCATGCCTGGCAACTCCAAAGTGCATCTCCCAGAGTCAGCTCTGTGATGGCAGAAAGGACTGTGCTGATGGGTCTGATGAAAAACCATGTCTTCAGCACTGTCCCCATGGTGGTAAGAATTCTCCTTCTCTTCTCCCAAAGTTGGAGTGTCTTCTGAAGGTGCCTGAAACTTAAGTGTGGGTTTTTTCTCTTTTTAGATGACTTCCTGTGTAAAGATCGGAGAAGGTGTATTGACAGAAGACTGGTCTGTGATGGACGTGTGCACTGCACAGATGCTTCTGATGAGGTGGATTGTCCAACTGTCGCTGCTTATACAGCTAAACCAGCTCCTGTGACATGTCGTTTGGGTTTGACACCTTGTAAGGATGGCAGTGACTGTATTCTGCACAGTCATGTGTGTGATGGGGAGGCTGACTGCAAAGATGGATCTGACGAAGAGGGCTGTGATGTTCACTGCAAAGCTGGTAAGAAAATGTGAAGGAGTGGGGGGGGAATCTTGTCTCCTTTTTCTGGATTTGAGCTGAACACTTCTCTTAAACCACTCCTAGGGCAGTTTCAGTGTGCTCATGGAAGGAAGTGCATTGATGCCACCCTGGTGTGTGATGGCAAACCACATTGTCAGGATCGTTCTGATGAAACCGACTGCTTCAAACGCACCAAGAGCTGCAGCCATCGCTGTGACAATAAGACCCGCTGCATCCCAGAGAACTTCCTGTGTGATGGGGAGAAGGACTGTGTAGATGGCACTGATGAATCAGACTGTGGTAATCTCTTTTAAATTGGCCTTCTTATCGTGGGCACCTAGGCAACTTTGTCTGTACCTGCCTCTGGTATCTTCTGACTAGCTTGGTTGATCTTAAGCAGTTGAAATACACCAGCATTTAATTTGCTTCCACTAAATGTGTAGCATATGAATTTTCTGGAGTAAATATCTAATGCATGACCTACCACAAGGTTTCAAAATGGCATAACCTTATCACTAAGGGTCCTGTAGGTGTTCTAGAATGTTTAACAAGCCTTTGCCACTTGTCTTCAAGTTTGTCTAGGGTAATGTCTGGTAAGCTAGGTCACAATCCAAGTTGGTTTAAAGGGGAATACTCTTAATGAAAAGTAAATGCAGCATGTGTTCTGTTTAGGGGACCTTGTTAAGACAGCAACATGCTTTTTGTGTAGCTTGTATGGGAAATTCTTTCTTGTCCTATAGGCTACCCTACACAGCTGAAAAGCTGTCCACCCCCTTCGGTATTGTGTCGAGGGGGAGAACTGTGCATCCCTAACACTAAACTGTGTGATGGAAAGCGTGACTGTCCAGATGGCTTTGATGAAGAATCTTGCATTAAAAGGTGTCCAAAAGCAGGTACTGGAATGGTTGAGGGGTAGGGTGTCTGTCTGTGGGTTCTCCTGCCCCTGGGAGTTAACTTGGTATGTTTTATTGAAATATAGGTGACTTCTTGTGCAAGGACAAGAGGAAGTGTGTTGAGAGGGGTTTGGTCTGTGATGGCCGTTCTGACTGCACTGATGGCTCTGATGAGGAGGGATGTCTCACTCAGTCTATGAAGTCAAATGCGACAGGTCCACTAAAGTGTCGTTTGGGCTGGAAGCCTTGTAAGGATAGAACGGAATGCGTGCTCTACAGTCACGTATGTGATGGTGAGGTTGACTGTAAAGATGGCTCTGATGAAGAAGACTGTCAATATCGGTGTAGACCAGGTAAAGTATACAAGTGGTGGGGTTTATTTTTTATATGAAGTCATAATGGCATATTTGTCATGCCTTTTTGTGTGGTGTCCCCCACCCCCCCCCCCAGACCAGTTTCACTGTGCTCATGGAAAAATGTGCATAGACAAGAAGCTGGTGTGTGACGGGACTCCTCAGTGTCAGGATCGCTCTGATGAAATGGACTGCTTTACCCGCACAAAGAGCTGCACCCATCGCTGTGACAATAAGACTCGGTGTATCCCTGAAAGCTTCCTGTGTGATGGGGAAAGGGACTGTGTAGATGGCACTGATGAAGCAGACTGTAGTAAGTACTACTTGTCAAGGGTGTCCTGAAATGTTAAACTATGCATTTCCATCATAGAACATGGTAGCTTCCTGTGAAGCGTCAATCCTCTTGGTGTCAGTTGCCCTGAAGTTTGGCAATATTGGCCAATTCAAGAAGTCTTCGATTATATAATGCAACAGGAGTTTGTGCAACCTGACATCACACCTGTATGTGGGCCTTCCACCAGATTTGCACAGCTGCATAGGATCTCCTCTGTATGCTGTAGTATTTCTTCCTTTCAGGGGCGCTAAGGAGCTTGAACCTGTTCCATGACTATGCTTCTCCTCCCAGTGTAAAGTGAGTCAGACTCTTGGCCAAGGTTGCAATTTGAGTGGCCTACACAAAGCCCTGACTGGAATGCCACTGAGCACCTCTGAATTCAAGTCTACTGCATCTCAAGCCACTTCACTTGACCTCAGTGCTGTTAATCTTCACTCTTCTGGGTCTTAAGGCCTTCAACTAGGTTTCTGGAGCATGGCTATTGATTTCTGCCAGTTTTGCTACAAGAACAAAGGGGGGACAGATCTGGAATGGGATGTTCAAAAAGTGCATGACTGTTATGGTCAGGTGTCAAATATTTGACCCAGTCTTTACTTTCCATAAAGTAATATTTAGATGTGGTGGCCATTCAAGTCCTGAACTACCAATGGTTTAGTTTAACTCTGCTTTGAAAAGTTGAAGGCCATAGCAGACCTTTTTTACAGTAACTCATGGGGTGGCTTTTTTAAATAAAATCAAGACTGGCATGTGATTAACATTTTGCAGCACCTAACATAAGCACAGGCACAAGTTGAAGATGCTGAAGTTTGGAAGGCAGTGAGATTAATCACTTTAATGTACAATGGGACTCCACTTAATGCTTAAGCTGATTTTTGGGTTTTTTTTTTTTTTTTAAAGCAAGTCAATTTTTTTCTTTTTTTTTATAGATGAGGGTGCTAAGGCTTCAGGGACTTCATCCCTAAATTGTCCTGTGGGCTTCAAACCATGCAGAGATGGAAAGGAGTGTATCCATGACAGTCATGTGTGTGATGGAGAAAAGGACTGCAAGGATGGGTCTGATGAGGAGGACTGTCAAGGCAAATGTATTGATCAGCTCATTTCTCTTTAAGAGCTAGACATTTCATTTTGCATTAATTAATTTCCTGTTCTTCCCCAGCTGTCCTTGTAGGACCTACAGTTAAAACTGCTCTTGAACCAGTCTGTAAAAGCCCCTCTGTCAGGTGTGAAGGAACATCACTGTGCATCGATCAGTCTCAGCTGTGTGACGGTGTGTTGGATTGTCCTGATGGGTTTGATGAGCTCCATTGTTTACATGCCTGCTCGGATCCAGGTAACGTATGAAACGGTACATCTCTGAAACTGAGTCCCACTTCACATTTAACTATCTCTTTCCTCATGTAGCCCACTTCCTGTGTAAGAACAAGAGGAAGTGTATTGAACGAGCCCTGGTGTGTGATGGTCGCCCTGACTGTTCTGATGGCTCAGATGAGTTACGTTGTCCAACTTGTCCTCTGCACTGTGACGATGGGACAGTGTGCCTGACCAACCAGCAAATCTGTGATGGAAGAATGGATTGTAAAGATGGTTTTGATGAGAAGAAATGCTGTATGTTACTTATTGCAGTATAACTTGGTGTTTAAGCAGAGGCTATGTATTGTTTGAAATGTTGCAATACTTCTGGATGTGTGTTTTACAGACAAGACTGACAAAAATACTGGAGTTTCATCCATGGTATGTCCTGTGGGCTTCAAACCATGCAGGGATGGAAGTGATTGCATCATCTACAGTCATGTATGCGATGGAGAGAGAGATTGCAAGGATGGGTCAGATGAGAAGGACTGTGAACAGCAGTGTAAAAAAAGTAGGAAGTTTGATGGCTTGGTGTTGAATCACAACTGATTAATCATGCAATCCAGCTGTGAAAGTGTATTTGCTTTATATCCTTATGGGACCAGGGAAACCATGTTTGATCTGCCATGTCTTTAGATTAGTCTGAGCAACTCATGGGTTTTTGTAATCCTTGTAGGCCAATTCCAATGTGCTCATGGAAGGATGTGTATAGACAAGAAGCAGGTGTGTGACGGGACCCCACAGTGCCAGGATCGCTCTGATGAAATGAACTGTCTTAAACTGTCCGAGTCCTGCAGCCACCGTTGTGATAACGGAAGCCGCTGCATCCCTGAAACTTTCCTTTGTGATGGCGAGCGAGACTGTTCAGATGGTACAGATGAGACCAACTGTGGTGAGTTTTAAGGGGGGGGAAAGGCTAGATTGATATCACATTGGGAGGGGTGAATGTCTAAAATTGGTGGCTTTCTTTTTTCTGATCCTTCAGCAAAGGAGCCATGTCTCCGTGGACAGTTTCAGTGTGCCACTGGACAGTGTGTATCCATAATTGTCCGTTGTGACGGCTATGCGGATTGTCACGATCATTCTGATGAGAAGAACTGTCGTAAACCTCCACATTGCCCTCTGGAGCAGCGCTGCCCCAACAGCCATGTGTGCCTTCTGAAAGAGTGGTTCTGTGATGGAGACCAAGACTGTATTGATGGGTCAGATGAACAGGTGTGAATTTTATTTTTTTTTATATAAACTTATTTTTGCATCCATCCTGGAATGTGTTTTTATAATGTCCAATTAGACCTGTAGTACAAATGGCAGCAGTGTGGCTGGTTAGTTAGAAATCAGCAGAGCAGTGAGTTCATACCCTCCTGGTTTCTTCAACATGTTTCAGTATAGATGTTTTCTTAATCTCTTTAGAACTGCAAGGTCTCTCCTATGAACTGTGGGAAGTTTCAGTGGTCCTGCAAGTCTAAAGATCAGTGCATTCCCACATCTTGGCGATGTGATGGTATTGAGGACTGTAAAGACCAGAGCGATGAAGCTGAATGTGAGTACACTTGAAGCTATCTGATGTAGCAGCCATGAATGTGAACTCTTTGCCAAGAAACTCCCTTTCAGTTTTGGCTAGCTTTCTTAACTTTCAGCTATCTGGATGGTTGGGGTTTTTTTTTTTTTTTTTTGTTATACAAATCAGGGTCTTCAAATCTAACATGGTGGTTGTCATGAGAAATTAACTATAAACCTAATTTGCATTGAGGTAATTTAGAAGGAATGGCAGTAAAGGTATGCAATTTGGTTTCAGGTGGTCCAGTGAAATGCCCTTCACACATGTACAAGTGTAGCAGCGAGGAGTGTCTGGACTTCAGGCTGGTGTGTGATGGCGTTGCGAACTGTCAGGATCAGTCTGATGAGGGTCCAGGGTGTCTCAGGAATGTCTGCTCCAACCCACAACAATGCGAGCACTGTTTCAACACTCCTTATGGAGCGGTTGGTCATTCTAACTACCCTACATGTTTACTTTCAACTAATGTCCTTTATTTCAGCAATAAGCCTAGACTGGTTTCTATTTCAGGTATAAAATCATGGCCAGTGCTGGAACGTTTCTAGCTGCAATTTCACTTTCATTTTTTAAAAAGGAGTTTAAATATTCCAAAGCACATCAACTGTTTACTAGCTATTCAGTGTTGCAGGGCTTCAGATTAATTTTTCTAATAGTGCTGATGCTCCTTATTCTACGTTTTAGAAGCACAGGCACAAAATTCCAGCTCACCACTTGCATCAACATGCACAATGTTTTCATGCTATATATAGCCTTTAGCTTGCACCATCTTGGTCAATTGTTACTCCGACCTCTCGATTAGCAAATGTATTCCATTCTGAACTGATTGGCTCTTCTGGGGTTCTTGTGCATGAAGTTGAGTTCACAATTGGTTTTGCTTGCTGCAGTGAAGTTGGTCTGGCTGGTGTGACATTGGCAGCAGTGGCTTGATAAGTTTGGTCATGTTTGCAGGATTAACTTGTATAGTTGTTGAGCAGAGAACTAAACATGTTGGATATGTGGTGCCAAGCAATCATGCATTTTGCATACAACAAAATTGACAATTGCTCATCTTAAGTGAGCATGGCACTGCTTTGTCTGCAGTAGATATTATTTAAAATAACTTATTTTAGCTATTGGTGTTCATGGAAGTGAGTTGGCACCAATGAGATCTGCAGAGAATTTTTGGTGCTAGTGAGTGATCATATGTAACTAGCTAACTAACTTGCTTCATGACTAGTGTGATGGTGGGAATGAGCAGTCTCACTGTAGTTCTGTTCAGAATTGGCTTGCCATAGTTGCTTTGCACCACCGTGTAGAACTGGAAGTGGCATTATACCAACTGGACAACTTGACCCCCATACAACCTGAATGAGAGCAAAGTGAAATTCTTTGGTGGAAAGTACTGTTGACTTGCCATGAATTGCACCATCTTGTGTGCATTCTCACACCCTTCTGGAATTTCATGTGCTGTAGAACTTTTTCCTAAAAAGGAGAGAACAGTCCCACTGTCTGTGAAAATAACTGCAAAAGTGGCCTAAATGGCTGCAGTCTGAAGCCCTGTGTTGCCAAGGACACTAGCATCAAGCTCGGCATATTATTGGTGGTAATGCTAACTTGGCCAACCTGAAGTTTAGAACTAGTATGAAGCAGGCAGTGCTGCACAGCTAAGGAAGTTGATGTTGGAAAGCAAATTGCTGACTGCACTCTTGGAATACTTCAGTATTTTGTTCATTTAATTTCCTCTCCCCTCCCTTTTTCACCTCCTCAGAGCTGTGGGTGTCCAACAGGCTTCCGGATCCAGGCAGACGGTTTATCCTGTGCAGACGTTGATGAATGTGTGGAGAGTCAGCCTCCTGTGTGTAGCCACAGATGTGTCAACACACATGGCTCCTACATATGCCACTGTCATCCAGGTTTTATACTAGAGCCAGATGGCTGCAGCTGTAAGGCACCAAGTATGTCCAGTTGGTCTTTAATAGACTGCCTTTGGTGTTGTCATAATACAAATTCAAATGTCAATCATGTGCATGCAGGTGGATGTGTGGAATCAGGTCTCAAACTTCATGGTTATTTTTCAGGGTGTCTTTGTTCAAGATGAAGCCTAATGATGGTACGACATGTTCTGTCTTCCTTGCAGAGGAACCTGCTCTTTTGGCATCTGTGCAGAATGAGTTGCTGTTTATCCACCTGCGGAGCAGCAACATGCAGATGCTTCTTCCCCCAGGCCAGAAGCCTATCTTCACTCTGGATTATGACTGGCGGGAACAGCGGGTGTTCTGGGTCTGTCTGCAGGAGGAAAGCATCAAATATGCAGTACATGGAGATAAGGGATCCATCAAGACACTTGTTAAAGGTTTGAATCTGATGCATTTTCTTCAAGGGATGGTGTGCCAGAAATGCATGCACAAATGGTCAGGGGCATTAAATATTGCAACAAAATGCCTTTTGCAAATCTACTTATGATTCAAAGAAAATGGCCATGTAAGTTGCACAAAATGTCTTTCCACTAAACAGGTGTGAAGTCTGACTCAATTGCCATAGACTGGGTTGCAGAAAACCTGTACTGGGTGGATGGAGTTGCTGGCCAGATTTTAGCTGTAAGCATTGGTGACGATGTAGTGAAGCAACAGAACTTCACTGCAATTCTGGATGAAGACCTGGAGCACCCTCGTTCTCTGGTGCTTCTGCCTCAGAAAGGGTGAGCAAGACCCCTTGTAAATGCTGCCTCATGGGATTGGATGTATTTGGTCAGCATATTGGCTGTTTGGTACAAAAGCTTAAGTGCTCAGGGTTGCACCAAGTAGTTCATACAGTCTACTTAGTTGGTATATTGTAGCTAAATTGTCCAATTCTGAGACTAATCATAGTGGGAGGTGTTATCTTAATTGATGAAAGGCTGCTGATTAAGAATCAGAACAGGAACTGATTCCTTGGGATTGTTAAATCTCTTCAAGGATAATGCTGTGGTCAAACATTGGGAAGAAGTCTCAGATCGAGCAAGCTGGCATGGATGGCTCGGAGAGGAAGGTGCTGATCAGCCATGATTTAAAATGGCCTGTAGCCTTGGCTGTAGATGTACTGGGTGATAGAATCTACTGGGCAGATGAGCAGCTCAAGTGCATTGGTTCAGCTACAATGAATGGTGCTGACATCAGGGTAAATGCTTTTTCACTTGATTTCAAGACCTTTTAATAGTTTTGGGAAAACTTGCACAAAGATCTGTACATTTTTAACCTCTTCAATGGATACCCATTGCTGTAGCATGGATTATCTGCTGGAAATTAATGCCTTCCCCTTTTTTTCCTGTATGAAGCTACTGCAGTTGACGGAGACTTCAAGCCCTTTCTCTGTGGCGGTCTTTAATGATGTGGTGTACTGGTCAGACACCCAGAGACAGGTCATCCATGGGGCTCACAAAATCACTGGCAAGAACCACAGAGTTATTCTCAAGAGGCCTGGCCAACCATTTGGGCTTAAAGTAAGCATTTCTCCACTACATTTACTGTAGATGGGTGATCCTGTATTTAAATGCTTGCATTTATAGTCACTTTTTTAAAATTGAGGCCTTGTTCCTTTATCCAGGCTGTGCATCCCCTCCTGCAGTATAAGGTGCCAAACCCTTGTGAGAAACTTGGATGTTCTCACATGTGTGTGCTAGCCCCAGGGCTCAAGGCAATATGTCGTTGCCCAGTAGGACTGCTGTTGGCTGAGGATGGATTTACCTGTAGCTCACCTGAAGGCTCCTCTACATTCCTACTGCTGCTTTCTCCAACTAGACTCACCAAGGTATGAAGCAATTCTTAAGTAGCATTAGTTGGTATGTTCTTGGTTGTACACGTTACCTCTTAACAGTACTCTGCACATCATGAAGGTACCCTCTCTCCTGTTTAGATTTTCATAAGAAACCTGTATGGTCAAGTTGGACTAAAGCAGTGGCCTGCACACCAAGCGCAGTCTCTTCCTGGCATAAATGAAGCCTCTGCTCTAGACTTGGTTCTTAGTGACAACATGCTCTATGTAGCAGATAGCGGCCAGTCTTCTGTGGCTCAGATGAAAATGAGTGACTCCACATTGACACCTGAAGGACAGCTATTGCGTTTACAAGGCGATGCAGTGACTGCACTGGCTGTAGACTGGATCACACACAACTTGTATTGGAGCAGCAGCAAGAAGCCTGAGATCTATGTCACGTCAGCAGGTGGGAAGTTCACCAGCATGGTTCTGCAGACTGGGCTCCAGGACACCACCTCTATTGCACTACACCCACCCACAGGCAGGATGTGCTTCACAGCCATAGGGTCATCCAGGAAGGATGCTTTGCCCCAGGTCGGCTGTGCTGCCATGGATGGCAGGCATCAAATTGTGCTTTGGAAGAATGTGCAGCTTCCCAATTTTTTGACTTTTTCAAGCCATGGCACAACAGTTTACTGGGCAGATATTGGTAAGTTTAAGATGTGGAGGGCTGCAGTAATGCATCTTTAAAAAAAAATTCATAAGACCTTCATGGTGTAAATTTCATGTATTGCCCAGTATGGTTATGGCCTAAGACAAGTTTGACACATGATTGACTTTAGCAGACAAGCTAGACTCATCTTAAAATTGAGATGACTGTTCATTATCTCTGCCATATAGGTTTTTTTTTTTTTTTTTTGTACCCCATATGCCAGATAACTCCATGATATTCAGCCACAAAGGGTGAAGGTGTTACTAATTTTAAAAGGGTCAAATGCTGGGTTTTTGATGGCTTAATTTGCTATTAAGCCAAGTAAATGAACGAAGCATGCCATTAGTTACATAGGCATGTGGTTTGTGTTGTGACAAATGATTAAATTGGATTATAAAACAATGCTGACTTCTATCCACATGTAACTATTGAGTTTCTGAATGGTTCACTGGTGTCTGCGACCTTTAACTGATGCACTACTATCTCTTTCAGCCACTGAAATGATTTGCTCTGTGAACATTGATGGGTCAAATTATAGGGAATATAAAACTGGAACCAGATCTCCTTTAATTGTGTCTTTAACCCGAAGTGAAAACATTCTCTTCTGGATCACCCAGTACAATGGTAAGGCTAGTACCTTTTGCTGTCTGTCTTGAAAGATGGTTTTTAATCATACCAGCAGATGGCATTATGGGGTTTGTGAACTGGGCCTGTAATACTATACTTGGGCTTGTGAGGAATGGGTTTGTGGTATTTCTACCACTTGTAGTCTTTTAATCATGGTTGATGGTTAATTTCTCTGTATGCTAATGAATTCTTTGCAGGCACAACCAATGTCTGGTACAGTGATGGTGTCCAACCTAAACAGTTGTGGTTTGAAGTGCAAACAAACATTGTAGCACTGAAGGCATACAGTGCGAATGGCCAGAAAGGTATCATCTTTTTGTTTCTTATGCAGTCTCTTATCTCTATTTCCTTTCTTTCCATTTGTTCCATTAGTCCTCTGGGTGAAACTTAAACAAAAGTGAGGTCATGTGATACTGTTGGCTTGTAGAACTAGTTCAAACAGTTACATTTTTAGCTCTCCTTTTTACCAAGCCTCCTCCCCACATAGTTGCTGGACTAGTTCTACAGCTAGGTGCATACTTTGCATGCAACGACTCTCTGAACTGAACATGGTTCTCTTGAGAAACTGCATTTCTTTCTTGTACGTGATCTAATTGGGCATCTTTTTCTCTTAATCAGGAACCAACTTGTGTGCAGAGAATAATGGTGGTTGTAGTCACTTGTGTCTGGCATACCCAGGAGGACGGTCATGCCGTTGTACACAAGGCTACATCGCTGTAGAGGACACCCAGTGTGTATCTGGTCTACAGTGTCCAGCTGGCTTGAAGCCTTGCAGAGACCGGTACAAGTGCCTCTCCACCACCAGGTTTTGTGACCAAATCCCAGATTGCCAGGATGGCTCAGATGAAGAGGGCTGCAATATGTTGGTCCATAAAGTGGGTGGCCAGTCCTGCAATTCTGAGCTCTGTAATGGCCAAGGGCACTGTATGATGAAAGAAGGGAAACCAGTGTGCGAGTGTGTACAGGGTTACAGTGGGCAGTTCTGCCAAGACAAGGCAACCAGCAGTGTTCCTATTGTCCTTACAGTCCTCTTTATCGTTGGCCTAATCATTGTAGCTGGAGTGGTTCTGAAATGGAGGTATGTGTTCAGTGTTAAGCTTATACATTCACTCACTCCTTCTGTACTTTTAAAGCAATGATTAGCTAGAATGCTTGTCTGGTTACTGGTGTGGGGGGGTGGTGGTTTATGGGTGGGGATGTTGGTTTTTGGACCCCCCCCCCAAAAAAAAAAAAAAAAAACCCTGGTGGTTGAATGGCTCATCTGAATACTGTTCCTCCTTGCCCTTTGCAGAAAATGGAAATCAGAAAGAAGCCAGCCAGATAAGGAAACCCTCATGAAGGACATGGACATGGAAGAACAGGAGGTGCTCCCTGAAAACTTTGCAAATGTCCTCTATGATCCAATTGAGGAGGCAGTAAGTTTAAGTTGATCTAAACCCTGATTGGTTCTTATATTCTGTGAGCTCTCTCTCCTACCCTCCCCGACCACCCCAGTAGCCTTGCCAAACTTTAAACCCATCATATCTGTACATATTAAAGGTGTGTGTGGGGTTTTTGGGTTTTTCCCTTTTTTAAACTCTCTAGAACACACTATGCTTGCTTGCTAATCAATCTGATTCTAGTAATGCCAGTTTTAATGTTTAGGAGCTGTTGAATCAATATGGTTATGTAAGTCATAACTCAAATGCATCCTTTAATAAATTTGGTCTCGTGACTAACTTTTGAGCTAGTATCTACCTACTAGGGAGGGCAGGACCAAATTGCAGTTTAAGTTCATAGATGCTGACATTTTTAGAATGCAGGTAGTGTTTGCAAGGTAACACTAGTTTCTTGAGCTTTAAGACTTTTTAAATGTTGACGTGTTCTAAAATGACACTTCAGGGTGACCTATAGCATGGTATGAATTGGACTGTTATGTATTGGGTCTGTGTACTAATTTTTTTTTTTTTTTTTTTTTTTTCCCTGTCTCCCCAAAACAGGAACAAGTGACATGTGTTGAATGAAGAGAATTTTGAAAAATAAACTGTTAAACTGAACTTGTGTTGCTTTTCATTTTCAATAGCCTGAAGTACTGAGTTGCCAACTCACCTTTCGCTCTTGCACAATCCAGCTATGAGTAAACAATGGCAGTTAGATGGAATCTTGTTCAACATATTGCAGTTGGACACAATGCATTTTGTTTGGTCATGCAAAGTAAGACTTGTTAGTCTGGCAGAGAGGCAATCTACAAAAATCTATCTATAAACTGAACTTGGAATATGTAGCAAATAGTATGTTGACTCCAGTCTGTCTTCCAGTGATGGACCTTGCCTGAAGTGCAAGTATAGCTGTAAAGAGAAATGAGGATGCCTGTATAGGAGTTCAAAACTGAGTTAGGGTCCCAGATTAAGGGATCTGACCTCCTTGGATATATACTCCTAACTTTATTAGGAACACCATTATACCTACCCTTTCAATTATCCAGTTAAATGTAGCTATGGTGGATACAATCATGCAGATACAGATCAAGTTTGTGTGGGTGGGTTTTTTTTTTTTTTTTAAATAAATGCAGCGTAGTGTTTGACTTTGTGCCAGACAGGCAGGTTTGGGTACTACTGAGCTAAGACTTTCAGACTAGAAATGGTTTTACACAGAGGCAAAAATCCGGAGAGTAATTTTGTAGTCTTGAATGATTGTCAAAAGAATGGTTTGAGCTGACTGGGAGGCAATATTAATCACCCCTTTTTATAATCCTGATGAATAGATGTCTCAATATAGCTTCAACAGCAGAAAAGATCAGGAAGTCCAAGGCTACAAGTTTACTGACAACTCCTCCCCTTAAAGGGCAGTACAGTGGTGTAGTGGTTAGCACAGTGACTTCAAAGCAAGAAGGTTCCAGGTTCAAACCCAGTGGCTGGCAAGGGCCTTTGTGTTGAGTTTGCATGTTCTCCCCACATCTGCATGGGTTTCCTCCAGGTGCTCTGGCTTTCTCCCACAGTCTAAAGACATGCAGTTAGGTTAATGTGGGGCAGTCTTGGGCTGAGGTGCCCTTGAGCAGGGTATCTGACCCCTGGATGCTCTAGTGTGGCTGCCCACTGCTCTGGGTGTGTGCATGTGATCACTGTTTCAGACGGGTTAAATGTAGAGGATGAATTTCACTGTGCTTGGTGTGCATGTGACCAAAGGTTTCTTCTGAAATGTTTGGTCTTGTTGCCAAAAATTGAAAGATTAAGAATCCATTGATGGCCCATCCAGGCTTGAAACTGTTAGAACAGGGGGAAATTGTGTACAGAGTGTTCTAAACAGGAGTAGACTGTAAGGAGTCCAGAGCTATTTAAAAGCCTCTTCAATTGAAGTGTGCTAGAGGGGCTTAGTGAGACTGTTTTGCTGATTTTAACTTGGGATGGATCCTGAAAAGCATTCAAATTCTCTTGAACTGGAGCTGCACATTCTGGTTAAAATATCCATCGTCGATACCACTTATCCTACTGAGGGTCCTATGAGCCAGTCCCAGCTGACTCTGAGGAATAGAGAATACAATCAACTGGTTGCCAATCTGTCATGGGATAACACAAATACAGCAATTTACTTGTATGGGCAATTCAGAGTAGCCAGTTGACCTAATCTGCATGTCTTTACTGTGGGAGGAAACTCCACATAGAAAGGTCCTAGTCCCTCCCAAGTGATGCAACAAAAACTAGCATTTGTCCAGTCACTTGTAAATTGCTAGTTCAAACCCGGATACCACAGCAATCTGTACTCGAACAAAATTGGCTTGTGCTCTCTTGGAGAGGTGGTATATATTTTCTCGGTCAACTTCAGCAACCTGAGCCAATCATGAATCTGTGAGCATGCTTACTGCTGCCACCCTCAACTAAAATGATGGAGAAAACAAATCTCCAGAGCATGGAAAAAGTAGTTTGCTTTCCATGGGTGCAGAAAGTCATTCAGTTTTCAGCAGGTAGAAAGATTCCGGAGTGTTTCACTATTGAGTGAGTTTTACATAACTTAAGTTGTGCCTTGAATTAAGATTTTACAAATAAAACGGTACCGAGATGGACGGGGGGGGGAATCAAATGGTCGCACTGATTAGTTTGAAAAACAAGGCAAAGCAAAATCTGTAAGTTTTCACCATTCTCAGTTTCACTTATTGGAACAACTGAGTGGTCCTCCTTCCATTGGTGGATCTGGATAGCAATGCTGTTGTGAAGCAGATCTGTTGCAATGGTAGTAATGCAGCTTTGCAGCAAGGTTTGTTTAAAATGGGCATTGAAGGCAGCACCAAACATTGTTCTATCAAATCCCAAGTGTGGGAAGTCTGGTTCTAGTGCCATGGCTTAGGTATTTTCATAAGTATGGTGTCAACATACTTGGGTTCACTGGGGGGGGGGGGGGACATCTAGGGGGACCTCTTTCAAACCATGCATACAGAAATGTACACTTCAGAACTATTTCAAGGATTTTTCTTCAACCCATCTTCGTTTTAAGGATTTTTCTTCAACACCTTGTACATTAATGGAAAATCACTCGGAGGAAGGTTTCCATATTCAAAATTCTATACCTTGTGTTCGAGCATCAAGCATCCAATTCTCCATCATTTCACAAACTGCCTTATGAATAACTTTACTGTTGGATCACTGAATCCACATAAATCATCTGTTTCACCATAAAAACCTTAAAGCAATGGGAGACAAGTTGGTATTGGCTTTACTCTTTGGGTAGTTGATGAAAGCTTGTCATCCAAAAGTGAAGTTCATCACTGTTTTTACTTTGTTTTAAAATCTTAAAAACTAATGCTATCAATCTAGCAGCTTGATTACGGTCAATGAAAAATTGTCTGGTCGCATCTACTGATCTTCATTCAAGTAGTCTAAATCACTGCGTCGAATTTGAAAATGTTACAGAAATTAAACCTGCCTCCTCAGAGGTGATGGACAAGTCAAGCTTTATGCAACTGCTTGGTAGGATCTTCCCTGCCAAGACAGAAGCACCTTAAGGAGGACTTTAATTCCACAAAGGGAGACTGATGATCATGACGAATATCAGTCTAAAAGAAAAATTTAAGCTGTAATTTGTATAGTTAGTACATAGAATCAAATGAAACAATCGAGTAAAACATGTTTTCAGATTGTTTTGAGGTGTTTTAGATATACTGGGTGAACACTGACCTGCACACACCAGTGAGGTAACGGAGTTACAAATATAAAAGGAGGGTTAAAAGTTTCCCAGGAATGGATTTGTTTTTAAATAAGCTGGATGTATTATTCACAGTTTGTTTGACAGATGTTCTATGTTATGCTGCAAGGAATTAAGAGGATGTGCTGTTAGAGGACAATGAATGAATGAATGACGGTGGTATAATTTTTAAAATAATAGCATGTAAAGTGTTTTACTCTTCTTATACCACAGCAATTTGCTAATGCTTAGATTTTTATTGATAAAATCACATCCAAACAGTGAATAAAGCTTAAGATTTCAACTTGACTTTGGAATTCATTTACTCATCTTTGGTTGCTATAATGAACAGAGGTGGACAAAGTACCCAACTTCATTACTGAAGTCAAAGTACAGATCCCACTGGTCAAATGTTACTCCGATACA
>JAPEKL010000018.1:34674422-34689259 GCA_028877455.1 Bagre pinnimaculatus
GTATAAGCCCCGCCTCTCTAACCTTTAACCTCAGCCGCCGCCGCTAGACGCGTCATAACAACAAAAGCGGACTACAGGCTTGTGCTTGTACTGCAGAAACAACTGTCTATTACAGCTGCTACAACAAAACCTTCTGCTTTTATATTACTGCGAGGAGCAACAAAAGATGGAGAACAATGTGTTATGAGCTTGTTTTGTAAACAGCGCGTGACCTTTATACGCATGCTCCATGGCTTCTCTTCCGGTTTTAGTGTATTGGTGTGGCGGTGCCACATACAGGCCTGGCATATGTACTACAGCGTTTTGGGTCGTTTCCAGTGAATCCCTGTGGACGCAAATATTTCTGGAAATGACGCCGTGTTTACGGAGATTTTTTCAAAACGACAGCGTATTGGGTGAGGCCGTGTACTCGTGTGGACGGGCCCTTGGTTTCTCGGTTGTTAGCCTGTGCTACTTGCTCTTGATGGCACTGGTTTGACTACTTTATTAGCAATCGCTAACACTACTAATGAATGCTACACTGGCTGGAAGGTGACTTCACTACTGTGCTGATGGCACCGACTCGCAGTTAAGCTTGCGCTGGCCTTCAAGAAGGCAGAGGGTGATAAATTTTTTGTCCCTCCCACTATAAATCAAAATATAATTGGTTAAATCATCTGTCACTTCCTACATAAGCATGCACTGCCATGGCTTTCTGTTCCAGCAGTGAAGTCCTAACCAGTGAGTGAGCCAGCTCTAAACTCTTCTCAGCTGTGAGGACAAAAAAAAAAAAAAAACTCATTGGATAACTCTCAATGTTTTCAGGATGGTGACCCTTTCATTTCTGAAGCAAATTTGATGGAAAATGAGGCTGAATTAGAGAAATTATAATTAAACTATGAAAGAATTAAAGTGAAAGAAGTTAACATTTGAAATGCTGGTATTTTGGGGCCTTCTCTGAAGGCCTAGAAGGCCCTGATGGTTTTCCTTTGCCATTTTTATATATAGGATATTCAAACTGTTCATCCAGTATACTAGGTGGGGAAATTGCAACTTGAGCCATATTTTATTTATATTTATATATATATATATGAAATTTGTTTGAGTTCTGAAAAGTTTTTTGCTGTAGGTTCCTTTACTGGTCGGACTGGGGTGAGCCAGCAAGGATTGAGAAGTCTGGAATGAATGGGGTAGACAGACAGGTCCTGGTTGAAACGGACATTCAGTGGCCCAATGGTATTGCCCTTGGTAAGTATTGGTGAAATGAAGTTTGAGTTATGACCAGCAGGATGGGTTTTTTTTTTTTTTTTTTTTAAATGGCTACCTGTTTTGGAAATAATGCTGACTAGTCCTGCCTCTACAGATCTGATCAAAAGCAGGCTTTACTGGGTGGATTCCAAGCTGCACACACTGTGTAGTGTGGATTTAAATGGAGATAACCGGAAAAAAATCCTGCAGTCCCATAACTACCTGGCTCACCCCTTTGCCCTCACGGTGTTTGAGGTATGAGTATCTCAGTCCTTTCCTTGTGCCATGTTGCTGTGGTGCCTCATAAATGAACAGCCTTTTTAAATTGGCTCCCTGAATTGGTTTTGCTTGGGTTTAAGATATTTTAAGACTAATTGTAGACAGTCACTAGACTACATTACTGTGTCTGGGGACTTTGGATCATTCATCAAATTTGCTCTATAGCTATTCTCCCCTCCATTCCAAATCGGAGTACGTGTAATTTTTATACTGTGCTTTTCTAGAGCATACAGAATTTCTAACCTTTTGGACCCCAAGCAAAGTTTGTGATAAGCTCTTCATACAGTGTTGTCCAAGATGTTATAGCTTGGGCTGCAGTAATTGATCAAAAACACAAGTTTATTTAAAAAAAAAAAAAAGCAGTAAGGTTTAACCCTGGTCCTAATAAAGCAAATGAACCACACCACCTCAGAAATAAGCATACCAAACTAAATTATACTCTTCCTTATTCCTAGGATGATGTAATTAGTGGTTGTATATTTTGTATGTATCTCTTGACTAGGAAAGTGCATCTGCTGTACTTTTTAAAAAAGTTATTTTACAGTAGTGATCCATAAGGATCAGTTATATACATTATTTTAATGGTGGCAGGTAAAATTTGCATACGGGGGGGTTCCTTTCATTAATTTTGCATGCTAATTTTATTTCTGGAGAAAGCTACACCTCAGTCTTTTGACAGATTTTAGTTGACAGGTACTTTAAAAAAAAAAACCTCACCTTATTTTGACAGGATCGAGTTTTCTGGACAGATGGTGAGAGTGAGGCTATTTATGGAGCAAACAAGTTTACAGGATCAGATGTGACTATGCTGGTCAACAACCTGAATCAACCACAGGACATTATTGTCTACCATGAACTCGTACAACTGTCTGGTGAGCGTGTTGGCTATGGGGATGGCAGGCAGAGGGGAACATGGGGTGAAATTAGTCTGTAATGGGGGAGAAGACACCTTTGATCAACCAGAGTTTTTGTTTCTCTGTAGGCACCAACTGGTGCAACGAGAAGGTAGAAAATGGAGGTTGTTCCTACATGTGCCTGCCAGCACCTCAAATCAACAAACACTCCCCTAAGTATACGTGTGTATGTCCTGAAGGTCAGGAGCTGGCTTTGGATGGCTTGCAGTGTAGACCAGGCAAGTATCTGGTGTTTTGAGGGTTAATGATGTGCTAAAGCTTTACTTTTCTCTATTCTTCAGCTTCCATTCTGCAGCAGTTTCCTTTGCATTTATTGCTTCTTGTGTGTCAGTTTGAAATGTTGTGCTTGTACAGCTTGATGGCTCCCTTCAGGCCCTGTCCACCACCTCACCCCCTCTGTGCCTCTCTTTCTCTCCTCTTGAAGCTAAGCAGGGACTTTGAATACTCCTTTCACAGAGAATATGCCACATTGAGTAATATATGGATGGGACTTGGCAATGAAGCCTAACTACACGACACTAAAGCAGAATCCATAGGAACTAAGGAAAGGTTTCAAGGACAGCCATCATTGCATGAATACTTTTATGGCTCTTAAACCTAAACAAAATAAGAGGCTTTTTTTACTATGCAACACATTGATGGTAGCAGGAGAGCCCTCTAATTGCCTCCATGAAGAATGCAAGAGCAGTAAACAGTTCTCTGGCATGATTGCTTTCAGCAGATGAAGATAAAGAACTCGAACTCCATTGTGTCTGAATGGGCTAGGCTTTCATGGGCCTTCCCTTCAGAGCTACAGCTAGATCAACAAAGTTTTCTCCTCCAGTAAAGAAATTTTATTCCATGTGCACATTTGAAATTGCCTCATTTCTGCTTGGTTTAAGAATACAGTACTTTGGGTAAACCATAGACTCAATGCCTTCCAGATGTCTTATTTGTGCAACATTTGTGAGGAGACTTGAAGGACAGTAAACTTGTAGAAAGCTAGACCTGGATTCCAGTGTGATGGTTTTCTGCCAAATAGCCACTGTAATGTCAATCATCTAACCTAAGTATCTGGGCTTCAGCTAAAGATCACGTAAGAGCAGTCAAAATTGCAGCAAGTGCTTGGAGATGCTGTTTTCTTGGCTTTCCTACAAACTGTACTAGATCAAGAAAATGTCTGTATCCAAATGATTTTTAAAGAAGTTTTTTTTACTTTTGTAAAACATGTTAGGAGTTTAAATTAAAATAAACTGGCACTAGAAACTAATGCTTTTTGACAGTTCTAGTGCATCTCAAGCCAGGTGTTTGGTTTGGATGGATTTCTGCAGCAAATCCATTCCCCCCCCGCCCCTCAAGTGTACACCAACATTGTGTTGCCATTTCCAGTCTTTATTTCCCCAGACACTCACTATTTGAGCCGCTGATCATCCAATTCAGTGTTAACTCGGAGCTCCCACTCCACCAATTTCACCAAAAAGAATCACTGGGTGCATCATTGCCATATCTTCTGGAGATCATGAGTCTGAGGGCCTGACCACACGAGTACGTTTTAGTCGAATCCGCATAAATACTTTATCGTTTCGGCCTCCCGTCCAGACGGATCTGGCTTTTTCGAGGTGTGAAACTGGTATTTTTTGAAATCGGGTCCCAGAGTGGGAAAATCCTAAAACGCCGGAAAGCCTGGAGTTGTCTGGACGGCGAATGTGGATTTTTTTTCAGAAACGATGACGTATAAGCCCCGCCTCTCTAACCTATAACCTCAGCTGCCGCCGCTAGGCGCATCATAACCACAATGGCAGATTACAGGCTTGTGCTCATACTGCAGAAACAACTGTCTATTATGGCTGCTACAACAAAACATGGAGAACGTGTTATGAGCTTGTTTGTAAACGGCGTGTGACCTTTATACGCATGTTCCATGGCTTCTCTTCTGGTTTTAGTGTATTGGTGTGGTGGTGTCACAGTGCCACATACAGGCCTGGCATATGTACTACAGCGTTTTGGGTCGTTTCCAGTGAATCAGTGTGGATGCAGATATTTCTGGAAACAACGCTGTGTTTACAGAGGGTTTTTTTTTTTTCTTCAAAACGACAGCATATTGGGTGAGGCTGCGTACTCGTGTGGACGGGCCCTGAATCTCAAATGTTACAGCCAGGAGCAAAACTGGCTGTGCTTGGTGTAGGAGGGGCTGGCATTACTGCATCTTCCTGGTATCACAGCAGAGGTGGACAGTATCCAAGTACATTTACTTAAGTACACTGAGTATCTGTACTTGAGGGTTGTGGGGCTTTTTGTTTGCTTTATTTTTTTTTGTAAACTTATGACTAACTTTGCTACGTTTGAAAGGCAAATATTGTATTTTGCACTCCACTACATTTCTATCAAGGTACTCATTACTATGAAGTGGCTTTGCAAGTGGATATTTTATTTTTCTAAAGTGATTGGTTTTTTTTACCCAAGGTGACACTGAGACAGCCCATCAGTAATCACTAGGATCATGTCCATAGACTGTATAAAACCAAGTTCAATGACTTCTCTGCAGCATTATTTGAACACAGTTGATGGCAGAATAGAAGGAGACAGTTCTTCTGGGAAATGCACACCTCCATGGCCATACCTAGAACCCGTGTTTCAGTATTCTGAAAGGATTAAATGTGTGCTTTGTTTGCCTAAAACCACATCATGGTCTACAAAAACTTGCCGTCCAACCTGCGGAAGCATCTAAATGTATATTGGCTTTCCTACTGTACTAGATCAAGAAAAGTATATGAATCTTTCCAAGAGAAAGCTTGCAACAAAGTTCTATGCTTTTAGAGCTTGCGATAATGTTGCAAACAGCACTATGCAGTCTGGCTAGTCAAATGACTTTCTATGGATTTGCCTGCCAAGTTGCTGTAGCCTTGTCCACGACTAACACCCAGCTAGTTAACTTGGGCATGTAAAAATGGAGTTATGCTAACATGAATAATGCTAACTTATCTGAAAGTCTTCTCAGATACGTTTTAGCATAATATTGCCAAATGTAGAAATCTTTCTTTGTTAGCTACCCAATATGATTGAGTTTCTCACACCTGGTTGGTAGCCATCATTTGATGGTTAGCTAGTGGTTATGTATTTTTCATTCCAGCTCCCTGCTTTCTTTCTAATGCTGTCACCAGTTATTCATCTTTTATCGTTTGATTCCTAAAGTAGTATAGATGGCTTTGGCCATGGCTTTACATCACTGTGCTCTTTTGTAACAGTGGCATCTACAGCTGTTCTACAAGATGAAGGGCGGGTGTTCATACACCCCACACATCCTCCAGGTAATGCAGTCTCCCATTGCAAGTTTTTAGACTGCATGTGCATGAAAAACCATGCAGTCAAACTGGCTTCGTAGCTTTTGAGATTGCCCTGTAGCGCATGGTGGGAACATCTATCCATCAATCAAGCTGGAACCGAAACGTGTTTAACCTTCAATGAGGTTAATTTAAACCAAGTGATGCAATATCCCTTCTCATAACGGCCATCTGTTTATCTCATGATTGAATAAGGGGAGTTGCAGTAGTGGTCACTTTGCAAAAAATAGACCTGTTGGGTATCTAGTCCAGCACTATGACCTAGTTTTAAACGCAGTGTTTAACGCTGACTATCAACACTCGCCATCTTTGCACTTCGCAACCCATAGCACAGAGGTCATCTGTCAGGTTGGTTGCTGAACCTTCTGTCAACAGTATGTATTTGTGTAAGAAATGACATGGAGACACTGTTGTGCTACTGAAACCCTTCCCTCTCATTCAAAGACGCTCCAAAATGCAAGGTTGCAGCGTACTCCGAGCCTCCCAGTAAGCTCTGCTGTTTAGCAGAGTGCTTGCTCTGAAGACCACGAACACATTTATGGAGAGTAGATCTTGTTGGATTGGGCTCTTCGGCCTCAGCAAATACTTGTGATCAGATTAACTAAAGGGCAGGTGTGAAATTCTTGGTTTGCTGAAAGGGGTGTTGGCTGTCTGAAAACGTCTGTGCTCTTAAATTTTCATTTCATCATTTAATGAAGTTGCATTTAATCATCCAGGTTTCACTTTGGGTTTTTTTTTTTCTTAAAAAAATCTTCCTTAGCAATCTAGTTCCTTCCCCAATTTGAATGAATCCTGTTTAATGTGTTCAGTGTCTCACTGAGCACTTTTAATTTTTCATCAATCTATACAGAGAGAAATCTCAGCACCTCCATGCATGAAGTGAAAACAGCCAAAGGATCAGCTGCAGCCTGGGCAGCTTTGCCAGTGTGTAAGTTTATCCTACTCTGCTCTTTCCTTACTATTGGAAACGTGTCTTGTTTCTTTGTATAAAGTTTCAATGTGACCGTCCTGTAGTGTTGCTGGCCATGCTGGCAGTTGGGAGTTATATAATGTGGCGGAATTGGCAGACGAAGAATAAAAAGAGCATGAATTTTGACAATCCAGTGTATCTGAAGACTACAGAAGAAGATCTCAACATCGACATCAGCAGACAAACTGCCTCAGTTGGTCACACGTATCCTGCTGTGAGTGACTTCCATTTTTGCACTGAATAAAAATTATTTATCTTTTTTTTTTTTCCCCTCCATCACTTAATACTCTTATGACGATGCTTCACAATTACATCTAGTGTTGTGTTACAGGATTATGAACTGGTTACTTGGTTGAACATGGTACACCCTAAAATATATGCTCAACTAGAAAGTCAGTCATGTTCGGTTTATTGTACATCAGGAATAATGCTGGCTCGCAGAAATGTTAGGTTTTACGGTCCCTTTTTCGAACTGCTATGTCGCAGGGTAGTGTAATGCACTAGGAGAAAAGTGCCATCTACCCTCTTCTGCATGCATGAACTTGCAGATGCACGTGATTGGCTAGTGTCATGCTGGTTGATGGTGGAGAAGGTTGCATCTCTCCCCTACTGAACACTTCTTCCAATTTTGCCGTCTTGGACTCCTGGATGCAGATGGTTGTGGCAACTTTGGGATTTAAACTCTCAAATATATCTATTGTAAAGGTCAGGATGACTGCACTTGGATGTGGTGGATATTCTTGGGTTGAGCCTTATTCAAGCTGGATTAGTTTCAGCTTTCACAAAAGGAACCATTCCTGAGAATTACAGTATGTAATGTATTTCACTGAATACCTTTAGCAATCATTCCACAAAATCGAGTCGTACATGAGCTGATGAGCATAGTGAGTGGAATGACTGTTTTTATTCTATCCACATTCACTGGATTTTGAGTTTTTTTTTTTTTTTTGCAAATTTGATAACTTTATACAAAGCATCTGATATTCTGCTTGGAACGTGAAACTGGTGAAGTGTTTGAAATGCTGTAATTCCTGAAAAATAAGATGCTTCATTCCATATTTTGCTTTTTTTTTTTGAGAGGGTTTTTTTTTTTTGAGGGAGTCATTTCATCCTCTGTTGGTTCAGCAACATGCTCTGCCATGTTTTTCTCTACTCATGGTATATGAGCTGATGGAGTAGCCAATCAGTGCACGATTGCTCATATCCAGTGAATGTGGATTGAATAGTGATGGTAGTTCTGTTCTACTGCAAGTCTAGGGTATAAGGTCGTGTATCATAATTTAGACATGGTACACAGATTATTGTGGCTGGATCATCCTTACAATGATCTCAAGGTCCAAATGAATCTGTTTTAGTCCTATGGTATTAACATGACTATTGTGATGTGGTTATTTTTATGGGTCACTTAACACTTGTTTCTGTTCTTTTTCAGATTTCTATAGTCAACACAGAAGATGACTTGCCATAACCAGGCCTCTAAACTGCTCCTATTTATGAACTGTCCACGTGACACTTGCCAAACACTGCTGTTCCAGCAGGCTGACAGTCAGATGCCTTCCGAAGTGCATTTCTCTATTGTCTTTTCTTAGGGGTGGTGTGTGTCTCCTTTGTGTGCGTGTGAAATACAATGATTTACTTGTTTCCTTCTCCTAATAAACATGCCCAAAGCACTACATAACGAAGGATGTAAGCTCTATAAAAGGAGTGCTGTTGGTACATTTTTGTAAAAACAAAACTGTAAATATCCCCAACTTGGATTCTCCAAGCACTTTGGTCAAATGGTCATGTGTAAATAAGATTGTATACGATTGACCAACAATTTTGCTATGGTGGGGTATAGGACCAGGGTAGATTAAAATGTATTTAAGAGGTTTGTTAACTATTTTGTATGTCTGTGCTGTTCCTGTTACCTTTTTATAGCATTGTACAGGAAGGAGTAAATGATCTGCATCAAGGAAATTTGCAAATACTTAAAATAAAAGGAAATGGTGGTTGTTGTACATCACTGCAAAAGTAATTCCTTGACGTTATTTTGCTGTTTATGGAAAACGAGAAGTGTTGAGAAAGGAAGAGAGCCTTGGCATTGCAGGGTTTGTACTAAGATCAAGAAATTCCTAATAAATGGATAATCCACATTCACTGGATGAGTAATCACAGGCTCTGATAGCCTAGTAGTAGAGTAGCTAATCAGCTCATCTGGGAGTATAGAAAAACAAAATGGTGGCATGTGTTGCTGAACCAACAGAGGATGAAATGAACTACTTGAAAACAAAGCCCCAAAATTAAAGCAGATATACGGAACTTTTTTTTTTTAAATACATTGAGTGGATAGTATCTCCATCCTTGACTCTTGTATGCTGCATAAATGGGAATTAAAGGGTTAAAATTGACTGCAAAGTTGGCATTTGAGCTGCCCCACTGAGCTAGCCATGCCCGAGTGCATGACGTCATAGCGGTAACCAGTTGTAAGGCCGAGGCCTTTTACAGCTATAGACCAGTCATATAAATAAATTTATGGTGAAAAGTAAGAAATACCGTTACCGACTTGTTCAACTAAGACTGATTTGACTTCATTGATTGTGGGTTGACTCTCATTAAAACAGGATAGGTGCTATAACTTATGCAACATAGATGCATTTTCACTGATAATGTAAAAGGCTAATTAAATCAGATGAACTGAAACAATCACATTCTGGAGCAAATTAAATCTTATACTGGTAACTTACACACAATACAAGTTACATGTATTAATCTAAATCCAGGTAAACTTTTTTTTTTTTTTTTAAATCCAAATGAGTCAGAGCTTACCCATTGGTGTTCTTGCTTCTTGTGGCCGGCTGTTTTGAAACGATCTTTCAGTTCTCAGTTAATTCACTTCCACGTAAGGGCAAGATGGCACCAATATCCAGTTTAGAAATAAGATGGCTGGTCCACTCTTTCTCCATTTACTGCTCGGCTCAGAAAATTACTAAAACCTGGAATGGGACGTCACCGGTTTTAACAACCCTCAGCTCACTCTGGGAGGACTGGTGCAACTGAACTTTGCTTTACAAAAAATTTAGTCACCCGTAGTCAGCTGGGATAGGCTCCGGCTTGCCTGCGACCCTGTAGAACAGGATAAAGCGGCTAGAGAGACTTTCCTTTTCTTGTAGTTTTCTTTAATTGTTGGTACTGCACCCTCTTTCAATACAGGCTTATAGTCAACGCTCCTCAATAGATCAGAGGTTTCGTACGAGTCTTCAGTAAAACGTGCAGAGCAGAAGAGACACCACTTCGTAGGTGCCCAATGTGCCTGTGAATAACTTGCAAAATGCATCCAAATCTTTGCAGTTTGAACATTCTTGGACCACGAATGCAATGTAAATCCACCTTCTGTCGTGTTGCCGGCGGGTGCAGCAACAAATCTATGTGGCATGGCGATAAATTCACTCAAAATGGAGGATCAAAGTTGCAGTCAGCTGTGTTTCAGTATAGCAGAAACGGCGATGAGACCGATAGACTTCCTGCTGTGACGTTACGAACGTCAAGGTCATTCGCTCAGACCGTTACCTATATAAATCACTTTAATTGTAAAAATTACTATATTAGATTTCTTAACGCTTAAAACTATTCCTGTGCCATTCTTGAGGTCTCAAGGCATTTACAAACAAAAGTGAAGCCATGGCTCTGAGTATATGCTTTAAGTATTTAAAAGAAAAAAATGGCTCAAAGAAATCCCCCAATATCTCTTGTTCCACACTCCAGCCCAGTCAGTAGCAGTAATGCACATTTAAGTTGGTTTGCTAACTGCCAAAAAAGCAACAAACTATGGAAAAGTAGTTCTTTAACTTTTTTAAAAAGAATTATACCTTTTTTCATAAATTGCTATCGTTTTACCAGGTTGTTTACATTCGAAGCAGAAATGAAGAAAAATGTGCTCTCAGAATCCAGTGAATGTGGATACAATAACGGTTCCACTCAATCTTATCATGCATGGCTTGTAGCTTACTCGGCACTACGTGCCTCGTTGGCTATCAGCTCATATATTACTCAATTTTGTGGAATAACTATTAAAGGTATACACGAAGGTGGATGCAACGCTATGAAAAGGTTATATGGCTCAGGTTAATTAGGATTAGAGGTTGACAATGTACTTGATATTCAAAGGCTTTTCTGCATATTAGGGTGATGGCATTGCATTATATTACAGGCATTTAACAGACGTTCTTATCCAGAGCAGCCTGGGGAGCAGTTGGGGGTTAGGTGCCTTGCTCAAGGGCACTTCAGCCATTCCTGCTGGTCCAGGGAATCAAACCAGCAACCTTTTGGTACCAAAGCTGCTTCTCTTACCTTTAGACCATGGCTTCAATCGCCTGGCTTGTATGCATTAGTAGCAAAATTAACTCTGATGGTGTCATTGTTCCAAATAAGCTAAACAGAACACCAGATTCTAATGGAATGATGTAGCACCTGTGTTTAGAATCCAGATCAAGTATGGAAAGAGTGAAAACCCTATTAGTGTTTGTGTCCAGCATATGGGATAATACCTAAAGTCTGTTGAGATTTGTGAATGTAAGGCAAATGAAAGACATTGGGGTGGGGAATCTAGGGAGAGGATAATAGTATTTAAACCGTTAAGCACACAGATCCTCTCAGTCAGCAACATTAGACCGTCAGTGCTGCTTTCTCTCTTCTGGTATGCTGGAACCCCTGTTGCAACGGGGGTGGATGTATTAAAGACATGCTTGCTCTTGCATGTTCAATACTTGGTGAGACAGGGTGAGAGGACATGACTACCGTGTTCAAGCTTAAGAGCAGGAGGCGAAGCCTTTTCCCCAATTACAAGCTTGGGGGCACAACCCTTTCTCCCAGTGATCCAGTGAAGAACGAGCTTCCGTTTGCCCAGGAAAACTGGCTGAAGCCATGGAATTCAATGCAAGAACTCAGCCGAGATATCTATAACCTCGAAGAAGAGTATTATGAAGACGACGATGGTGACAAGGTTTTGCCAGCCCTTCTGAAGCTATCATCTCCAGCTAAAAACTACATGCTGAATATCAATGTAGGTGGTAAGGTTTACCAGATATCTTACAAAGTGGCAGCCAAATATCCTAAGACCAGAATTGGCCGACTTGCAACATACACAGACCATAACAGAAAGCTTGACCTCTGCGATGACTACACTGTCCAGAATAACGAATATTTCTTTGACCGTGACCCAGACGTCTTTCACATCATCTTCAATTTCTATCGGACTGGGGTTCTCTGGATAAAAGATGAGTTGTGTCCTCGCAACTTCTTGGAGGAAATCAACTACTGGGGTGTCCGAATCAAGAACACTCACCGCTGTTGCCGCATCTCGTTTGAAGAACGACAAGATGAGTTGAACGAGCAGCTGAAAGTGCAGCGTGAACTGCAAGCTGAAATTGAGGTAGAAGAAAACGAAGAGCTGTTCAGAGGAATGGCTTTCGGGCATACGCGTCACAAAATTTGGAACCTCATGGAAAAACCATTCTCTTCAGTCACGGCCAAAGTTATGGCTGTGGCTTCCAGCTTATTTGTTTTGGTGTCACTGGTGGCCATGACCCTCAACACCGTGGAGGAGATGCAGTACAGAATGCCAACTGGCCAGCTTAGTGGGAAAACCTATGCAGAATATGTGGAAACCTTCTGCATCGCATTCTTTACAATGGAGTACTTGCTCCGGCTTGTGTCTACACCAGATGTCAGACGTTTTGGGAAGAGTATGCTGAATGCCGTGGACTTGATCGCCATCCTCCCACTGTACCTCCAGATGATTCTGGAATGCTTTGAAAATGAGGACCTTGAGAAGCATGGCAGTGACATTGAGACAGTAGGACGGGTGGGGAAACTGGGACAGGTCCTGCGCATCATGCGGCTCATGAGGATCTTTCGCATTTTGAAGTTGGCCAGACACTCCACTGGACTACGAGCCTTTGGCTTCACACTCCGTCAATGCTATCAGCAAGTTGGCTGCCTTTTCCTTTTCATCGCGATGGGAATATTCACCTTCTCGGCCATGGTTTACACTGTGGAGCATGACGTCCACCAGACAAACTTTACAAGCATACCTCATGCATGGTGGTGGGCAGCTGTAAGTATTATTATTATTATTATTTCTGCATCTTGAAAGGGGAATTCATAATCCAAAGAGGCTTTCAGACCTTTCCAGGATGCAACTATTTTGTTCAAGTTAAATTCCCAATAGTCCAAGTTGAAGTGGTGTTCGTTTTCTAGCCGGGATTACGCGCACAGGGCTTTCCTTGTATCCCAACTTGACATTGATCAGGTGTAAGTTGCCAAGCAGTGACATCATAATGTAATGCTATTAAACATTGCCTGGCTTAGTGTGAATACAGCCCTTGCAATCTATGCAACACATTTCTCTTCACAACCCTTTGCTCAGGTCAAGTGTACACAAAACTCTAAACAGTTACATATGATTAAGTCCACTTGCACAAGTGCATTTAAATAGTGTTCATCTCTTTGTTCTATAGGTGAGTATCTCCACAGTGGGCTACGGTGACATGTTCCCAGAGACTCCCCTGGGTAGGATTTTTGCATTTGCCTGCATCTCATTTGGGATCATTCTGAATGGCATGCCCATCTCCATCCTATACAACAAGTTCTCCGACTATTACTCCAAGCTGAAATCCCATGAATACACCTCTACTGTGAAGGCACGTGGCAAGGTGAGGTTTGCCAAAAGGGCTGTCAAGAAGTTTGCAGAGTGCTGTGAGGAAGCCTGACACTAACCCACTGGATATTCTGCCAAGAAAGGTCCTGCCAAGTGCTCTAGGAAGAGGGATGGGGGAATCAAGTGATTTTACTATAATAGCAACAAAGAGTGGTGTTTTTTTTTTTTTTAATTTCAATTGTACTTTGGCTAACGAACATGCGTAATAAAAATCCCACCACACATGGAGCCCTAATTTTTTTTAGAATAAGCACACTGAGACACACTTATGATTGCATATCATTGGTTGCGTCGCATTAGCATTTTTAGTACTGTTTTTACTACTCATTAATATTGCTCAATTTCTAAATAAAAGCTATTTTTCCATGCTTTTTCACATTTTTTTCTTTGAATTGCATTTCATTTTAACTGTTAGCAAAATATTATTTCTTTTTATTAGTGATGGTGCAAAAACACCTACACGCCTGGTGAAGTAAAATTATGTACACGTGTTTGTCCTCCAATACCACCGATCAGGTCACACCGTAGGACACTGAATATATTTGACTTGTTCACAAAGTTCTCACTCATTTTAACAGTGATGCACATGCTGGCTTTTCTAAGAAATGTGTCAAAAGGTCAATCCATGAGAATAAAAATAAATAATCCTGTGTGGATGGCTTAGATATAAATATAATGAGTTCAAGGGCTAACATCTGGCATGCCTAGTACACTTTACCTTTACAAACGTCTGGACAAGATTCAATCTGCAAAAGCCGATTTAGGCTTAATATAAACACGTTGTCTTAAGCAACAAGGTTAGTGCGCCTGACGAATTAGAAAATTCATAAAACCATGCCTGCTGGTGGAAAAAAAAAAAAATAAAACGTACACTGTGCATCAACAAAAGTTATGTAACTTTTCTTTTAAAAGAGAGACAGACACAAACTGTAATTAAAAGTTTGAGACTTTCCATTGAACAAAGTTACAAAACAAGCCAATGAAAAAGCAATTCATTTAAAACTGATGATCACGCAAGTACGAGATCCTTAAAAGACGAACCCTTGAACATGACGACACGAGCGTTGCAGATTCTGTGAAGACAGACGGGTGTGGTGCAGCTCAACTGAACCCTAGAACCCATTTTCTTATGAGTGTGTCTGCTTTTTCTCTGAAGGAGAAAAATCCTCAAAACTGAACGTTTTAAACTCAGTGGTAAATTATAAGCAACCTGAATAAACCTTTTTTTTTTTAATGAAAACTAGGTTTGTGCTTTGTATTTTGACAAGGTCCAAATAATTCTATACTTCTAAAAGCAATCATGTGACTCCGTGAAAGACTTCATGTTTCAAAGCCGCACTTTCATACTTACTTTACAGTCCGTAAAAGTCGAGTGCCGAGTGCAGAGCCCATTGTGCATTTCTAGCGGGATGGACTCGGCACTCGGCTTT
>JAPEKL010000018.1:34911592-34923616 GCA_028877455.1 Bagre pinnimaculatus
AAGAGCTACTGTAGCACAAACTGCTGAAAAAGTTAATGCTGACACCTTTCTGTTTTAGCCAACATTCACTTTTTCAGTAGTTTGTGCTACAGTAGCTCTTCTGTGGGATTGGACCATATGGGCTCGCCTTTGTGCCTCATGTGGATCACTGAACCTTTGACACCCATGACCCTGTGACCTCATACAGGTGTAAAATATACTTTAAAGCAAGAAGAATAAGCACTAAACTAAATTGTTAGTGAATTTAATTATGATAAATTATTATTATTAAGCTTATTAAGGAAGGTCAGTAATAAATGGCCTCGAGAGTGAAATGTGAACAGAAACAGTCGTGAAGATAGTGTGTGTGTAGACAACAACTGTAGTATAGTGACATTAGTTTGTGCATTACAAACCAACAAAAACCTTTGATATATTGAAGCCCCATGTCTAGGACAAAATGGAGACTTTAATTTACTTTTCACTAATATACTTCTCTACAATGGGTGTGCGAATGTGTGTAAATCACCCTGACATGTTTTGCAACCGCATTTCCTTCCGACAAATTGACCGTGTAGCACACCGTAATGTTTACTGACACACCAAAATGTATACTAACACCTGTTTTTTATTATTATTATTATTATTATTATTATTATATCCACCTACTATTGCATAGATGGGATAGAAATAAAGAACGAAAAGCTCTTAAAGACCAGGGGGGTCTATTGGAATTGCATACTCAGGGCCCCTGAAGTAAAAGAGAACTTTAGGCCTGGAATAAAAAAAGAGATGGGAAGGAGGCTACTGAGAATTTTATGATATTTGTACAAGTCCTCTAGTTGCACCAGCTGGTCATAAATATTCACTAAGACAGAATATAAGATTTACACCTAGCAGGTAGAAGTCAATTCAAGTGTGTATCTTTGTTAACCGATAGTCTGCTTTATCGTATTTACGCTGAGCAAGCTTTTAGATGGGCGAGAGTTAATAGGGATTAACGCATCCTCTCCAAACAAATTGAAAATGTCATCACTATCATTTTATCAAAGAAGGGCAACAGGTTAGGCTCTGTTTCTCAACTTGTAAAAGATGACTTTCCGTTCCTCTATACGTCTTTGTCTTTCGAAATTTGTACATTTATTTATACTGTATGATCTATTCATATTTTACATGACCTGTTTGTTGTAGCTGTGTTCAGCCATCAGTGTGGCTTTGTGCAGACTGTATGTCTTCAGTCTGTTCAAAGTTTTCAAATTTCACTGATGGAAACGTAACCTTACTGTTTAGTCCTCCCCCCCCGCTTTCTCTTTTAGGTGTGTTCCATGTTGCTAGCAAGAAAGGAAATGCATTAGCATGTTGGGCTGCTCATTGCATTTCAGTATTTATACCAGCTAACTCTGGAATGCTGTACTGCCACTAGTGAAGCCTTTATCTAGCTACTTTATCTACACTGTCAAAAATAGGGGTACAGTACGAGTCAGTTTTTGTCCCTCAATGTACCATTTACACTAATGTACCCCCTACGGCTCATTAGACCTCGAGGTAACTATGTGTACCTTTTTAGGGTCAAAAAAGTACATACATGTTCCCAAGCAGTATATAAAGGGTACAAATAAGTACTTTAGAGGGTACTGCCCCAGTGACAAGCCAGTGTACCCCTAATACAACAATGTACTTTATTTTCTGAAAGCGTGGCTACAATTTCAACCAGGAAGCGTTATTGTGGCTACATCCTAAATCAGGTATCTTGTAATTAATTCACCTGCTTCACAACCAAGCATATATAGATTACTCCATTGAGTTTTGCTGATGAGATTAAACTGTTTTCAATGTCAAATTATTGGCCAGGAACTTTTGATTAATGATTGAATTTATTTGAAAATAGCTGATTAATCACAGGAATAGCTGAATGTGCTTTGTTTTAACAGTCTTTCTTTTAACTTCCCAGTATCACCTTGACAGAATACATTGCTATATTGTCAACTTTTTAATCAGGCTTAGTTGTGTGTGTTTAAACATAACAATGCAACTTACAACCGTGTCAGTTGTTTTAATATAACTTCATTACACTTGTCTGAATGGCACCTAAACAGAACTTTGTCGAATAAGCGTAAAATTTTTTTTTTTTTAAAGATCAGTCTTAGTTATGACACATGTTCAAATTAAGAACAACTTAAATAAAGGTTTATTGATATCGCTGGACCCTGAACATCATCAGTGTAACAGAGTAAATGTTCAAGAATGTTCATTACAACAGAACTTGACTGACTGAAGTTCAAAACTGTAAACTCAACATTACAGAACCGTGAATTTCTCTGCGATGATGTGCTGGTTAACGTACTTCATAGTGCACAAGATCCTGGTAAGTGTGAAACCGTGTGGAAGGAAAGTATGTGTTGTTTTCACCTCAGGGAAATCTCCTTTAGCATACACCATCAGTAGAGATGTTTTCCCACAGCCTCCATCCCCTACGATCACGATCTTCAGCTGCTGTCCGTTAGCAGATCTGTCCTGCGTCATGTCCTTCTCTGGATCAGCAGAACCATGAGGACACACTCAGACACACTCAGACTCTCTCACACACATAGAGCCGGCTCAGCTATGTCACACCGCAAGCTCTCCACTTCCTCCTGAGTGTGTGAGATATTTCATAACTATCTAGTTTTACCCACCTACCTTTGAATTGAATGAATGTGTATGTTTGTGCGCACTACCCCCCTCCACCACATGAGAGCAGAACAGTTTCAGGATCACACCCTTCAAACACGCACACACACCACTAAATCAGACAAAGAAGTCTTCACACTCTCTTGCATGTACACACACACACAGCACCAGTCAAAAAAAAAATCAATAATTCCAAAAACACAATTCAATGTTTTTTTCCCTTTATTTTTATTAATTAAAAGTCACTTCATGTCAAAGTAATGATGGATGTCGCTTCTCTACTTAGTTGAGTAGTTCTTGACATAAGATGGATTACTACAGTTGTGGAATAGGGCTGTTTACTGTATTTTTATTTTTTTTACTAATTACTGTTCGACCTCAAACGCATTACGAAGGCAAGAAATTCCACTAAGTAACTTTTGACGAGACACACCTATTAATTGAAAAGTATTCCAGGTGACTACCTCATGAAGCTCATTAAGATAATGCCAATAGTGTGCAAAGCATCAAGGTAAACACTGGCTACTCCGAAGAATCTAAACTATCTAAAATATTCAAACACTTTTTTTGTTTACCACATAATTTCATATATGTTCTGTTTGTTATATGATATCTTCAGTATTGTTCTACAATGTAGAAAAGTCAAAATACAGAAAAACCTATGAATGAGTAGAGTAGGGGTGTACAAACTTTTGACTGGTACTGTGTATATATAATACACACAATGCAAAATGCCAATAATAATAATAATAATGTTACACTGCACTATTAGCTAACACTATTATTAATACTAACACTTTAATACATTTATTAATAGTAATAATACTATTTACAACTTTTAGTGCTATTTAACGTAACATTAAATAAATGCCTATAATATAACATCATGCTAACAGTATTGCTATTATATAATGCATCACTCAACAATGAGTTAATTAATGTGCATCATGAATCTAATGACATGTCTATTATACAGTAATGACAAATATTATAAACCATCACATGACGGTGTATAGTATGATGTGTTTTTAATTTTTATAAAACTGTGTACAATTTGTTTAGCAGAACAATAACGATTACAAGAAACCTCCTCTCCTATAGTTTTGGATACAGCTTGTGCACTACCAGTTCTTGGTATGTATTAATGAGATTCATGAAACCATCATAAAACATGGCTTCAAAACACTTCTGAGCCTTGTCTGCATGACGAATGTTTGCATTAACGGTTAAAGAGAAAGGTTCTACATGTGTCAAAGCTACACGTGACTTCCCTGTATATACACCGTCTTTAAGTTATTCCATGAAATCAAGTCATATATGAGCTGATAGCTGACGAGGCGCGTAGTGCTGAGTTGGCTGTAAGCCATGTATGACGAGACTGAGTGGAATAACTGTTTTATTCTATCCACATTCACTGGACTTTGAGAAACAGAGCATTTATATTTTTAGCAAATTCAATAAATAAAAACTTTGTACAAAACATCTGACAAAATCATTTCCGCTTAGAATGTGGACAAACCGGCGAAATGACTAGCAATTTGTGAAAACGCTATAATTATTGAAAAACAAAAAAAAGATACATTCTTACCATCGAATACTTTTATTCCTTATTTTGTTGCTTTTTTGTATTTTTGTTTTCGAGTAGTTTTTATTTCATCCTCGGTTGGTTGAGCAACACGCTCCATTTTATTTTTCTCTACTCACAGTATATGAGCTGATAGCCTAGTAGTACAGTAGCCAATCAGAGCGTGCAATTGCTCATATCCAGTGAATGTGGATAGAAACATTTATATTATATTTATTGTGATTGGTGAGTTAACTTCAGTAAAGTCTAACAGTAGATCTTGTCACTATTCTAGATTTTTGATAAAATATCCCATATAAAAACAGCACTTTCCATCTGTCAGCCACAATCAGTCACATACTCAAATTATAATGGTACTCTGTGGGTTACAGAAAGAACCCCACTCTCCCACAACCACGCACCATAACGAAGTATGAAATGGACAGACAGGGGCCAAAATTGGCCTTCCAAACTTAACTGTCTTAGGTAAAGGTCTGAAAGTTGTACACCACAGATTAAAAAGGTACTTTATTCCAGTACATGCGAATAATCATACAGAAAACACCAACACCAGTATCACCAATGCCAATATCTACAATGAGAATATTAAAATAATTACAAGTTACCACACAAACATATAATAAATGAAGTTATAAGAGAATAAAAAGGCCAGTAATATATGGTGTGTGAAGTGTTCAGAAGTGAATAGACCCAAGTTTCACTTCTGGTAATTCTGCACCTTCCTAAAATCCCATATTGTATGTAATATTAAAGGAGTGAAACATGAGAGCTGAGAAAATAGTGCTTTCATCACAGCAGGAAAAAAAAATTATATCTGTTCCATTTTGAAGAAGTTAATGTTGAGTATTAAGTATTAAAGAAGCAGTATAGTTTTAGAGGCCTCTCCTGCTTGTGAGACGAGTTTGCTAAGACGACACGAGCCTTTCTGGAAATACTGCATCTTGTCGCACTGATATCACTTGCTCACGTTGCATATTTCTGGGCAGTAGTGGCTCTGTGGATAGGGGACTGGACGACTGACAGGAAAATTGAGTGTGCAAATTCCAGCATCACTGACTGTCGGGTCCCTTAACCCTCACCAGTATCCTGTCTCAATTCGTGACTTTGGATAAAAGCATCAGCCAAATGAGGGAAATGTAAATGTAATGTAAATACATTACTCCCTAGCACTGGGTGTAGGCTGCACCCTAGATGTGTGACTTTATCTGGATTAGCATTATGCTTCCTTGGTATTCAGTCGCACACACAAGAAGGTGGTCTATTAAAAACTATGAGGTGCCATGAAAAATGTGCCGTCGCATGTGACCCACTGAATACTTGACAAATTTCGATACAAGTGGCTAATGCTTTCTTAACGACTTATACCTTGTTGACAAGTACCATTATTTCTACCATTCTCTTCACATTTTCAGATTGTGTAATACAGTACACGCTTATTGCACACTCTCGGAAAGCAGGCTGCATTCCATTGGTGTATTTGAAACACCCTTTAATGGCATGGCATCCGAAGACATGGCTTCTGAGGGAGGTGTTTCATAAAAGCAGTGAAACCAGATTTTCTCCTTTAATTTTCCAAGTGAGTCATAGCTTGCTATAACACCCACACACACACACACACACCTTCACTCTCACTGATATACAGCGTTTTATTCATGATTTATATGTACACAGACAAACAGGACATAGGATTGTGTAAATGATTCACTCAACAGCCAGCCTGACCTTTGTGTGTGTGAGCGTGTGTGTGAGAGAGAGACAGAGAGAGACGGAATGATGAATAAGGGTTGAACAAAAGATGAAAAAGACGGTAGGCCGCCTTTTTAAAAATATGCACAATACCCAACTATATAAAAGGAATATAAACTTTTTTTTTTAAACATGTTTTTGTTTGTACATGCATACACGATACAAAAATGTCACGCCTCATATTGAAATAATATACAAAATACAGAATCATGTAATTATTTTACTACGTAGACTATTAATAAGTCTATTTCCTCTTAACCATCGTTAATATTCAGCACTTCAAATGAATTTCATAATGAAATTCCAAGATGTTCAAAGAATCATATTGTATTAGATGTTTGCTGAACCACACCTCATTTCCAGCCATAGTTCCTCAATACCACAAACTACTTCAGCATTTCAAGTACTGGTTAAGAAGAAATTAAGGTTACATCACTTGTATACATAATTAGAGATAAATAAAATCATTTCCACAGGAATTTTCTCTCAATCACGTTTGAAGCAAGCCTCAGTAAAGAGTACTTACATTTCACAATAGTTTATTTAAAACACAAACACTGGTGTGCGAACCCTGGAGTCATGCTGTCATAGGTTTAACCATATAAATCTGACCTTTGAACCCTAAACTCAATTCACTGGAAGTTCCCCACATCTGCAGATCTTTAACCAGCCAACATCGATTAGCTTCTAAATCAGCCGTACTGCCGGAGTGTACTCACAAACACGGCCTAACAGATACCTATTCAAATGATGGTAATCTTCTTTATGGATCCGACGTGCACAAAATCAGTTTCTTGACAGCAGGGTTTCTCTCTGTCCGCCCTCTCTGTGTTTAAAATAGAACAAGACAAAAGCACTTCTGATGGAGCTGCGTGTGCCCTCCACCCTCCAGGCTGCTCCCATTTTCACTCCTGCTATGTTGTGAGGTTAAGCATGATATGAGAGGGAAAAAAAAAAAAGCTCCGAACATTATACTTCTTACATGTATGTCTAGCAGTATTCTGATGGTCGGTGTTGTATCTCATGGATCTTTTCTTCTCTCTGAGCCATAACACTACATTTGTACCTTTCTTTCTGGAAACGTTGACAGTTTATTTTAATTAAAAATCATGATTCCTATCAATCAATGTTTCTTTTTAATATAGGAGGAATACAGAAACCTTGATAGGACCCAAGCTTTCATACCATTTGAGGATACTGATACATATTTGTACCTATGAAAGCCTTTAAAAATGTAATTACAGTAGTTTCGTGCAATGCTTCCAGTTTAGGCGCAGAGGAGAGAAATATATATAAAAAGACACACAGCTGCTTTGGGGGAAAAAATGCATGCAAATTATTAAAGTATAAATAAATAAATGAAATGAATGCACAAAATGGGGAAACAAAGCATAGAATCTACACACACGTACCATTCACTATTTGTAGACATATCACTTGTGCTCAAAAATCATAGAACAAAATGTCCATTCTTTCTCTCTCAGCTTCTTGTTTACTCTGCAACCTGGTCCTGTATAGAGCTACTGTGTGGAACATTCTAGAAGGTGGGGTTACACAACACGACAGGAGCAAATGCCAGTTTTGCTTTGTTAAAAGTTTAAGCTACTTTTATATCCTTATATGGTTAAAACACGACATTCTGGGTCAAAACCTTAGATTACTATTTAAAAAAAAAAAAAAAAGTTGTAATGTCTGGGTATGACATGGAAGCCTGAGAATGCTGTTGCTGCTTGTAGGTCACCATGGCTACATTCCAACCTTCATACTACCATACTAAATAGTATGTCTAAGCCTCAGGTCGAGTATTAATTTGGCGTACTATTTAGTACGGTAGTGTGTGATATTTAAAGTCCAGACTTGTCTTATTTGACAAATTGGTAATGTTAATAAACATAATCGGTGAACCTGAAATGAAGTAGTTTTCACATACTATTTAGTAAGGTAGTATGTAAGTGCGGCTCGCCCAGAAATGGCGGATCATCATCTTCTTCCTGCTGCTGCTGTTGTTAGAGACGCCGCCATTTTGAAAACAGCTAAACAGCCATTAAAGAGCAGTATGTATGCTTTTCAACTTGCAAAAAAAAAGGTTAAAACTAAGATTAAAAATAAAAGCATTGATTGTAAGTAATTATTTATCCTGATGCAGAATTTGGAATTTCTTTTAAAAAGAAAAAGGGCTTTGAAGAAATTTAATAGAAGAAAACAAAATTCTCTGTTTACTTGTAAATCAGGACATGGTAATAAATGCAAAATGTATATATCTTTTTAAACAAGCTTACACTTAAAAGATTTCCCCTACAGTGAAATGTCCATTACCTTAATAAAAGCTGATGATCTCTGTCTCTGAGAAATGAAGAGCTCATGCATTTTTTTCTCCTTCATCCTGTCTTCAGCAAGAAAATGAGGGGGATGGTTTGCATAAAGGCTCTTAACAAAAATCAGCCCCAAGAATTTCCATCAGTTTCACTCCTCAGAGGCTGCGCTCTTAAATTATGCTGGATTTCATTTTCTTAAATAAAAAAAAGCACCATCAGGCAGAAAAGATGGGTTATTCTGGTTTTGTTGCTCTGAGGCGTCGCAAGCCGACCCCCCTGTAAAAGCCCTGTGTTAAAGGATCCGACGATGGGAATGAAAACGTCCCTCTTTCTTCTGCGTTTAGGCCTGATAAAATTATTCCAAGCCAGTGTTAAGGTAAATATCTCCACTAGAGCTTTACTGACTGTGTGTTTTGGAGTGACAGGGAAGAGAAGAGAGAAGGAGAAATCTGAGCAATATGCTGTTAGGAGATTAAAACTCCACAGACAAGCAAAAAATATATGTCCTTGACACAAGGTCAAATAGGTTTAGACTACATTATAGTGCCTAGTTAGTGAAACTGTCTATGGAAAGAGGTTTGTGAGTTTAATAGCAGATTAATGATTTTTTTTTCTTTTGTCAATGACTTGCCCTGATGAATATTACTTATAGGTTTGATGATCCTTTATAAATCTATTGGCAGATCAAGGACATTGTGGTCTGTTTTTGTTACAGATATTTATGGCTTCATACCAACAACCACATCATACCTGTGATTCAGCATTTTTATGCAAAAGGCCAATCGTCCTTTTTCTTTCTTTCTGTCTCTCTCTCTCTCTGGCCTGGCTTGTTTCTGAAATGTGAGAAGCAATCAATTTGAAATGGATCTAAAAAACAAAAAGAGCCCCAGAAACCAGGCATGCGAGTGAATATATATGTATATATTAAAAAAAAAAAAAGAAAAAGCTCACAAAACTAGTGCCATGAGTCCTGAGTGATCATATAAAAAGGAAATAAAAATCCAAGTTTAATAATAATAATGTAGTAGTAATAAATAATATACAACACTAAACAAAGACAATAAAGATAAACTTACTTAAAGGCACATTCATACTTGGCCTTGCACAGTGTAGGGCCTCAGATCTTTCATGTGTATTTGTCATATTGTTTCAAGCAGTTATATAACCAGTTACAAGCTGTTTTATTTAGTAGCATTTTAACTTTAGAAATAAAATACTATTTATATGGGTGTGCCATGACCTAGTTTGGTAGGACAAAGATGGATTCCAGGAAGAGAAGAGGAAAAAAGCACAGAAGCTTAAAAATATCAAAGGGATATGATCCAACATTTCATCTTCCTTCTTCTGAAATCCTGTACACAGAAACACTGTAATGTGTTCAATAGTCCATAAAGATGAGGCATGATGATGAAATCAAGCTTTAGATCCCTTTAGAAACAAAGGAAGCCCATTTTGGCCATAGAACTCCAGCTTGGGAGAAAATGGCCGCGCTGATGTTCAGCCCTTTCTGCTCTCTGTTGGAGGGACTGGCGCGCGACGCTCTAATAGCGCGAGCCGACATGGTGCTGAGCTCTGATTGGTCAGAACGGAAAAGCGCTGTTAACCAGCCAACTGCCCGACACCAAATACCGACAATGTTCAACACCAAGAGAGACATTTATACACACTCTGTTTCACCTAAAAATAACCAAAATGCACTTTATTTTCACCGAACGCCTATTAATAACAACGCAGACACGGATCTGTTACGTTTATTTTATGTAAAAAGCTCCTTCCGGGACGGAAACACAATATTTGTGTTTGTGTCTTTGAAGTAAAATCGCACCCAAAATCTGTGTGTGGTTGTATGAGTTTGTGATAAACGCAATGTCCATTTTTACACATAGATATTTTTTGACGTGTGAAACAAATGCAATCGTGCCCCGATTAAATTAGTCCTCTATCGCCGGATCCCTATGTCCATCTTGTATTTGCCGTCGATGTAAATATCTCCAGCACATTCGACTTCTCCGCGAACATTGTTTATTTGTCGACGGATGATCACTACATAATAATTTCACGAAACAGTACGCCTCATTATACGGACATAAGTGCGTCCGAAGTAGTTAAAATTCGCATAACGTTACGCTTTTGCTCTTTTGAGTAGGTGAATGTCGTGTCGAATCTGCAGCGACGAAAAAGCAGGCTAGCGCTCATAGTGGTGTATTGTGGGAGAGACCCAGAGAGAAAGCCCAGGCTAGAGACACACAATATGTGTTGGCTCGCAAAAAAGAGGCAGTATCTTCAAACCATGTAATGTAAATCAGCGAACGCGCACACAGTTGGTTAGAAAACTCATCGATCGGACACATTAAAATGTCCAGACCTGGAGAGAGAAGCAGAGGAGATGAAGATCACGGCAAAAGGCAGAGTTCAAGTAAGCTCTCTCTCTCTCTCTCTCTTTCTGTGTGTGTGTTTTTTCTCTCCCGTTCCTCTGTAATGTGTGTTTCGGTGACTGGGAGACTCTCCTGAAAGCCCCGGTGTTTGTTTACCCTTAATCCTGCTGTTTGGAGACACGCGCACGACTTTACTAAACCGTGTGTGTGCGCCTCTGTTTGAACACAGGTTTGGCGAACGGCGGTACGGAGAACAGCTCGGTAGAGAAGCGGAGAGAGCACCACTGGAGAAGTTACAAGTTGATTATTGACCCGGCGCTGAGAAAAGGCTCGCACAAACTCTACCGATACGATGGACAAAATTTCAACATACCGGTGAGCGATACACTGCATGCACGGGATCGGGAAAAATATGGTGACCGGGATAGTCAGTGTCACCGTGCCTAACTTATTCATTTATTTTAGCTGATCTTTCAGTCTCTTTTGACTGTTAAATGAGCCACCCGTTTCCTCCTCCTCATCCTGGAGGACAGGTGAACTCTGTGTGTGTGTGTGGCATGCAGATCTGATCACGTTTGTGTGTTTGCTGCTTCTCAGAATCCCGGGATCCCCCCGGTGGACATGGTTAGGGATCCCCGGATCGGTCGCATGTGGACCAGGTACAAGGAGACCGACCTGCCTGTGCCTAAGTTTAAGGTGAGACATAACCTACACGTGTTTACAGTGACACTTGGACACGCGCGCGCGCACCTGCAGAGGATCTGTGATTGGGTTGGAGCTGTATCGTAGATCAGACAGCGATGGCATGCATGCTCGCGGGTCGCCATAGTAACGCTACAAACCACAAGCTCCAAACCACGGGGAATTGTGTGTGAGAAGGAGTGTGTGTGTGAGAGAGTGAGTGTGTGTGTGTGTATATAATATATATATCTCATCTCATATATATGTGTGTATATATATATGTGTGTATATATGTATGTGTGTGTGTGTGTGTGTGAGAGAGAGAGAGAGTGAATACAGTGGGACACGAGGTTTGGTACAGTATGCAACAGCTTTCCTGTATTCAAGATTCAAAGATTTATTTATTTATTGTCAATTCACTATATATCCAGAACATATAGGAGAATCGAAACGCCATTTCTCTCTCACCTTACTTGTAAAGTCAGATAAAAAAAATATTTATATTAAGCGGAAAAAATAAAATAGATAGATATAGGTAAAAATACACTCAAATCAATGTACAAAATAGCAGTAGTGCAAATACAGTATAATATCTGTAACGGAGAAGGTGCTTAGAAGAGTAGCTTATGAGGTGTAAATGAGCAAGAGCAGCAGATCCAACAATAATGCAAAC
>JAPEKL010000018.1:38951486-38965055 GCA_028877455.1 Bagre pinnimaculatus
TGTTTGGTTAAAACACCCCCCCCCCCAAAAAAAAAAAAAAAAGTCAAACGAGGCAAATCTCCCCCAAAAAAAGAATTTTTATTTTTCCCCCTCCCATTTTATCCATGACAAAAAGAGTACAAGTTTACAATATACACACCAATAGTTCTTTGGTACCTAAAAAAAAAAAACAAACTTAAGGCAACTACAGCAAATCTAAAAAGGTCAAAATGCACAGCAGCAAAATTGCCACTTGCTCAGGTTTTTACAGCAGTAACCGCACGGCCACCATCAATCCAACAGGGGACGCTAATAAAAATAAATCTCCAGCTACAACTCCTTGCTTCATCAGAAAGCCTACACCCCTGCTTTAAAAAAAAAAAAAAATTACCAAACAGCCAACTGATTAGCATGACCATTCTCAACATGCTCATCACTGTGCGCACATGACTTCTTTTAAAAAGCAGCATCTAACCCTGAAGTGTGCATACATGTATACACTAGCGTACACGTTAGCCAAGAACAGCAGATGTGTATGGTTTATAAAAGTTCAACAGGCAAGCTGAAGCTTAGCAGGATTAGAATGACACCAACACTGCACCGCCTGATCGGATGCTATCAAGTTTTACAGGAGAATGTTACGGTTGTGTTTACAGCATGAATAAAGTTTACACACTGGTTCTCATATCTCTAGCTGCTTTATCCTGTCCTACAGTGTCACCACCAAGTGTTAAGGACTAAACACCCCCTTTTTCCTCCTCCATCTCATTTGCATTAAAAAAAAAAACGACTAGAGGTGATGAGCCAAAACTTTTCAATGCAATTTAACTTTTGATTCATCATTTCTGTACTGTTGCTGGTTTTAATTTTACTTCCCTTCCCTCTGATCTCAGCAGCCAATCAGAGCAGAGCAAGCCTGGAGGAGTAGAAGTTAATATAAGAGGTTAAAGAAGGGACACTGAAATAGGAGATATGGGGGGGGGGGGGGGAGAAGCAGCAGATATTCTATTAAATACCACCAGGGTAAATTGTGTAAATTTTGCTAAAAATGATATCAGCCCGTTCTAGTTACAACATTGATGCAACACCTCACAGCACTGGGTTTAGTGGTCCCTCCTTTAGTGACGTATTTAAAATATAAAACTGGACTGATTCAGCTGAGGGAGTCTGTTAAAATATAATCAAATGTACGTCAGCATGTCTGCACATCAGGGTCATTTTTGAAAGGCTGCTTCATATCAGACTGGTCATGTACGAAGCCTCTAGTAACCTTATGTCACTTCATCAGTATTCAACAAGAGCACTGCATGGAGCGACCATATGGAGACTGGAAATGTTTAGAGGACATTTCATTAATCAGAGTGCAGCCAGATGCAGAGGGATCACTCGAGGACACTGCTCAGTTTCTGCCACAGAAGGTACACGGATACAACAGTCTAACTGACACCAGCATTCTGTGACATTAATTAGGAATCTGATCATGACCCGTTCCCCCCCCATGACTTAATTGATTCTTTTCCAAATACCCATTTCATAATCTGAAATTATGCCTTCAATTATTTCATTTACGAACTTAAACATGTTAAATCGGTCAATATAGTGAGTATTGTATTAAAAAGATGAGATGGTGTGTCAAACATCGATACTTAAATACCATTTTGAATTTGAACTACATTTAAACAATCTCAATTTAACATTTACAAAAAGAATTTAACACCCAATCAGTAACGGAGCTGATCTGCATTCTGATGCTACAGACAAGGCAATTTAGCGCAATACGGATATAATAAGGTCATTTTCCAGCACTATATTGCATTTCAAATGAAACAGAAACGTGATCAGTGCATTTCTAGATCCAATTCAGTAAAGCAGGGTAAATGGAAAACAACCTGCCCCAGGGAAGGAAGAGAAAAGTCAGTGCATTTAGACATCAACACTGACACTAATCTGGGAGGGGAAAGAAATCTCCAGCTGACTTCCTGAAATTCATTATAAGGCTCCCAGCTATGAGCAATTCACTGCATGTTAAGTATTCGCACAGGAAGTGTCAGGACCTGCACAAGCACTCCTCACACACTCAACAGATAAAGAATGGAAAGAAAATCTAAACGGACCAGTGACCTCGTTTACATCAAAATACTGCTCTAGGCAGAGTGTTCTCAGTGACTGATTTGTAATGAAGTTTAAAGACGTGAGAAAGCTAATACTGCACTGCAATTGTAGAAAAAAAAAATTGATTAGTTATATGTACATAATTACATCTTTAAAAATTCTGATCAATTATTTACAAAAAAACATGAGTAAATATGTATACATGGCAACAAGTCACCTATTTAGAAAATGAATAAGGGGAAAAATACAAAGATATTTATACAATTTTTTTCTGCTGCCTTGGCATGTGAACCCTGGTGCATACGCACACACATGGATGAGTTGTCACTGCATGCCGCAAGCTAACATACATAAGCCCTAGTTAGAAACCAAAACAAAACCCAAAAATCAGTATTAAATCAACTTTTAACTCCAATCATGGTGGATATTGGAGCTCTAAGGGCAGCGAGGCAGTGAGAGATAGCAGAACAGCCAACTCTCATGCATTCTTAGGTGTGAATGGCGGAAGCTACACTACAGCAGGCTCTGAGGTTTTACAGAATGACGAAGGTGAAGAGAGCCATGATTGCGGCGCTGATGAGACCAGAGATGGGCACGGTCACAAACCAAGCCATGAAGATGTTGCGGAAAAGACGCCAATCTACAGCTTTCCGGGAACGCAGCCAACCCACGGCTACCACAGAACCCACCTGAGAGAGAGAGAGAGAGACACAAAAAAAAAAAAAAAAAAACCGTAATTAGACACTATCCACCCACCATCAGATTACAAAAGAAAACACTTCAATTAATCCTGTACCAAATGGAACAGATGTAGGTTTGGAATTCCCCCCACAGAACTGTAAACATTTACATATGTAAGAAGTCAGGCGTATTTCCCTGTTTCAGTGCAAAAAAATCATTTCAAAAGCTCAGAAGTAGAAGATCCCTCTGCCACCACCAAGGTTAGTCCTTCTTGTTAGTAATACATATGCCTGAAATCCCCTTACACCCTACTTCAAACAAAGGAACCTACTGAAGAAAAACCTCTGAGGTCCTGACCCTGCTGCGAACTTGACCCATTTGAGATCAATTCCCAAACTGAATCAGTTCATCTCCTGGTTACAGTAATGATTCCATATAAATCCTACATTCAACTCATGACACTCAGATGACCTGAAAAAAACATTTTCCACCCTCACCATCAGATCCATCAACATAAGCCGATACTCCCAAGCATCAGAAAAGAAAAAGTAGCATCATGCCATCTCTACAAAAGAAACAAGTAACCTTCCATTTAAACATAGTAGTTCATCAGGCACAGGAGCAACCTGATCTGCACATCGAATGGACTCTAGGCATATTGGTCAATGTTGACTTTACACCATGTGACCGACTCATGTGCTTTTATTATACTCTGGTAGTCCATTTGTATAAACCTGACTTTAAAAACAGATCGTAAACAGCAGCTTAATCTACTTTGGTGCACGCATGCAAGCTGAAAAAGCAAATAAACACTTAAAAATAGAACCGACATTAGTTATCAGAAAAGATAAGAAAATGTAAGCGGTAAAAACAGGTGTTATAGGAAGGATTTCTACAGACAGCACAACCACAGGGCTGACTGGGTTAAACACACAGTGCACCCTGTAGTTATGCTCCCACACAGCAGTCTGGACTTCACCACCCCATTCAAATGGACCTGCACCATTGGCCTGCTTTGCATCAGCTCATATTTGCATTGTCACACCCTCACCTTGCAGTGGGTGGTGGAGATGGGCAGACCGATGTTGGAGGCAACAACCACAGTGACAGCTGAAGCCAGCTCGATGCTGAACCCACTGTAATGACAACAAGCCTGAGTTCAGAACAGAGTGAAAATCCTACAAAGGTGTGGAGACGTTCACCATGTCAAGAATATGGGGGACGACATACATTCAGAATGTAATGAAGTACATTTATATATTAAAAATAAAAATAAGCAAGTGCACAAAAAAGGGGAGGAGTTTAAAGAGAAGGTACAAAACAGAAAACAAGTAAGGGGAGGAAATTAAGCACAAAACTGAAACACAGGTTAAAAAAAAGTGTATAAATGACCAACAGCCCACCCACCTGGAAGGAGTGATGGGAGTGAGGTCTTTGCCCATGGTCTGGATGACTCTGCGGCCCCAAACCCACAGTCCGATACAGATGCCCACTCCTCCATACAGCAGCAGCCAGATAGGGGTTGCCTCTTTGGACTCCACAGATCCACTCTGATAAACCAGCCACAGCGCCACCAATGGACCAATAGCATTACTGCATGAGGAGTTAAACAAAACAGCAGATTAAAGCAGGTGATCCTGAAGGATGGTTTCCAGCACAAGCACACAGGTATTTATCATCCGGAGGACATCAAGTAACTGGGACACAACTTGTTTACAGATGAAACCAGGCTCGAGCAAGACAAACCTGGGGGTTGCATGTTACATCATGGAAAACAATCACTAGTTACAAGAAAGTGAATTAAAATTTCACTTTTTTTTTTAAAAGCAATTACACAACTGCCAAGGAATAATTAACAATAAAAGGAGGAGTCACTCAACACTTGATCATGTTGCTGTACAACTCAAAAAAACAAAACCGACCGCGTGTCCGATTTTCATTTAGCGCATTAGATCAGAAACTCATACCTGACATCATTCCCGCCATGAGCGAAGGAGCCAAAGCAGGCGGTGAGAATCTGCAGGAACTGGAATAGTATGGAAACTTCAGGTTTATCTGCCTCAGCCCTGTCCTCCTCCAGAGAGCTGCTGTTGCTTCCTCGGTCCTCCTCAGGTACCTCGAGGGTCACTTCTCCGTCTCCGAGGCTGTCTTCAGGGGCGCCGTGTTCAGCCACAGCGTTGCAGTAGCTCGTGTAGCTGTCCATACGGATCCTCTTGCGCTCTGGGACCTTGTCTTTGTCGCAGTCCTCAGAAGCGCGGAAATCAGAGTCTCTGGGTTTGAACTCGCTGTGGAGGCCGATGATGGCCATGGTGTAGGAGGTGTAGCTGTTGTTGCGGCGGATGGGCCGGTCTCCACCCTCGCCCATGCAGTCGCCTACTTTGGCGAGGTGCAGCTTGTGCAGCAGGTCCTTGTAGAGACCGGAGTCTTTGTGGACAGTGTGGTACTGACTGTAGCCGTTGCTGGGGACATGGGTGGGGCCAGTGTTGAACTGAACATGGACCGATTTGTGAGCTGGTCAAGAGAGACAAAAATCAGAAAATTTCTCTAATAAAAGCATATAATAAAATTGCACTGCAACATTTTCCTTCATATCTGTACTTTGATTATAGCACTCTACTTTATAGTGGCAGACACTGGCCTGTAAAACAGGTGTTTTTAGACATCTTATTTCCTGCATGTTTAACACATCCTCTGCTTCAAAACTCACCGCTCCCATTGCTGACTTCACCCTCTTTTGGCTCGGCGTCTTCCGAGTCCCCGATGTCGAAGGTGACCCTGCGTTCTTCACAAGGAGCTGCTGTTTGAGGTGCGCTGGAGTTCAGGGTGGAAGTAGTAGTCTCCTCAGGAACCGATTTGAGGATGGGACAGTGCGCCTCCGCCATCTCTCTTTTCTCCATTAGGGGGCTCTCTGATGGGCTGGAAGACTTGATCTCACCTACAGAAGAAAGGAGGTGGGAAAGATTTGCACAAATTCCTGAACAAACGTGCAGAGGTTCTCTCAAAAAAGGCAAAACCCACCCACACAGGCAAGCATGAGCTTCCTCTTAGGTATTATACTCGTTAAAGATAAGCTTCAAAAGAGGTCATCATGGGTGTGTTGTACCGTAAAGGCAAACACCAGATGCCAAAAGGAGCCCAGCCAAGTATGAGACAAAAGCAACATGAACTGCTTTCCATGAACACGGATTTAAAAAGTCAAAATCAAACTCCATTACATAGAACCACCATGTACAAGAAACTGCACACTGTTCCCTATTCCTCCTACATTCAATCCATTGGCGTTAAACCAATTTAGCTTTTTTTCTGCATTACTAAAGACCAGAACTGACCTCAATTCATATTAAAACTAAACTGATTTTAAAATCCCCCTTCCTCATCTAATCCTGTGCTGGAATTTGTTCAAGTCTGTTTGCTCGTCCTGTTGCTTTAACCAATCAAGGCCAGTCAAACAGGCTGACTAACTCCACTCCCAGTGGCACGTGATCAGCGAGGTCAAACATGCAATCAAATGGCTTACACAGGCCATGCTTTAGCCTGCAGACACATCAGAGAGCCAGAGTCTTAGCAGGGTTAGTGTCCATCGCAAGAACAGCTATTCTAATCCACTAAGTAAAGTCCAATTACTGGATAACTCTGACCCAGTAACATCACTGACAGTCCTGACACGAGCTGTCCAACAGAACGGCAGAGCAACAGCGTTAACATCCTACAGCAACAGCTCCAGAGTTTCCGGCGCTAATGTGATTGAAAAGGATCCGTCAGCCATGTCAGGGTGGATTAGAAAAACAAATAACTTATCACTTAAAGTGCGAGTCATTACAGAGATCAGTAATCATGTAAAACACATGCAGCATCAGTTACAGCAACGTGGAAATATTTGTAATAAGTAAGACAAAGGTTGCATCGATGGCAAGAACTCAAATAAGCAAGCTCTACAATTAAGTAAATAAGATGCTTAAGAACGTTTAAAATTAGCCCACAATTCTAAATAATGCTCGGCTTTAATTATTTGCAGTCACGAAATTGCCAGTCATTTATTTAGGTACTGTGTGGGCTGAAAAAGTTAACTGTATTCCAGAAGCAAACGAGAACAGCACATCATCCAATGCTAACTTGAGAGAAATAAATTAAAACTTGACTCACGTTCAATCTTCTTCTTGAGGCAGGGGCAAACGGCAAACCAGACGATGATTCCAGTGAGGATGGCACAGCCGATAGAGATGAGGAGGACACCCCACCAGGGCAGTTTATCAAATCCCAGCACTGCAGATCCATTGTCAGCAGGAGACAGAGGGGGACAAGAGGGAAAGGAGAGAGACACGAAAGGTGGTTTTGAGACCAAAAGGGCAGCACGTGCTACCAGAACAGATTTCTGAAAAAAGTATCATTCAAGGGTGTGACGAGAGTTGTATAATCCTTACTGTTAGTAGTGTTAGAACTTGGACACGCGAGAAGGAAGGGGAGTTTGAGTAGGCAACTGAAGGACAGGGACAGATTTAAGAATCCGATGACATCCATGTTTATATTAAAAATAAAAATTCAAAAAAAGGTAGCGAGTTCAAATTACTATGAAAGCTACCAGCGTCATCTGCAACCAAGTGGCAAATGTGGCAGTTGGGTATGAAGCCCAAGCGTCCGTCTGGCTTGCGTAATAGCCAAGGAGATGGTGAAACATAGCACAGCACTGTTAAAGATATACAGCAAGGACATATTGCTAAAGAGGCTTCTGCAGGGTTATAGACCACCACCCAGCCCCGTTGAGTTCTGGATCGGGATAGAAAGTAGAAGGGGATGTAAAGTGAATCACTCATGGAAGATTGGTTGAGAAAACTATACGTCATACACAGGGATGAATGCCAAATTAAAAAGGCACTGGAACCGACAGGTTAAGGTTCAATGTTAAATATTCGAGACAGCAACCGCATCCTTGATTGAGACTTTTTAAACTCATGCTTGTGTATAAAAGCATATGGAATCTGAATTAACGTTTCCTTTTTCTCATTTAAACAAATGAAAGCATCTCCAGTTTTTGAGCCAAGTCACTTCAGTGCCAAGACTGCAGAACACCAATGTGACCAGCATACTGAAGATGAATGCTGGCACAGGAGGCGGCTGTTAGACTAAACTCTGCAATGTGTGGACTAAAAACACAAGTCAGCAATGCTGTAGTGGTGAGGGGAGAAAGGGGGGGGGGGGGAAGGTTGGAATGAAAGGACAGAGAGGGGGAGAAGTGAAGTGAATGCGTGTGGAAATGTTCTGGACGAGACCGGTTACAGCAAGCCTGGTGGCTCTCCGCCTCCTGCGCCGACTCACGTGCTCCTGCAGCACACTGCTGCGACGTGCTCCACTTACACTAGTCACAGAGAAAGGACTGACTGGGGTGGTGGCAGTTTTTTTTTTTAAAGGGTAAAGTCAGAATGCCTTTCTTTCACAGCTAGGTATGACTCAGTCCCTCATGGAAAAGGCTTTACAGGTGTATGAGAACAGTGGGAGGAGGTCAGGACAGCATCAGCTGACCAAAAATATAAGAGCTCACATCTGAGTCTTTGGGAATGAAGGCTATCATTTTTGCTAAGGGCGGGGGTTGTTTACTGTAGTCTTAGTTGTTTTTTTTTTTTTAAAGGAAGGTATGTACTACTCATCACATGAGAACAGACCATTACAAAAACAAGGACATGCCACCACACCACAACCACGCTATGGGATAAACAGGGAGAAAATGAGTACAGCTAACTTAAATACCACCTTCACAGACTATAAACCCCCACTAAACCACGGCTTCTATTACACAACAGCTGTTTTCAGAGACAGAAGAGTGCCACTCTTTATTGCCATGACTGACGACTATTTATGATTCAGTCAGAGAACAGGGGTAGTCGTTTTAGTTTTGCAGGAATGTACAATCTTGTATAATGTTGCTGCGCTTAACGAGTATGTGAACAGTTTTTAAAAAAAAAAAAGGAAAAGAGAGATAAGATAAGCAAATCTTGTCTACAAGTCTATTATAGGGAAGCATTTATCCACGTTTATCTGTTTAACAGGAAATTGTAACTTATCAAACTTTATGCATGATCACCACATGGTTCCCGATCAAATCAAACATTCCATATGAAATCATGAAATTCAACCAGGTTTCAAAGTCAACCTTGTTTTAAGTCCATTTCACACTGAGGACTTGTTTTAAACAAGTATATCAAAAACAGCAAACAAAACCTAACAGGATGCTTTTTTTTTTTTTTGCTTAAATTGAGCATCAATTTTTTTTTTTATTAACACCACAGGCAGCAGGAACAAGTTGTGCCCACTATCGGTGGCAAAAGAGAGGTTAGACACAAACAAGTGAGCATGCACAAATCCATGATCAGAAGCCTGTTTGTGTTTAAACGCTCTGATTCTGCAGCAAATCCAATTTTTCCACTTCTGGAAAACTGATTCACTCCGAGTGAGGTGTCGTTCAGGGAACGAATCGACTCAGAGTTGACTCTTTTAGATTAATATTAAATTGAAAAAGCAAGCCATGATCTGCATCTCCCCACAACTGAACGAGGCTAAGAACTTCTTTAGCCCAGTTATCACTGCAGTTGGTTTGGGAACGCTTGACTCATAGTTTAAAGGCGGAGAAGTTTGACAAGGAAAGGCGCTTGAGAAGAACTAACTGTATTTGCCATAAGGCAGTCTTGTCCAGATGAATGCAACAGCGCAAACCCTTCTACTTGCCACCAATTGTGTTTAGACGGTAAGCAGGAACAACTTGCGCCGACTGGTGTCAAGTTGCTCCAGAACAAAATCATGTTTAGATGGATTAGTTGTGCCTAGGTAACTTGTCCCAGGAAACACTTGTTCTAGCACAAATGACTGCACAAGCAGGAAAAGTGAGTGACTAATATAGTTAAAGCTGGTAAGACAACATTTGTGCAATATTTTCCAATCACTTAAAAGGAATGCTACTTTGTCAAACATGAGAAGCCACAAGAGCTCCATTTCCTAATATTTAGCTGTACTCCAATTTCTTAAAAACAGATCATTAACTGTACCACTTATGGAATTCGTGCTAAGGAATGTGAGGTCAATACATTTCTGCAATATTGATCAATTTTAAATAACTTAAAATTGGGTGGAAGCCACTCATTCAACATTAAAATATTGTACTGAAGCTTGTAAAATGTTAAATAATACTTGCCTGTTAGAAATATTTAAAAAAAAGTGTAATCATACCCACCCCTGGATGGAAAGGACACTAACAAAGTTTAAATTAGTACTCCTGAGCTCTTCTAACACCAGTGCAATATTTTTATGATATTAAACAGAGCTTTTAGGCAATTAATCATGAAAATCAAACCTTTGGAGATTTGGAAATGAGAAGTTTTAAGGCACTGACATGGATGAATTATACACATGGCTCATTACTTGTGTTTAGATTCTACTGATCAAGAAGCCATCTTTCAAATGCAAGTACAACACACTGTGCAATCAAATAGCGTGTGAATCTAGCTATGTCATGGCTAAAGGTCATGTGAGTAGCAATTAGGAAGTTACAAGACATTACACATGATGTAGAGGATCTGGGACACTAATCAGTCTATTATCTACCAAGAGGAAAGTCATTCTTCTTTGTGGTTCTTAAGCAACCTTATTCGCTTAAGACTCCATCTTAAATTAAAGCCAACATGATTGTCACAAGGTTATACAAGTTACTGTAAATATTGCCTGTATAACTCTTGTAGGTTTTCAAATTGCTTTGCCAGTAATCTGGAGCAGGTCATGAAACTAGGTCCAGAGTGACACCAAACTAGGCATCCTAACCTTAAATGTCAAGTCACCTCTTCAGTTTACTTTATCCCAGGTCACACTACTGTCACATCCTAGCTAGAGTGAAGTTTGAAAACGCTTTTTTTTTTTTTAAAAATACAAGGCTAGTGCTGATAATAGCAAGTGAAATCCAAAAGGGCTCTCCGTGTTATGCAAACAAGAACATGCAAACAGGTTTGGTCAGGCTGCAAGTGAGCCAGGTCACTATATTCATGTGGAGCCCAACACAGCACAAGCCATTCAGACTCAATTCATGGCATTGTAAAGGATCATTTTCAATTTTGTATAACAAAAAGAAAAAGGATGGTGCTCATGGGGAGAACTTTCCAGGCAGAACTATTTTGTGAGGGGCTTATTTCTGTTAGATTCCCATCAACACCACCACTAATCCCAGCAGAGGCTTTAAAACAGTAAACGAGTTAAAATAAAGCCAGAACTGGGTGGGACATGCTGAGAAATGAGACTTTGTACCACAATGAGGAAGTGCTCTCTCTCTCTTTACTACTGGACTGCATTTTTATAGGCTCCAACTAGACGACCACTTCAAGCTCACCAACAGCAGTGAAATGATGACTCGCAGCATGCAGCAGTTCTCATAATGAGCTGCTACACTACTAATTTTTTTGCACAACCATGTTATTTGCATTAAGCTCCGAGAACATTCCTCACTCCCAAGCCTGCAGTGCCTTGGCACGACACATTAGAGTGGTGGAAATGATGGCAGTGCTTTTCATGTCTTAGCAAGTGATGAAATTTTGTACTGCTTCAAACAAAACAACTGGTTTGTTTATCTCTTGCATTCATGTTCAGTGTAAAATTTAGATGAAAAGCCTGTATCATGGTACAATCACCTAAAGGAATCAAGTGCATCTCCGGTTCAACCCTAATCTGATGCTTTGGTGAGCACCAGATGTACAAACAGGGTTGGGTCAGAAAACAGTGTTCCAGCCCTCCAGGTGCGAGAGTAATGATGTTCGAGAAAGACCTGGCTGAACTAAAGTAAACTGTACCTAGAGGGCATTTAGTCATGAAGGAAGGTCTGCTGCTTCTGAAGCTAATCCAGAAGCAAATGACATGAAGTCAAAAAAGTGGGCCAAAGCTCAGGCACTAATCCTCACATTAATCTGGTTCCATTATGTGCACGTGAGAGAGAGAGAGGAGAGTTCGGTTTAATATCAGATTACAAAGCTAGAGGACATGTCTAACCTCCACACCTCAAAATTAAATTCAAGCTCTTTTAATGACTTTAAAACTGCATCAAAATGTGACCTGCATTAGGAAAGTCACTTAAAAAAAAGCTACAAGTTTTAAAATTAAAAAAAAAAAAAAAAAAAAGGCCACTGATAGTGACCAGCTTCAACCAAGCTTTTGCTCAAAAAATTATCCAATAAGCACACTAATTCCTTGTGTAGTTTGGCTGTTTTAAAATCAGTGTGTGTAGGAGGGTGTGAGATTGTGTACATGCATATGATGCACCTTCCTGTGCCTAATAAGAGTGCATACATGGTACACACTCCTATCTGTGCATCTTGTCATACTCTGGCCTGAAGCCTTCATATACGGCCCAGGCCAGCTGACTTCTTGCATTGTTGATCCCTGTAGGTAGAAGAAAACAAAAAAGGAGCAAAAAAAGTGCTCATTTAATAAAAGATTCCAAAAAAAATTATCTACAGAATAAAAAAAAAAAAAAAAAAAAAGCTACTATGATGAAGATTCAGTTTGATGGACGACAAGTGTACTCCATTGATTTTTGTTCTTTCCTCTGGGTTCAAAAAGGACAGAAAGCCTGATACAGAAGTCAAGGATGTATTTATACACATTTAAAAAAAACAAAAAACCCACACTGCAAAATCATGTCCATCAGGATTCACCGGTTAGAAATCTTAACAGCAGTGTTGTGTCATTCTGTTAGACCTCAGGTTAAGGAAAATTACCAACTTGTGCAGAGAGATGGCTATGACAGGAGAATACTACTCACTCGGTGCGCCTGTAAACATGATGGAGAACAAGTTGATTCCCATAGTGACAGCATAGAAGACAGGCAATGCCCTGAGTCCATTGGGAACCGGATCCTTCTACAAACATGAAAACAACGAGAAGGGAAGGAAAAAAAGGCACCCATTAATGATAAAGTGCAGCCATTATTGCTACAAAAATCACACAGACGTCAATATAATCTGCGCAAAAACAAAGAGAGACATCTGTTTTAGTGCGGTCTCTCTGCTCTAGAATATCCTCGTTGCCGCGCCTCAGCCATTATTCTAATTCACCCTTTGAGGTGACTCATGGAGAGCCAGCAGGGAGAGGTTTTCTGTTCTTACCTTCTGCAAGATAAACATGCGGACAAAGTAGAAGAGAATGGCAGACATGATGCCTGACAGGAGTGGAGAGAGGAACCAAGATCCAACTGTAAAGGGGGAGAAGAGGGGACATGAATACAGGGCAGTTAGTTAATGAACTGGTCCTGATTTAAAGGAAACCTCAGATTAATCATGCGCAATGACCTCAAACCTGAAAACTCAGGCATAATTCACTCAATAACGAATACAAGATTGAGCCTTTTACAGAGAAGACTGTCTATAAAAGGATGAAGCAAGGACACAAATCTGGTTACCAACAGTTCTGCAGTACAGAAAGCAAGACCTTCATGAACATCAGTAACCAGAACGACTTGTGAGGAAGTTACATAAAACCCCCATAAAGAGCTTTAGCAACAGAGACTGGCATGTTCATTTCAAATGTCTATTGACAAAACCAAGTAGCCACCCTTAAAGTGCATATCGCAGGTAAATTCAGGAGCAAGATCAATGTAATTCTCATATTTTATATTAAACTTGTCAAACATCTGTCACGTTTTGCGCAATTTTTTTTTTTACCTTGCGCAATACCAGAAAAATTCAGTTGAAAATCAAGCCATTTGAGGTGAATTGGTCCACCTCTGGAAAAAAAAAAAAAAAACTTGGCATTTGGATTTCCTGGCAAACATTG
>JAPEKL010000018.1:39461586-39476664 GCA_028877455.1 Bagre pinnimaculatus
CGCCGGCCACGGGGCTCGAACCCGGACCTTCTTGCTGTGAGGCGACAGCGCTAACCACTACACCACCGTGCCGCCTACAATTGCTCATATCCAGTGAATGTAGATAGAATAATATACATTAGCTCCAATATGATTTGCACAGTATATGATTTCTTTAAGAACGAATGTCTTCCTCGAATTGATAGGACAAATGAGAATGTTGAACCAGGTGATGTTATTTGAGGCAAAAATTTATGCAGTTTGTATGATGATAAAATCCCCCTTAGAACTTCAGTCCAAAATGAAAGAAACAAACTCTGGACACCAAACTTGTCTTGGTTGATTGACTATATTTATGGGGAATGTGAAAAAAAACCCAAACAAACCCCAAAACATTTCATGTTTTACCAAACTATTGCTTTTGGAGAACTGTCGCTGTGATAATACAGGAGAGCAAATCCGCACACAAGCAGGGAGTATTTGAGAGCGAGGGCAGATTTTGAGTGAAAACATTGCAGAAACTGAATGTGAAATGAACAAATACTGCTCTCAAATTGAAAGCCCACGCTCTTGATTAAAGCTAGAGGGGAAAAAACTCCATAGTAGTGGTGTAAATTGTTAATTGCGTAGCAATCTTAAAAAAAAAACTCCACAAAAAAATCCAACATTCTGGCAACTTTATAGGTCGTAGAGGTCATCCAACAGACACAGACAGCATCTGTGGAGATAATGTATGTGGATGCGAAACAAAACTGTTGGGTGTAATCAAGCAACGTGTTCCAGTGAACTAGAACATAATCACATGCATGAGTTGTAGAAGACAGAGCGGTAGGAAAGCAGGGCTCCACGCAACACCATTAGTTTGGACAGAATCCAAAAATGTCTCATGGCAGAGAATTAAAAGGAAGCTAAGAGTTTGGATTATAGTCCTCCAGGAGCATCAGGTTAAAGGAGGCTGATGGTAATGTAATGTAGAAGGAAACTTGCTAAAATGGTAATGGGTAGTCCAGGCTGTAATAGTCAGCAATATGGTCTCAATCACATCAACATCAACAGAGTTTTTAATCACTCAAGCAATCAGGGTTTGGTTTTAGTCTTGGGATTATTATCTCGTGTTTGGGACTTGATTAGATAATATCGAAAATGCTGAACCTTACTTTTGACTTTGAGTGTCAATTAACTGTAATTTACAGTAGTCTTTGTTTAGTTCTTGAAGTTTTCGAACGTTTTTTAATTCTGAGATTGCGGTTCATGTTCAGATCGCAGAGTTAGCTACGTAAATCAGCGACTTAAGTTAAAAAATTATGGTATGTACGTCAACATTTATGCATTTAAAGTTGCTTGTATTCAGTGTCAGGTTATGCACGCAGTTATGTTTTCTAGACCATCCATTTAGATTCCCTGTATGGATGCAATATTAGAAAAATCGAATCTGTTGCGAAAAAATAAACGTCACTTTTTTGCACACAAGCATTCATCTTTGATGTGAAAGAAGTGCTCATTTATGGGATAGTCATTCGGAAACATTTTCAGATGAAAAAGTCGTAATGACCAAAAAAAAAAAAACCCCCAAGTCTGAATACAGCCTTACGCTGACTTTGCTTGGTTCAGCATCATCGTTGTCCCTGCCGAACCCAATCCAGGCTTAAGATGAACCATGTTTGGTTGACTTGGCCAGAATTGCAGCAGTAGGATGGCCAGTTCCTTTCTGCACACTCACACCTATGGACAATTTAGCGTAGCCAGTTAGCCTAACTGCATGTCTTTGGAGGAAACCCATCCAGACATAGGGAGAACATGCAAACTCTGCACAAGAAGGCATTTGTTGGCCACTAGGCTTGAACCCAAAACCTTCTTGCTGTGTGGCAACAGCTCTAACCACTACACCACCGTGCCACCCTTGGTTCATTGGAAACAACCAAATCCGCCATATTGAAAGATCTTCTTGCAGGATCTTGGTGTAAAAATGGCTATTGTTTATAAAGAGTGTTGATCCAGGAACACGTCCTGCTTAATCACGTTCACCATGTGGACTATTAGGACATTAGTTTTCCAAGGCTGAAAGTGGTGTAGAATCTGACCCCTGGCTGTCCTCTGCAATGTACCAAACAAAATGCTGTTTTTAACCACACGCTTGTTGATTTCCCTTCACAACTCGGAAATCACACAAGTGGCCACTTGTAGGACAGAGGATAAGGGTGTAGTCATGCGTGGACTGTTTCAGCAGGAACGGACATCCCTTCAACACTAAAAAAAAAAAAAAAAATCTGTCAAAGTAATTAGTTTGATTTGCAATCTTTTAGAAACATAACGTTTAGAAAGCATTTGTTAACGCAGCTATGGATTTTACGTTAGCATGATGTTTTTTAAACTTCATGGTTCTTGCAACTTGTAGAGGAAATGCTGGGAATGAGAGTGCTTTAAAAACAGAAGTTAAGTGTAAAAAAGATGAATCGCTCTAGCCGATCTTCAAGCGGGATAAATTATTAAAACCTACTCACCTTTTCAGTCTCCGTCACTGGACTGCCATCTCTAAATTGCATCTTTGTGCCACTTGTGAAGTCGCTGAGCAAAAGAGAATTACCTCAGGAAAAAAAAAATCAGTCAAATGACAGTTGGACTGAAGTGATCTGATAATTTATCCTACACTATGTGTGAAACTGAATTTCCTCTTCTGTTGATTTGACATTTGTTTTATGAAGAACCACTGCAATGTCCAGCTTGATCATGGAAGACCTTTATGTTGGTGTTGTAGCTCTCAAGACCACTTTTTGAAGGTCTCAGTCTTGTCTCGGAATCAACCGCATTTTTACTCGGTCTTGTCTCTGTCTCAGACATAGAGGAGTCTGGATTTTATTTCAAGACCAGTCAAGACCACAGCTGTGGGGATTTCACTAAATTGCCTGATTTATTTGTTAACATCGTTACTGTGATTGGATGTAAAACGTCCTGCTTCAAATGCGACCAGTAACGTGACTCATTGCTAATTTGGAAATTTTGTTAGTGTGAACAGCCATCACCCCTCCCCCAAACCAACCCACCCCACCCCCTTCACACCCACTGGTCTGGCCCTGGTCTTGACTTGGTCTCAATTTGGGTGGTCTTGATAAAGACAGTTATGGTTTAATTAAGGATTAACACTACAGTCCAGGGCTTGAGTCTGACAGCTCAGTTTCATCTTTGTGGGTATCTTCATGGGAGCATTCTATTCTATTCTATTCTATTCTATTCTATTCTATTACAAGCATTTAGCAGATGCTCTGACCCAAAGCAGCCAAGGGAGCAGTTGGGGGTTAGGTGCCTTGCTCGAGGGCACTTCAGCCATTCCTGCTGGTCCAGGGAATTGAACTGGCAATCTTTCAGTCCCAAAGCTGCTTCTCTAACCATTAGGCCTGATAGCCAAATGTAGGAAATAAACACCAATCATGTTTGGTGTGTAGATAGATAGATAGATAGATAGATAGATAGATAGATAGATAGATGAAACCGGTCTTTCCTTGATCCTGGTTTTGACTTGATCTCAACCCCTCAAAGTCTTGGTCTTGGTCATGACTTAGTCTCAGTTTGGCTTGTGACTTCTTTCATATGAAATTGAACCAAAATGGATTCATTGACTCCTTTTAGCCAGCTTAGCATCCATCCACTATCTATAGGACATTATCCGGTGCAGAGTCACGGGCAAGCTGGAGCCTATCCCAGCTGACTATGGGTGAGAGGCGGGGTACACCCTGGACAAGTCACCAGATCATCACAGGGTTGACATATAGAGACAAAGAACCATTCACACTCATGGTCAATTTAGAGCCACCAATTAATCTAACCTGCATGTCTGGACTGTCGGGGAAACCGGAGCACACCAACACAGACACGAAGAGAACATGCAAACTCCACACAGAAAGGCCCTCGTTGGTCACTGGGCTCGAACCCAGGACCTTCTTGCTGTGAAGCGACAGTGCTAACCACTACACCACTGTGCCACCTGCCAGCTTAGCATGTCTGCTGAAATGTCTTAAAAACACAACATGCAGTCCGTTTGCAAAAAATTCAGCTCCTGACCTACTTTATTAATTGTATCTGATATCAAAATGCATACAGCACCACAAGCTGAATGCCGAATATCCTTTTCTTACAACAATCATGAATATTCTCTCAATACTTGCATCACTTGCTCACTCCACCCGCGTGGTTTATTTATAGTTTCCTTTGAGTCTCTCACATTCCTACTCTTTCCTTCGTCGTCTTACTTTCTCCTTTTCTCTCACAAACAACAAGGAAAGTCCTATGTAGGCCAGCGTGTGCGCCACGTCCTGATTTTACTAAGTGACAGGTGTCCTTGGATCAACAATATCAACAATAAGCAGAGCTTACATTCAATTTGATCAGAACTCACAATGTGGAGCTATAAAAATACCCTGTTTGTTGTGTTTCATGAAGCTGGAAATAATGATCCTAACCTCACTGAGGTACCTGACATTATCGAACCACAATCTATCAATCAGACGTTCAGGAAGTCGTTCCTGTCACCATAGCAACCAGTCATATGAAATATGATGCCCAGGACAGATACCTACAGATAATTACAGTTTGGTAATGCAGTGAAAAAATAGACGCTGATAAAAAAAATAAAAATAAAAATAAACTATTTAATACAGCATTTATTTACTCTTACATAAGGTTATGTAGATTTCTCTGATATTTTTATGAAATTTGAAAGAGCAGTTTTTAAATATTTAGGAAGATTGTATGAAAATTATGTGTGTGTGTGTGTAAACATGTCAACTAATAAATAGACAGATTTGGAAGTTACAGATGCTGTCATTTTGAATTCTCGTCGTTTTAATCTGCAGAGTCTCGCCTTTTTTCCCATGGCTAATTTGGCCAACTGCTGTGAGAACCAAACCCTGAGCAAGTGAGTTTCTGTGTGTGTACATGTTCATATCTGTGAGAATGTGTGTGTGTGTGTGTGTGGGAGACAGAGTGAGGGCGAATGGACCATCCTCCCTTCCCTATTCTCAATAGTCGCAGGCACACAGAGAACCTTTGTGTTCCTTAGCACAGCTTCATGCGCGGTCATATGACTGAGGAGGGTGCGGAGGGGGTGGGAGGTTTTTTTTTGTGTGCGCGCGTGTGTGGTGTGAGACAGCTTGTTTGTGAGAAGCTCGCTTCTTCTCCACCATCTCTCCCACCTCAGTGAAGTCTCAGTAAAGTAGGTGTGGCATCTGTAATGGATCTTATAGTGTGTAACCATTAACGCTGGATTTATGCTGTGCGATTTCAGCAGACTTTTAAGATCATTACTCATCACAATTTACAAGATGATCCAGATAAAATATTGGCCAAATTCCGGCGCAGACTCTGAGATAATATGTCCTCCGTGTTAGATTATGTGATCACGATCCTCCAAAGATGGACCCGCGTTAAAAGAATACGATGTCTTATGTTGTCAATCAGCGTGATCTGGAAACTAGCTAGCGTAGAAAACAGGCTCGCGTAAACATAAAATGAGTGTCAGGTTATTTTTTCTTCTATTAGCATGTTTCGCCATTGACGCTTATGTTTGTAAAGGAGCTGTCCTGTTCGTTTTAGAAGTCCTTGGAAATGAAAATTTTTGCATCAGTCTCACATAGCTGGGATCACTTCATGGTAGATGATTTTGGGTCTTCTGGGGGTCAATTGGCACATATTCCAGAAGCCATGGTGTAAAGGTTAGAGAAGTGGCTTTGGGACCAAAAGGTTGCTTGTTTGGTTCCTTGGCCCAACAGGAATGGCTTAAGTGCCCCTGAGTACCTAACCCCCCAAGGCTGCTCTGGGTATGTTGTACATTGCTATAGATGGAAATTAAAATGTTTGCCTTAGTCTCGCATAGCTGGAATCACTTCACGGTAGACACCGGTAGATGATTTTGGGCCTTCTGGGGGTCAATTGGCACATATTCCAGAAGCCATGGTGTAAAGGTTAGAGAAGTGGCTTTGGGACCAAAAGGTTGCTTGTTTGGTTCCTTGGCCCAACAGGAATGGCTTAAGTGCCCCTGAGTACCTAACCCCCCAAGGCTGCTCTGGGTATGTTGTACATTGCTATAGATGGAAATTAAAATTTTTGCCTTAGTCTCGCATAGCTGGAATCACTTCACGGTAGACACCGGTAGATGATTTTGGGCCTTCTGGGGGTCAACTGGCACATATTACAGAAGCCATGGTGTAAAGGTTAGAGAAGTGGCTTTGGGACCAAAAGGTTGCTAGTTCGATTCCTTGGCCCAACAGGAATGGCTGAAGTGCCCCTGAGTACCTCCCCCCCAGGCTGCTCTGGGTGTGTTGTACATTGCTCTGGATAAAAGCGTCTGCTAAATGCCTGTAATATAATGTAATATGTATGACACCTGGGAAGGTGTGGCTTCCATCCCTGGAAAGTTTGGTTGTGTTGAAAATTGATGTGGGTCAAGTGCTGGATGAATGCATCCTTGAGGTGTATTGTGGGTTACATCCATCACAACCGTTGAGCTGAAAATGTTCACAGAACAACATTCTGCAGAAAGTGAAAAGTTTGCCTGGGGGTGTGGCTTATTTCGTGTGGCTATACCATACTGCAGCTGTGAAAACCATACACACTGCCGTCATTGTCATGAGGCCATACGTTGCTGCCGCTGTTATTTTTTTTCTGGCATCTTCCATCGCAGCTACCATGGCTTCATTTGCATATTGACTCTGCCCAATAATCTCCAAAATCTGTTGGAATGTCCACAGTAGCCCCATTTCTCATGGATCAAACAGCTACGTGTGACCTTAAACACCACCTCTGTCATGTTACCTTACAGGTATTTAGCAGATGCTCTTTTCCAGAGCAACATACAACAGAATCCTGACATACCCCACCCAGGGAGCAATTAAGGTTTAGGGCATTTCATCCATTCCTGCTGGTCCAGGGAATTGAACCAGTGACCTTTTGATCCCAAAGCTTCTTCTCTAACCTCTAGGTCATGGCTTCCCCTGTATTATGCTGTGATAATCTTCATAATCATAAAGGGAGGGAAGGAGAACACATGATACACGCACTGTTTCAGTGATTCAAGTCATAAGAACATTGATAGGGAAGTATAGATGCCAGGATGAATTAGCTAGTTACTGAGGCTAACAATTTAACTAGCATATAAACACATGTTAAGTCTTTTATACAGGGAAAGCCATGGCCTAAAGGTTAGAGAAGCAGGTTTGGACACCAAAAGGTCGCTGGTTTGATTCCCTAGACCAGCAGGAATGACTGAAGTGCCCTTGAGCGAGACACCTAACCCTAATTGCTTGTTATACGTCACTCTGGATAAGAGCATACACTAAATGCCTGTAAGGTAATACAGATAACATAGAGGCACAGTGGAAATGAAGCACAAATATCAAGGTTTACCTCAGAGAAGACTTAGCACTACTATATGACTTTGCATTTATTACGCTTAGCATCGATATCTATGGACCTAGAAGTGTATACATTGTGTCACAGCTCGTAAACTTAGTCAGTACCATAAGAGAGAGATGTTTACGTAGAATCTTCTCTCTCGCATGATCAACACATGACTTTTTTTGTGAATTGTTTCCCCATTAGTGTGTTTTTTATTGCTCCAACGTACCTCAATGAACTGATTAGCTTTCTAAGCTGAGCCACTCTCAGGGATATAATAAAGCCTTTGCTAAATATACATCTGTCTGAATGAGTAAGGTACTTGTGCTGTTATAGATCACTGATAATAAACACACGCACTACAGTGCACATGGATCACAGAAGGTTCACCCTGGTTACCATAAATAGGCAGAAGCACTGCGTGAAGGCCGTAGGTGAGAGCTGAAGCGTCTGCCCCTTTTTTCTGCCTGAGATCATGCACTGTTTTTCTAACACTGACTCTCGGCGATGGTGTCTAGAGCGAGTAATGAAATCGTACCCCCGGCCGAGTGCAACATTAAGTGTTAGAGATGAAATGAACGGGAATCTTCCCCACAGAGACGTGGCGCTGCGAATGCCCAATACCCATCTGTCTTATCAGTCTGAATATCAACATTACAGGATGTTACTCAGTATTTCCAAAAATTCTTCCAGTCCAGTGCAGTCCAATCTAGTCCACCAATTACCAAAGGTTTTGGCACCCAATAATGGAAATATACCTTTCAAATCATCTAGCAGTTCAGCGACAAATGATCCAGCTGTATGTTTGTTAGTACCTACTCAACATTTGGACCACCAGGAACTAATGGTAATTAGGTTCACACCTAGAAGCACGAACATATCAATGGCAAAAATATCTGCGTCATTGGTGTTGAGTGTGCCATCACTAGCGGCATCATATTTTTAATTTCTAAGGGAAGCCAATGGCTTAATGGTTAGAGAAGCAGCTTTGGGATCAAAAGGTTGCTGGTTTGATTTCCTGGACCAGCCGGAACGGCTGAAGTGCCCTTGAGCAAGGCACCTAACCCCCAACTGCTCCGGGCATGTTGTACGTCACTCTGGATAAGAAATTTGAAGTTCAATTTCTTGAAATCCCTTTCAGCACAAACTAGGTGATGTTTGTTTACTCTTCAACCATCTTATTTTGGTGCCCACTGTACCATCAGATTCATGTTCTTGGTTGACAGCAATGGACCTTGATGTGATCTTCTACTGTAGTAGCCCATCTGCCTCAAAGTTCAACAAGTTGTGCGTTCTGAGATGCTTTTCTGTTCACTATGGGTGCACAGAGTGGTTATTTGACTTACTCTAGCCTTCTTGTCAGCTCGAACCAGTCTGGCATCTCACCTCCCTCATCACCAATGCCTACAGAACTGCCGCTCCCTGGATGTTTTTTGTTTTTCTGCACCATTCCAGAAGATCAGCACTTTATGAAATACTCAGACCAGCCCATCTGGTACCAACCATGCCATGGCCACTTGCGGTCTACATTTACATGCTCACACAAACACAAAGTCATGCAACTGTCATGGTACTCATCATGTGACTGACTGTGATGCACTCCATCACCAGAATACTCCCTACCACTGGTATATGAGGGTGAAAAGTGTCTCTTTCCTTAACGTGCTAAGACAAAAATGTATGTATCTTTATGTAGCTGTTCAGGGCTGACATGCTCGACAGTGACGTCTTTACACCAACACACTAAACACTGCCTCTCATTGTTGGGCAGGGTTTCCTGAGCAGGGGGAGTTCAGTGAAATGTCCAGGTTTGAGACTGAGCCCTGAGGATATAAAGTCTTGGAGAAATGTGATTGTTGGAGAATTGCCATTTGATGCTCTCAGGATCCATCCAAATATTTGGATGGAGAGGGAGATGGAGATGTATCATACTTACAGATAATGAGATAATGGGAAACAGTGGTGTAAATTAGGCACATTGCTGTGACTGAACCTAGAGATCGGTCACTTGTTGATAAGGCAGATTTAGAAGAAAGTTTATTCATCATATATGTATACATTGCAGTACAGTGGAAAATGTACAGGACTGATAATATTGTAGCATCCTCACAAATTAGCATGTAGAATTGTCAGGAAAAACAATGTACATTTCGTATGTTTTTGTTGTACATTTTTATTTGTCGTTAACAAAGTCATGTCTCTGATTCTGGATATTTCTGGATCAGATGACCATGTAGCTTGTTTGTTTTTCCAATGGACATTGTTTGGTCGTTTGAAAATGACAAGAGCAAGCAATGTCTTTATTGTACTAAGAAAGAAGCACGCACGTTTCATGAACATCTCAATTGAAAAACATCTCAAAAACACCTGAGTTGAAATAGCTGTAAAGGAATATTATAGCAAAAAATGTACGTGATTATTTAATGTACTTGAACAACCAAGAGATTTTACTGTAAGGTGTATGATGTGTCGTGCTTGCTTTTGTAGTGCTACCCTAAAGTCTCCAGGCTAACGTATTGGATGTCTGTGCCACCTAATGGGCGTGTGTTTATGGAAAATAAAATTGGTGAAACAGGCCTCTGTAACAATTCTTGGAAATACTTGACACAAAAACGCACAATACAAAAGACTTTACAATGAACAATGAGACAGAGCGCATATAAAAACCCAAACTAATCAAGAACTAACACAGAACAGGTGAACACAATCAGACAGCAAACCAATAGCAGGCCAGAGGTGGAGACAGGACTGGAACAGAAACCAAAGCAAACACAACCACATGATGCAAAGTGAGGAAACCATCAGAACCGTTAGAACCTTCTTCTAACATAAGACAGCCAACATATCTTGGGGAATTATGAAATTTGCTTAAATTTGATCTGATGCTGAACTATTCCTTTAATCTAAAAAGAGCTTAACATGTTAATCTTGTGTGGATCTCACGTATTAGCCATAGAACGTCTCAAAACCTGGAGTCTTTCACAGCAGTGACACTAATCTCAAGATAGCGATTGAGAAATGAGTCATATGAAGCTTCATTTGTGTGTATTTCATTGCTGAAACAGGAAAGACTCCACCTAACAGTCACAGTCACACAGCTCAAATCGCCCTCAGACTTTCACACCAGCATTTAGCTTACGGCTCAGATAAGAACATTACACGGCTCACTTTATGGAATTAACAGTAATACCAAATGACTTAATCCTGATAATTATAATCTGGTGCCTTGTCATTTCACACAACTTCGTCTCAACTTGAGTTTGAGGCCATTTTGTGGAAATGTGCTATTCTTCAGTCCTTCTCTTTGATTTAAGCGTCTTTACATGCAGGGAAGGGGCTTCTGGAGAACCTCGACCATTTCTCTCTGGCTCTTTTCTGACCACAGTGGCCTGGTGTGTTATAAGATTACTCTCCGCGCTCACATTAAACACAGGCTTGGAGTTTCTCCAGCTGCAGTTGGAACTTGAGACCAGGTTAAATCACTGGCTGTTTTTCTAGTCTGCGTACTCGCTTTGCTCCATCATCGCCACGTCTCTGCACTGGGATAAAGTGCACAAGTATAGGGGCTGATATACGAATAAATAAAGTGTACTAGTAAGTGTTACTCAGTAGATCAAATCTACAAGTCTATAGTGGGTTTTATTTTGAAAAAGCCGACTCCAACGAGTACACCTGTTAGCGGTTAAACAGTATGGGGGGTATCTATTATAGTATGATAAATTTCATGTTATTTAATGTTTGTCAGGATAAGCGATATGCAAATTAATATCTTAATGCAACCCCATTAAGGCCACGGCTGGCAGCATTATCTTACATAATGGAACAGCATGAGGAGCAAAAGCGGGGCTGTCTGTCTGGAACCTGTAATCTTCCTCTTGTTCCTGACGCAAATGAGCTCCAGTGCAACACCAGTGACTCACAATGGTGGAGAGAGGAGAGGATACTGACATCCCAAGGCAGAAATGTTTCTCCTGTCTAGTTTAGTAGAACTAAGCGCAAAATGCCGACAACAACAATGAATCAAGGATGATTATATATGAGGTGAAATGGATGCTAAATGAAGTAATGGTTCAAGATGAATTAAGGTTTATAATAAAGGTTCTTCAACATTACATTAGAGGCATTTAGCAGACACTCTTATCCAGAGCAACGTACAACATACCCAGAGCAGTTGGGGGTTAGGTGCCTTGCTCAAGGGCACTTCAGCCATTCCTGGTGGTCCAGGGAATCAAACCAACAACCTTTTGGTCCCAAAGCTGCTTCTCTAACCATTAGACCCACACCTTTCAAAAAATTAACATTCATCATTGTTCCCTCTTGCCCAAAGTGTTCTCGGTTAGCAAAGACATTTTGTGTCTCAGGTTGGCTTTTTGGTTGGTTTTGCACTGGTGCTATGAAGCCAACATGGCAAGCAATGGAAGGCTATTTCAACCCATAATCTGGAAATTCACTGTAAATTTCTTCAGTGATGTCAGGCAGACGTGGTGATGTAGTTGAGCACACACTGGGACTTCTGTCAACACCACAGAAACATCACTATGTAGCTGAAAACTGTCAGTTATAGAGATAGCCATCTTGGATAAACCCATCTGTAGTTCCACTTATAGGTTAAATTTCTAAGTACAGACTCTCCCCAGTATTTATTTTAAAACTGGAAGGGCACTCGGTAAATTGCATACCTCTGCCAAGCCACATTTAGGATTTGCACCAAAATCTAAACAGTTGTTCCTTGGCCCATTGCTCACCTTTCCTCCAAACTTCATCAAAAATAATGGGATTTGGGTCATGACGGTAGCGATGGAAGACACCGGTAAAACCAATGGCGGCAGCAATGTGTAGTGACATATGGCCTCATGGCAATGACGATAGTGTGTACGGTTTTCACAGCTACAGTATGGCATAGCCACAGTATAGCAAGATGAAACAAGCCATGCCCCCCCAGGCAAATTTTTCACTTTCTGCAGAATGTTGTTTTCATCAAAGTCCGTTCACTACTTTTTGAGTTATATTGGGAACAGGCAAAACAACAAAAATCCTAGATCCACATACTGTACATATCTGGATTTGCATCAAAATCTAATCAATTGCTTCTTGAACCATGGCTCACATTTTCTCCAAATTTCATCCAAATCCGTTCACTGTTGGGAACAGAGAAACAAACGGAGGCCAAAACAAGATTATAAACAGGGCTGCTGCTTGGTTACTTCTCTAGCTAATGCCCTTTTAACCTGGTCACTGATTTTTGGTGGACCCCATCCTTACACCATTATGGGTTCTTCCAGGATCAAGTTTTTAAATGATATCATATGACACTTTAATTGCCAACAAGACTAATTTAGGAGTTTCCCAACAGTGGGGTGAATACTTGTGCAGTCACACATTTTATTACTATTATTTTTTATTAGCTAATAATTTTACAGCTTATATCCCTCCATTTTTCTTCCCACTTCAGTATTGTGGAGTATTTTTTGTAGAATCATGATGTATAATCCCAGTTAAGTCCATTTCAGTTCCAGGGTATAACAAGTAGAGAAGTTCAAGAAGGTGAACTTCTACAAGGCATTGTAAATTAGATTCAGAATGTCATCTGAAACAAGTCCATAAAGATTTGGATATGCGTTTAAAAGATTTGGGGTGAGATGGACTATCATTACTTGGCAGCTACATGAGCAAAAGTTAACAAAGAAAATTTACACACCAAGCATGCCTTTGGCTACATATGAATCAGAGGTGCAGGCATTTGTTTCAGGGTCATCTGATCAGACTTCCATTGCAATATTTATGACCTGTATCTAATCTGGAACATCTTGTTTATTATAGACTTGCTCAAATCTAATTTACCTTGTGATGTCTTTGGGCTTTTTTCCCCACGTCTTACCAGTTGTGTTGATCAGAAACGGGAAGGCCAGAAACCCCTTTTACACAGCCTGTTCAAGGCAGGAGTGTTGTGGCTTTTTTACACCTCACCATTTTGGGTGAAAGGTCCGACTGCAAAACAGGGGGTCATTTTTACATTACAGGCATTTAGCAGACACTCTTATCTAGAGCAGCCCAGGGAGCATTTAGGGGTTAGATGCCTTGCTCCAAGGCACTTCAGCCATTCCTGCTGGTCCAGGGAATCAAACCAGCAACCTTTTGGTCCCAAAGCTGCTTCTCTAACCTTTAGGCTATGGCTTCCCATTTTGTCCTGCATCTGACCCAGGGTCAAGATCTGTGTAAAAGGAACAGCTGGCATGACAGGAAAGGGATTTTTGACAATGACATTCTTCTTTCTGAGACCAGTGAGATGAATTCAAGCATCTCTGTCTACGGCATTTAAGGTCTGCACATCCTTCTACTTCGAAACTCTTCCTACTTCTCTTCAATTTCTCCTTCAATATATTTCAGATCGCACCAACGTGTTGCTTAGCAACTTTACTTGCATTTAAAAAGTGGTATAAATGTGTATGGCTAGCAAAAGTACCTGAACAATCAGTTCACCTGCCATTGAAAGCAATGCTGGTATGCTTGGGGTGTTTGTATTCCTGATGTGTAATGTGTTATACGTCCCTCTAGACGCCGACACTTTGTTGTGTCACTTGTCACACCTCTGGTTATGGAACACACACTTGCGTAGCTTTATGTCAGCTTGGTTTGGTTTGGCTTGGTGTAAACAACCAAGGCCGGCATATGGATCTCTTCAGGACAGAGGACTTTTCGTAATAACAGTATAAAAGTGATAATAGGAGCTAACTTGTTTCACGGGCATTCCACAACATTAAATGTAACAATAAACTGATAAAAATATGACATGCCATTGTTTAATTAATAAAAAAAAATCAAAATCAATTGCTGGCAAGTTGCTGTAGTATAAAAGCAATAAAATACTTCATGACATTCTGTTCTAAGAAAGTAATCAACAGTGACGCCACTTCATGACAGGCTGCATCATCGTTGATTATTTTCTTCCAACAGCACGCCCCCAAGTCTTTTATCCCTTACTTAATATTACCTGATGACAGTTTATCTCAACTCAACAATTTCAAAATGTGCAAATGAAAAAAGTCTTGTAAATGAGTTCAGTTTTTTTGTTTCTCGTTTCTGACCAATCATAATGAGTTGCAGTCACTGGGATAAAAAAAAGCACAGTGATTAATTAAACATTGCCTCCATGCTAATATCTCATCACCTAAGTGTTCAAATGAGCAGATTTGACAGATTAGTGTGAGAACAGCTCAGTGTTGCTGCTTGTACCGTCAGTTTTGATGGCGATGTGGAAACAACGTCACACAACATGACCCAATTCTTTCATCTAATCACATTTTGGGGTCGATATAAACCGCTAAATGCTGCCAGCGTTTTATTAAGTTGTCATGGCCGTGATCGATGAGATGGCCGCTGTGATATGACAAGCCGTCTTTAGTTAGCGTTGAGGTATGCGTCTTTACCGACATGCATGATGGTGTAACGGCGATATGAGTTTGTACATAACGGGCTTTTTGTGCTGGTGTGACATGCTGGTTTTCACTGTTTTCCAATTTTGAGAACAATTCAACTCTGCCTGCTTATGACTTGTACAACCCCGATTCCAAAAAAGTTGGGACAAAGTACAAATTGTAAATAAAAATGGAATGCAATGTGTGTAGAAGTTTCAAAATTCCATATTTTATCCAGAATAGAACATAGATGACATATCAAATGTTTAAACTGAGAAAATGTATCATTTAAAGAGAA
>JAPEKL010000018.1:39725098-39736111 GCA_028877455.1 Bagre pinnimaculatus
TTAACTTTGAATATGAAATTATGCAGGAACTAAAAAAAAATAAAAAAAAATAATAATAATAATAAAAAAACAAACCCCCCCCCCCCAGATTTTGCTTCCATTAGAAGTTAAATTTCACTTTATGTCCATTTCATTCTGTTGAGTGTGTAAGTTTGTATACCCTAAAGACAAAATAATACGCTGGCATGTTAGAGCCTGTGTAGGTTAAAAAAAAAAATTATGGAGCTGGGGGAGGGGAAGGGTAATATTCCGAGAAAAACTCAGAATTTCCAAGGTAAAAGTCTTAAATTTTTGAGAAAAAAACTTGGATGTTGTTTGAGAATGTAAATTCATAAATTTAAGAGAAAAAAGGTTAAAAAATTCTGAGTAAAAATGTCAAATTTATGAGGGAAAAAGTTAAAATTTACAGAAAAAAATATCACAGATTTATAAGAAAAAAGTCTTACAATTTACAAGAAAATGTTAGAAATTTACAAGAACAAAGTCACAGATTTACAACAAAAAAGTCACAAATTTTTGAGAAAAAAATCATAAATTTATGAAAAAAATGGCAGATAAAATTGTCAAGAAAAAAATTTCACAAATGTACAAGGAAAAAAGTAACAGATTTACAAGAAACAAAACTCCCAAGCAACAAAATGGACAAATATTTTACACTGATATTAATAAATAAGAAAATTTAAATATCAGTTCAAAAGTTTGCATTTCTCTCAAATATATTTGTTCATCTCTAATTTATATTTGAAATGTAAATATAAAAAAACCTGCATGTTTTACACAGATTTTCAATCTTCTATTATTATTATTATTATTATTATTATTATTATTATTATTATTATTATTATTATTGCTGTCAGGTTGAAAATGTGAATTTTTATCATGTGTAAGCTCAAAATCAGTGTAACTGACACCATAAAAACAGACTCATAGTTTATTTGTAAGTAAATCCATGGTTGGTGATGTGCAGGGTCCGAGCCCTCTATGCAAATAGCGCCCCCTGAAGTTACACAGGAAAAATAAAAGCAATCATAAACAACACACTGTTCAGGTTTTGTCCCAGTAGCCCTGTGCTAATGCTGTAAAATGCCGTTTCTTTGGATAAAAAGTGGAAAAGATAAAATAATTTTATTCTCTTTCCAAACATAAACATGATAATTGTAACATTTCTAATCATTGTGAATGGGTGTGAACGCCACGGTGAAAAAGATACTGTACTACTGACGATGAATGGCTGTGTGTGTGTGTGTGTGTGTGTAAGGGTGTCTGTATGTGCCTCTGTTAAATATGAATGGCTCACAGGCGACAGAGGTGTGTGTGTGTGTGTGTGTAAGAGGTCATGGCCTTGGCTGCTGTGCACACAACACCTGTGCCACTATGAGCAGTGTGTGTGTGTAAGGGTGTCTGTATGTGCCTCTGTTAAATATGAGTGGCTCATAGATGACAGAAGGGTGTGTGTTTGGATGGAAAACTTCTTTTGCTTGGATTGACATATGCAGAGGCCACACCCCCTTTATTAATCCTGACAGGCCCAAAGGCCACTCCCCCTTTACTAGAGGTTTTATTTATCAAAAAAATCATTCATTGTTTGCCATTTATTGCTGTTTGGATTACTGTACCTGTGAGAGAGAGAGAGAGACTACAAAGGGGAGGAGGCAGTGCTGCTCTCGGATTGGCTGCCATTTTTCACTAGCAAAGAGGAAAAAAAACATGATCTGCAAAGGCACTGCAGCGAAGACTGCAGAGAGAGAGAGAGAGAGAGAGAGAGAGGCTGACTCAGACTGGGGGAGGGATGAAGTGAGTGAGGGAGCAAGGGACGACGAAGAGCAGCAGTGAGAGAGAGAAAAGGAAGCAGAGCGAGCAAAAATCATGGGAGGAGGGAATGAGTGAGAATGGACGAGGGAGAAAAGAGAGAGAGAAAAGAAGCTGTGAACGAGTGAAGCACACAGAATAGAGAGGAGGAGGGATGCATGATGCACACACATGCATGGACGAACGAGAAGCACTGACAGGTAGGCGATAGAGAGAGAGAGAGAGAGAGAGAGGAATTTAAAGGAATGGCCAGATGGATAGTCAGTAGACGGAGGACAAGAGAAGGATTGTGAGGAACCTGAATTAAAGGAGAAGGACGGACAAGAAGGAAGACTGCACCTCCATCCTGCTGTGACGCACCACTCCATCATCTCTCCATCATCTCTCCATCTTCCCCTCCTCCATGATAGGAAGGATGATCTCTCTGTCTTCAGCCGCATCCCTCCATCCTCACCTGGCCACCTGGACTGGATAAGGTGAGGTACGAGCTCATCATCATCATCATCATCATCATCATCTGTGCTAAATTGTGAATGACAAACAGCAAAACAGGGATGACACTGTAGAAAAGAGGTGTGTGTGTGTGTGTGTGTGTGTAAGCTGGATGTGGGTGAGCATTGTCACAAACTCATGCGATTGTTCTGGTACAGCCATGATGAGATGAGAAGAGAATGAATCAAACACACACACACACACACAGAGGCATGCAGACAGTCAGTACAGGTATGACAGCACAAAAAATGAGGTGTGTGTCTTTGTATGTGGTTCGTGTGTGTGTGTGCTTGCGTGCGCTTGTGTTGTGTGTTTGTTAGAAAACGTAGCTTTGTGTATTTTGTCGCAGGTTCTTTTGAATGCGATGCTGCATTCACGTCTCTGTGTACATCTCTGTTTCTAGGTGAATCTTTGGAAGAATTTGAAACACGTCCCGATTCCTTACACAGTACACTACATCTAGTATTAAATAATAGCCTTTTTTTGCCCTACAAAGTGCACTCGATGTCAAATAGGGATCCATTTAGGACACGTTTTGGTTCCTGTTCTCTATGTATAGATACCAAGTGCACTATATGTCTAGGGAGCTATTTGTTTATGTATTGGATGTGAGAGCACATTAATGTTATGTCATGTCATTGGGGTACAGATGTGCGCACGTGTGTACACACACACACACGCTGAATGATTCGCGCCACCTGAATGAATGTCTTCTTCCAGAACATCACTCTGACTGACATCTGTAGCTGCGGTAGGCAGGGACCTGTGTGTGTGTGTGTGTGTGTCTTAATGTGTGTGTGTGTGTCTCAGTGTGTGTTGCTCAGATTGCATAACCTCCACTATTCACGCCAGACACCCCTCCCTGCATGCAGCAATGAAGAAGCACAGTACACACACACACACACACACACACTCTCTGAATGAATCCTAACAGCCATCTTAGCCACAAACCCCATGGCGTTTTGCGCTGCTGACCCCCCGTCTTCCAGACAAGTCACCTGATCGAATCGATAGCCTTCATCAATTCAACCTGGAGCAACACACTCTTACAGCTGACCTAGTGTGTATATGTGTGTGTAGGAGACTGTCTTATTATTCCCAGCTCCTTTATTGTCCTCCTGATGGAAACGAACGCTGCTTAATGTGTACTAATTAGCGTCAGTGCTAATGGATTCTTTTATTGGAGTAATGAGTGCTTGCACAGGCGGGATAATCAGAGCAGGGGTTATTATCAGATCACAAACGTGGTTTTATATAAACATCAGCGTGAGGAAAGTGTGGCGAGTTGTGGCCATGTTGGTCAAACCAGAGGCCGTCGCGTTAACGGTCATCTTAGTTATCGCTTAGAGGGTTAACGTGTCTGTACTGTAAGTGGTAATGATCTGAGGATCAGGATTAATAATAAATTATATAATGTAAGTCTATTTGTACATCTGTACATTTATACACACTGTATCCTCAGACTGTCCAAAACCCATCCACCTCAAGGTTGGTGTGGTGTGGTGTGTGTTACGAGATGCTTTTCAGCTCATCATGGTTGTAAAGAGTGGTGACTTGACTGACCGGAGCCTGTATCCTGATGCAATCATGGCACATCAGTTCAGTCCAAGATCAGAGTTTGTCCCGTTCTGACGTTTAACGTGAATCTTCTTCTGAACTGAAGCTCTTTATTTGTGTCTGCATGATTTTATGTGTTGTTCTGCTCCCACATTGGATAAGTGCATGAATTAGCAAGTGTTCAGGTGGTTCTAATATAGTGACATAGCTTTATTGGAATGAGTGTCTTGCTAAAACAGCAAGAACTAGAACTGTGAGTAAATTCACTATAGAATACCCTTCCCTCGCAACAAAATTTACCAGCTGGAACTGTGTGTGAACTTAAAAAACGATACCCCTGCAACACCATGATTCAAATTTCTATTAGTCATTCATCTTAATAATAAATGGGGTCTAAATCCATCCATCCATTATCTGTAGCCGCTTATCCTGTGCAGGGTCGCAGGAGCCTATCCCAGCTGACTATGGGTGAGAGGCGGGGTTCACCCCGGACAAGTTACCAGATCATCGCAGGGCTCACACATAGAGACAGACAACCATTCACACTCACATTCACACCTACGGTCAATTTAGAGCCACCAATTAGCCTAACCTACATGTCTTTGGACTGTGGGGGAAACCGGAGCACCCGGAGGAAACCCACGCGGACATGGGGAGAAAGGTCCCTGTTGGCCACTGGACTCAAACTCAGAACCTTCTTGCTGTGAGGCGACAGTGCTAACCACTACACCACCGTGCCGCCGGGGTCTAAATCCATTTGGTACAATTTCATGGAGAGGAACACCATGGTTTGAGATTATTTTCCTTCCTGCACCTCGTCAGGTGGTACACTGCAACTGTGTAAAATTTCCTCAAAATCCATCAAAACGTTTAGGAGAAGTTGTGCTTACAAGACACCTGGACAAATGGACGGATGGGCAGGGTGATTCCTATATACCCCCCCCCCCCCAAAACTTTCTTTGCAGGGGGTATAATAACTGAAAATATGTCACTAAAATACATATGTATACTAACATTAACAACAAAAGTAAGTAATAATAACAACAACAAAAACATATTAGTGCCTTCAAATGGCGTTGTGTTTACCGTGTTCATGATAAGAGCTCATATTAACACACCCCTTCTTGTGCTGTTCACGACTTCGCATATTTCTAGAAGCTCCAAGTTCACAAGTTGTGGCATGTTCATGACGTTTTCGGAAATGATGGAAACCATGAAGCTCCATTCTCCAGTGTTAATTTTTAAAATTTAAATTTTATTCATATCGAGTTTTCTGCATAATTTTATAATATGTCCAAGGAGTGTTCCCAACATACATTATGTCTTATTCTATCCACATTCACTGGATATGAGCAATCGTGCACTCTGATTGGCTAGTCTACTTCTAGGATATCAGCTCATATACCGTACTGCAAGTAGAGAAAAATAAAATGGCGGAGCGTGTTGGTGAACCAACCGAGGATGAAATAAAAACTATGTGAAAACAAAATCCCCCAAAAATACAAAAACAAAGCAAAAAAATATGGAATGAAAGTATTTGATGGTAAGAACGTATCTTTTTTTTCAAGGATTATAATTATTATAGTATTTTTCACAAATTGCTCCTGTTATTTCGCCAGTTTGTTTACATTCTAAGCGGAAATTATTTTGTCTGACATTTTGCATAAAGTTTTTATTTATCGAATTTGCAAAAAATAAAAATACAAATGCTCCATTTGTCAAAATCCAGTGAACGTGGAGAGAATAAAACAGTTATTCCACTCAATCTCGTCGTACATGGATTACATCTATCAGCTCATGTATGACTTGATTTCGTGGAATAACTATTAAACATGCTTGATAAGTTGCTGAATTGTTAACGTTAGCCTGAACAACGTCCTTTGGCATCCATGGTGCTTTGTCACAAAGACACTGTTTGAACGCGAAGCATTTCATATAGACAACTTATTCCCATGTCATAATCACGAGCTCATGAGTTCCATTCAAAAGTAGCATATACAGTATAATACTAAAGATACAAATAATGGGCCTCATTTATCAGACTGGATTTGCTTGCAATAAATGACCAAGTGTGATTTGCATTTAGTCCCGCCCACAGACCTCCATAAAAGGCGAAGATGATAGACAGCTGGAAATGATGAATGAATGATGAGTAAAAGGTGAAAGAACATCTCCTTCCCGTAATGTAGCTCAGCCACTTCAGCGCACTGGGTGCCATTACTTATTAACATTACTGTCTTAGCTTAAGCTATTTCTGAAAAAGTACAGTCTGTTTTGTGTAAATCAGCAGTGCTGTGTACATCACGCCTGATGGATATTCAGATGGTTTGATGGACATGTAACTTTACTGAAAGTCTGATAACTGGGATGGACTCCAGATTCACCTGTGTGTGTGTGTGTGTGTGTGTGTGTAGCGGAAGCAGACACAGGAGGAACAAAGAATCCTTGCCAAACTGCAGGCAAAATGGCTGATGCTCACTCTGAATGACAGGCATTGAATTATTAAACACACACACACACACACACACACACACACTGATGTAACATGGCTGAAAGATTCCAGATAAAGAGTGCAAACCTGAAGAGAGAGAGAGAGAGAGAGAGAGAGAGAGAGAGAGAGAGAGTGTGTGTGTGTTGAATGTGACTTTTTATAGGGTGAGATAAAGACCTGAGCAGGTGGAATGTATACACACACACACACACACACACACGCACTGATGTAACATGGCTGAAAGGTTCCAGATAAAGAGTGCAAACCTAAAGAGTGTGTGTGTGTGTGTGTGTGTGTGTGTGCGCACACGCATGCGCTTTGGAAGCAACTTTTTATAGGGTGAGATAAAGACCTGAGCAGGTGGAATGTATGCATGCATACAAACGCATGCACACACACACATACACACACACAGGCCCATGTGAAGAGACAGACAGAGAGCGAGAGGACGGAGAGAATCAGGAATGTTCTGGGTGGTGCATGTGTTTGGTTTGTTGTCCATTTTTTTGTTGTGTGTGTGTGTGTGTGAGTGAAAGCAGGAGTGGCTGGGGGAGGTAGATAGGAATGTTCTCGATCTAAGAATGAAAATATCGAATGCTGGAGAGTTTATTAGTTCAGACAGATGGGAGTGAAGGTAGAGCAAATTTCATCTCACACTCGTGACCGTGTGTGTGTGTGTGTGAGTGTCTATCTATGTGTGTGTGTGTGTGTGTGTGTGGTTTGGCGGAATGTGATGTGATATGGCTTGCTATGCATAGCAACTGACCATCTGTGTGTGTGTGTGTGTGTGTGTGTGTGAGTAAGCGACTGAGCACAATCCTATGTCTAGTATAAGTGATGAAGTTTGATGAAATTAGAAGAGAAAAGAAAATCAGCAAAATGACACATTTACCCCCAAACTGTTTGTTTCTTTAGTTGTGTTCTAGAGCACTGGGAGTCTCTGTCACTCAAAATCTTTAAAATGTGTAAATTTCTGCCTCAAAACACATCCAGTTCTTCAATAATGTAAGAAAGCCTTGTTGATGTTGTTACAAATCCATGATCCTGCAGCATAACTTCCACTGCTAAGTCAGCCAAACTGTAACTGTCAGTACCTGTGCTGGATGTGGTTCCTTTTCCTGAAGCGTACCCTGTTCAGTTTCGTATATGTGAAGGTAGAAATCTGACAGTACACCCAAGCAATCTTTCTATAGAGTACACTGGAAAGTCCAGAAGGCTCTATGTCTATATTTTTATATTCGTGATGCTGTAATCAAAGCAAAGCCTTTAGTTGTACAGCGCTTTCTTTTAACAATAGACACTAAACATCATCACAAAGGAGTTTTACAGAACATTTACAGTGGACATTTACAGTCAATACTACTCTTTACAAAAGATGTTTACAGACATTGTCATAAGGAGCTTGACAGAACATTTACAATAATTTTTTCTTTACAATAGACATTTACGTACATTGGTGACAAAAGAGTTTTATAGAACTTTTAGTTGTACAGTGCTTTCTTTTAACCATAGACACTAAACATTGTCAGAAAGGAGTTTTAGAGAAGATTTACAATAAACATTTACAGTAAATGTTATACTTTTCAATAGACGTTTACAGACATTGTCACAAAGGATTTTTACAAAACTTTTACAATAAACATTTGCAGTCGATATTGTTCTTTACAATAGAGATTTACAGACCTTGTCACAAAGGAGTTTTACAAAACCTTTAGTTGTACAGGATTTTCTTTTAATTATAGACACTAAACATTGTCACAAAGGAGTTTTAGAGAACATTTACAATAAACATTTACAGTAGATATTGCACTTTGCAATACATTTTTACAGACATTGTTGCAAGGAGCTTGACAGAACATTTATAATAGACATTTTTCTTTACAATAGATGTTTACAGACATTGTTACAAGAGTTTTACAGTACTTTTAGTTGTACAGTGCTTTATTTTAACAATAAACACTGTTCACTGTCAGAAAGGAGTTTTAGAGAACATTTACAGTAAACTTTTACAGTAGATACTATACTTTACAATAGATATTTAAAGATGTTGTCACAAGGAGATTGGCAGAACATTTACACTTGACAATAAGCATTTACAGACATTGTTCCAAATGAGTTTTACAGAACCTTTAGTTGTACAGTGCTTTCTTTTAACAAAGACACTAAACATTGTCACAAAGGAGTTTTAGAGAACATTTACAGTAGATCTTATACTTTACAACAGACATTTACAGATATTGTCACAAGGAGCTTGACAGAACATTTACAACAGGCATTTTTATTGACAATAAATATTTACAGACATTGTTACAAAAATGTTTAACAGAACCATTAGCTGTACAGTGCTTCCTTTTACAATACATTCTCAGAAAGGAGTTTTAGAGAACATTTACAGTAAACATTTACAGTAGATATTATACTTTACAATAGATGTTTACAGACATTGTCACAAGGAGCTCAATGGGAACATTTACAATAAACATTTTTTTCTTTACAATAGACATTTACAGACATTGTCACAAAGGATTTTTACAGAACTTTTACAATAAACATTTGCAGTCGATATTGTTCTTTACAATGGATGTTTACAGACATTGTCACAAAGGAACTTTACAGAACCTTTAGTTGAACAGTGCTTTCTTTTAGCAATAGACACTAAACATTATCACAAAGGCGTTTGACAGAACATTTACAGCAGACATTTACAGTCAATATTGTTCTTTACAATAGATGTTTACAGATATTGTCACAAAGGATTTTTTCAGAACTTTTACAATAAACATTTGCAGTAGATATTGTTCTTTATAATAGAAGTTTACAGATATTGTCACAAGGAGCTTGACAGAACATTTACAATAAGCATTTTTCTTTACAATAGACATTTATGTATATTGGCACAAATGATTTTTACAGAAACTTTACAATGAACAATTACAGTAGATATTGTTCTTTACAATAGAGGCTTTGCACCATCATGTGACCCTCATAGCAACGGTAACTATACCGCCGTGACAGGAGGCACATTTGCAGTGCTTCATCCAACCGAGTTAGTCGTTATTGATCGGTATGGGAAGGTTTACTGCACTTTTGGATGTGCAAATCATTTTGAACGAAACAGACATCAGATTTTTTAATTTCTCAAAAGTAATTCATCATCGGGGGAGAAAAACTAGAGAGATTTCTAAATGTAGAAGGGAAAAATGGGGGAAAGAAAACATGAGCGGGACTCGGTGTCGAACAGAGAGGTCAAAAACCTGATAGCATGCTCACTTCATTTCTACGAAGGTAAGATATATATATATATATATATATATATCAATTTCAGAACTGCAGCGTGATGCTCATTCTTATCCAGTGAAGCGAACATAAGCAACAACACAGCGGCTTTGCACAGCCTAACCTTCCCCAAGAATTAAAAAGTGCATTTACATTCGGAGATCCTTCGGAGTGCGTTGCGCCGTGCTCTTAGGACCCAGTCATTATGGGAAACACCTGATGCTGATTTGAGTGCATTCAGCACGTACACATACACTAAGGACGCTGTTTTCACAGAGGCTTTGTGAAGTAGCCTGCCAGACATGCGGCGGTAGATGGGTCTAAGTGTAGGAAGAGTGTTTATTAGCAGGCGTGATATTTACAAAAACAAACCCGAACACAGAGTCATAAACATAGATATGAACAAATGTGACAGTAATAATGATAATACTTCACAAAGCCCCTGTGTCCTTATATGCGCGTGCTGAATGTGACAAACCACCACAATCACACTAGCAAGTGACCAAATTCATTTTCTATGTATGTTTGTACATGACACATTAATTTCAGCAACAATACCAGTGACAAAGTGATGGTGCAATAAGCAACTTTAAACTCAGATTTTCTCAATTTTATACAAATTATAATACGCATAATACGATAAAGCGACAAATCCAAATGATTCCTCTGACCAGTCTTACGGCACGTGTGGTCCAACATTTCTTCAGTTCCTCCACTCACAACATTACTTCCCACTTGCAGTTAGATCCATTTACTGTTTGAAGAAAAATGTATAGCCGTGGTTTCATCGTATTCTGTCATATGTAAGACATTAGAAAGAAAATAAAGCAAGTACAGTTAGCTTTTCTAATCTGCTAATGAAGCTAGAATAAAAATTGTGTGGATAAAACACACTGTACAGTGGCTACCACAGTTTCCCATTGGAACTAAAGAAATCACCAACTGCTGGACAGGCCACGCCCATAAGTCACAAACTCCAGTCAACACAAACAATTTGTCAATAAACACAAACAAACCTTCATTGTGTATCTGAACATCGCAACGTTATGAGGGCAGCCATTTTGAACAAACAAAATCTTTACTTCCTGTATGATTCTGGGTTTAAGCGCCGCCTCCCATAGTTTGATCACGGGACTGTAGTGAAGCCCTGGAAATATTGTCAGTGATGATAACTGTATCTCCATGCTATTTAACAAAATCATTGAATTAAAGATGAGCGAGCAATAGTGTCATGCATAAGTATTGACCCCCACATTTTATAATGTTGCAACTTGAAACTAAAATTGGGATTTAATGTTATGAATCAACACATTTAAAGGAGATACGCAGAACCTTTATTTTTAAATACATTTCTGAGTGGATAGTATCTCCATCCTTGACTCTTGTAT
>JAPEKL010000018.1:39757663-39768525 GCA_028877455.1 Bagre pinnimaculatus
CGATCTATCTAATCAATTGTTCCTTGGCCCATGGTTCACCTTTCCTCCAAATTTCATCAAAATCTGTTCACTACTTTTTAAGTTACATTGGGAACAAACAAACAAACAGATGCAATAACATAACCTTCTCCAACAAAATTGTCGGAGGTAATAATGCACTCATTCTAATACGGTATAGATAATAAAAATATTGACATTTTGTCATTTAACATAGAAAAGTGTTTAATTGTTGATATAGTGATGTTTTCTTGAAGGAGATGTTTATGTAACATCTATGGGAGGAGTCTCCGGTGGTTTATAAGTCAGTAAGCTTTCAGAACAGAAGAGTTTAAATACTATCTGGTTTCTTGGTAACATGAAAAGCTGAGTACTTATTAACTTCAAGAAATAGAGAGTCTGGTGAGGGATTGACTGTTTTATAGCTGCTATAATGTAAGTGATAGCAGGTGCTAACTTGTTTTGTGGACTTTCCACAACATGATAAATGTAACTAATGAGAAGCCATGGCGTAATGGTTAGTGAAGCAGCTTTGGGGTCACTCATTAGAATCCCTGGACCAGCAGGAATGGTTGAAGTGCCCTTGAGCAAGGCACTGAACCCCCAGCTGCTCCCTGGGGTATGTTGTATGTTGTATGTCGCTCTGGATAAGACCGTCTGATAAATGCCATTAATATAATGTAATGTCACTATAAATGGAAAACAAATGTCATTACAGGTAAAATGCTGTGGTATAAGAGGAATAAAACACTTTGGGACATGTTGTCTTGGAAAAATAATCAGTTCTAATCCTTTACACCTACATTAGATGCTTTCTCAAGCCAAGGATTTCCGATTTATAGTACCTAGAAGAAAATTATGTCTTCTTGTGATGTATGAAGTCTTTTAGGGATGTTGTAAAAATGACCTGTCCACTTTTAATGGACCGTAAACACACAAGATTTTAATCACAGATCATGTTGGATGGAAACCAAATTAAAATGCACCTATAACATCTTTTTAAACACTGATTTAGGTAAGCAGTTGTTCAGTAAATGCATGTCAATGGATATGTTGGGTGTGCCAAAATCTCACCTGCTGCCCTTGGCTGGTTTTGACTTTTCATTCCATCGGAGTGAGCTAATTTTGTGTTTCAGGCTGTTACTCGTCTTCCGCTGCTCTGTTTCGACCGGCTGGATGAGCAAACAGATAAACTGTGCTTGAACAACAGTTGTTATGACACACAAAGCTTCACATTACATTCATTTGACTGACACACCAATCCTGCAGGCTATACAGCCGAGCTTTTGCGCGTTCAACAACCGTATAACACTTCACCAAGTACGGTTTTCTCATTTGATTATAATTAACGTTTATTATATACAGTGGAATCCAAAAGTCTGAAACAACTATTATGAATGTGTCTACTTTTCTAAATTATTACACAATTCTTCATTATGAGTTATATTATCAGCAAGAAAAACAACTGTAAGGTAACAACTCAGAAATATTTGCACGAGTTTCTTAGTATCTATATAATAAGTGGCAAAGTTTGTTTGTGTTTGTCTTGAGCTAACGTCACCATTTCTCAATGGATTTTCACCAATTTTGGCAAGTAGGTCAGGGGATGACCTGGAATTTTGCCGATATAAACACAATTCATGTATGGGCCCCAGGGAGGTCCATGGGGGGGGCACAACATCCACCCACCCCCTCCTGCAGTGTCTTTCACGTTACATTTATCAACACAAACTCTTGACAGATCTTCACTAAACTTGGCACAGGAGATAGCCACAATTTGGCAGAACTCAGAAATTCCATATTTGGGCCCCAGGGTGTCCCTGGTGGTCCTCTGGGTGGTGGATGTTTGGATTTTTGTTTATCTTGGGTTAACATCACCATTTCTTGACAGATCTTCAACAAATTTGACATGGAAGTCTGGGGGCAGCCCAGAATTTTGCAAAACCCAGGCAACGCTGGTTAACCTGCTAATTTAATAATAAACTTCTCCTTTAATGACACTTGAGCTGGTATGGACTCCACAAGTTTGTGTCAAACCTGATGATCCATGTTAGATCAAATCTTTTGGAGTGTCGAGGAAAATCTGATTTTTATACAAATTCTACAACAAAAAAAAATTTACCTGCATGGATATCTTGAATATAGTTAAATCAAGCTACTATTTCCTTCTATAAGATTACAACATACCAAACAGATAATTATCAAACCCATTTCTAGAAATTTTACTCATTTAGCATATTTCCACCCCTATTTTTATATCTATGCAGGATATTGAACATTTCCTTCATGTTTCCAAAGAAATTTAAAAAATTCCCAAATTTTCAAAGTTTTCTCAGAATTGTTGTTAGGTTTCCAAAACTTAAGACGACTAAACAAATGTAGTTCAAGTCATCACCCAGTGAAAGGTGATATAAAGAGAGGATGTTACATGGTGATGCATAGATATGAAGTTTATTTTCGAGTGGTGAATGCATATCACGAGTGAACGAAGAAAATGAGTGAAATATTTTCAACATGAGAAGATAAACTTCATATGTATCCTCGCACCACCATGTAATGTTCTTTATCTTACATGGACACATCCACACACAAAAAAAATAAATACGCAAGTTAATCAAAAGAATTTTAATTTTGAACCGGTTTGCCGTTTTGACAATGCACATCTAGTCAGTGGGAAAACACTTTGAGTGATGTCATTCCCTTCTATCGGGTTTCATTAATTTGGTTTGATAGCATGCAATATTGTTAGTATATCGCTTATCGTATGTGTATTATGTCACTCTACCCAGTGGAGAATGAGTGTTGAATATGGTTTACGATATTACATGATTGTCAAGACAACATGACGTCCCATGTCGAAGACATAAAACTTCCGTGCTAGTGAGCAACTGGGACAATTTGTAAACAAACATGGCTGCCAGGTTTGTGTCATTAAATATGGATGATTTTGAGAGAATTTTGAAAGAGAAAGACGCATTGAACACCTGAAGGAATGTATAATAATAATAATAATAATAATAATAATAATATTTTTTTGTCATGGTATATCAGATATATTCCATTCAGCTACTCGTCTTTGACTCGTTCAATATCATGTTAGCTGAATGGAATATATCTGATATACCACTCAACACCAGCTAATGTGTTCATGTTGCAACATGTTGGCGTCCATCGCTATTGCAACACACACCAAACCAGTTTCCAACCCAGACTGTTTTTTTTTCCCTTGTAAATTAACTACCTTTTCTCTTGCCAACTGTGGGTTTTCAGGCTTTTCCAGTAACACGTCTGTAGATGGGAAGTGTTCAGCTCGAGGGTCTTTAACTTTACCTACAGGACGCATAACACAATCTCAATCTCATAAACCCATCAGTCATACAGAAAAGATACCACACTTTATCGTTTAATCATATTTTTAAGGGCAGATCTGAGTAGTTAAGGGGTAAGGGTCTTGCTTATTGGTCTAACCATTGTCCTGGGATTTGAACTCATATCCTAGTCCTTAAAGAGGCCAGCTCACCCTTCCCAGAACGCAGTGCATTGTTTTTGCTTACATACAGGCAACTGAGTGCACGCTGCAGCAAAACCTCCAAAATTTGCTGTTAGTGATCCCTTTGAAATCCATCTCAAACTTTTTCTTCATCCACATATCATAAGGGGAAGTTTTGAACATAATACCGTACGGTATGCCTGATATTTTCTTTTCTTTGTGGCTGTACGTGAGATGCCCGAGGCCAGATTTGGTCCGTTACAATAGAATAACCGTACAAAAATGGAATGGACCAATGAATCGAAGGAATTTAAAATATAACTACTTTGACAAAATATTTCAATTTCATGTTACAGTTGAGGATCTGATGCCACATTGTTATGGAATATTGATGGCACTGGAAATGTCAGTTCACTATTTAGTGCAGAGGTTTCTGGGAAGAAACAGCTGGGCCCTTTAAAATTATTGCTTAGTATTTTTTAAAACTTTATTATTTACTGTAATACTAAAATCATACAAAATATACAATGCAATGTATTGTATTTATAGAAGAATTAATAATGTTTTAAGAATGTGATCAATATTATACTGCTGTGTTATACTTACTTTGCTGTCTGATAAAAGTCCACGTATCAGACACAGTCCTTCGACGGAAAGCCTCCAAAGAATGTCCTGGTCCATACTTGGCATCCGGGAAGTCAAGCTTCTCACCATCTGTGGAGGTGATATCAACTTTTTGTGGGCAGACAACCTGCAAAGATTTTCAGTTAACATGAATATTCAAGAAACTAAATACTCAAAACTGCACACATCAGACATAACATATACACTACATTAATGCTGTGCATAATCCAAACACTAAATACAGACAGTTTGCTATAAATACTGCACAGCCCAAAACACACGTTAACACAAATAAGAAACCGACCAAAGCAGTTCAATAAAACCAGTGAAGTCTTGTTTAAGAAAATGAAATGATGGTTAACAAATACCACACAAATGAAATATTTAAGCTAACACACAGCACTGTGCAAAAGTCTTAGCCACCCTATTTTTTTTCATACAAACTTCGTTATAGATTTCTATTTTATGACTTCTACATTATCAAGTCACAACATTACAAAAACATTTTAGAGTTCCGAACGTTCATTTTTTTCCAGCACAAAATTAAATGTTACAGAAAAGAAATGTTTGTATCTGAGCAGCATATTCTATAAGAGAGCACTTTTCAGATTAAAAAAGAAAACATACTGTAATGAAGGCTACTGGGTTTTGGTGCAAAATGAAGAAGTGAGTATGACAGTTAAAGTGTCATATATAAAAACCAAAGGGTCGTCTCACACCAAATATTGGCTTTGTTTCATTTATTACGGCTTACTGATTACTTTTTAAAAAATAGTATTTTTTTTAATGCTGAAACATTTAATTTCATTAATTTTTAAGCCATTTTTGGTCGACAACATTTCATTACATGTGCCTAAGACTTTGGCACAGTACTGTATATACTACACAATTCCAAATAGGAAGATTAATACAAATACATGAATCAAGACATTTCAAACATTTAACACAAACACTACACAAATATAAATAGTACACAAATCAGAACATTAAGATTAGCACAAACGGCTCACAAATCTAAACATTTTATTTAAGGAAACACAAATACAAAGGAAATGAGGTTAATGTAGAAAATGTCAAAACATTGATATTAAAAATACTTCTGAATACTACACAAAACACAACATCAATAAAAACATTTAGAATGACACAAACACGACACAATATACTGTATTATTATACATACAGGACAGTTTCCACGGAATAAAAATGTGTTCTATTCCCTTCTAGTGGGTTTCATTCATTTGGTTTGATAGCATGCAATATTGTTAGCATATCGCTTATCCTACATCTATTGCATCACTCTACCCAATGGAGAATGAGTGTTGAATATGGTTCACGATATTGCATGGTTGTCAAGACAACATGACGCCACACGGAGGAGACGTAAAACTTCCGTGCTAGCGAGCGACTGGGACTACAGACATGGCCGCCAGGTTTGCTTTGTTAAGTTTGAAAGGGAAAGATGCATTGAACACCCAAAAGGAATGTATAATAATAATAATAATAAATGAATGGAATATATCTGGTAGACCACTCAACACCAGCCAATATTATTTAAATATGGTGTAGTGTAGTAGATAAAATAGCTACATTTCCATTTGAAGGTATTCAAGGGTAATATTTGGTAATAAAAGGGTAATATTTTGGAAATGAGAGGCTCAGATCTCAGTTTTTGAGCATGGAATTATGAAACTAATTGCACTCCTGTGTTAGCGTTGATCATTCTGACAAATGCTGTGAATTTGGGGGAAATCGGAGAACGTTCAATTTTTTGCCCAAAAAAACACAAAGGCAACAATTTTAGTGTGAAATATTTAACATTCTCAGATCTTCACCAAATTCGCAGTGTGTGTTTGGGCGGTCAAGACTAATGCAGGAGTGTACGTAGTTTCTTCCGAACACACTCCAAAGCTGAGGTATAGTATAGTATAATATAGTATAGTATACTTTATTCAATTCATATTCACTGGATATGAGCAATCGCACACTCTGATTGGCTACTCTATTACTAGGATATCAGCTCATATACCATGAGTAGAGAAAAACAAAATGGTGGAGGGTGTTGCTGAACCAACTGGGGATGAAATAAAAACTTGTCATACAGTATATACTGGCCTTTCGACTTTACTTTTTCTGTTATTATTTTTTGCAGGGAGACATGAGACATTGAGAGGAGACATGGGACAAAAATACCTAGCTTAATCCTACATGTTTAATTTTTATTTAGTATAAAGACTTGTACCATATGAACTGTATGAACACAATGTTGGTACAGCAATAGAGAAATGTCAGTTTACCCGAAACCTGACTTGACAAAACAGCTCTATTCTCAAGAAGGAATGAAATATGATTAATTCTCATACAGGGACACACCCACATTTTTAACACACATTTTTAGCTATTTTATATTTGTAAAGCACAAGAACAAAACCTGTAACATAATGAACTGTCTCTACTCTCCCCATCTGGACATTTGGGAAAAAAAATCCTTAAATGTTTTCCCCCAGAATTTAAGTTTAATAAATAATACTATATACACTCAAAAAAAGTGCATTATTGTCCTTTTAGGGGTACAATGTCTTGCCACTGGGGCAGTATCCTGAAAGGTACTTATTTGTACCCTTTATATCCTGCTTGGGGACATATATGTACCTTTTTGGACCTACCTTAAGGTCCTTAAGGGAGTACATCAGTGTAGATTGTACCTTGGGGGACAGAAATGGACTTGTACTGTAACCCTATTTCTGACAGTGTATGGTCAGTCTAGGCTACATACTTTAATCCCTAACAAATTCCCAATTCACTAGAGTACATTACACCAGAGAATGGAGTTGGAGGTGAAGTAGAAAATACTTTTAAGTTTTGGTTGATAAAATATTGAACTGCACAAACCTTACTGCAGTGTCCAACTTCACAGCTCCGAAGGAAGTCGGTTACTCTGAGGGCCAACATCTAACTTCTGATCTAATCTAAAACCTGATTGGTTGAAATTCATTTATGGGAATACAAACCATCCCAAGTCTCCCCTGTCCCTTAATACAAATACTACACAAATCATAACCAAATATTATATAAAGACAAATACTACCTCAAAGAATAGATACATGAGTACATTTATTTGAACTCAAATACTGGTCAACACAACCTACATACTGAAACACAATCACACAAACAATCTGAAGCCAAAGGCAAACAAATCTCACGCAGACGAGACAGGTTTCACAAATGTCTCATTAGGTCTTTGGTGAACAAAAATACAGTACAGTGCAGATGAATCAAAAGACTTATTCAACACGAGTATGCACTGTTATTATTATTAATGACAGCTGCCCTCGTTTTTCTGTGAATTTGAACACTGGTCATTCGAGTTGTTTAATTGAGTTGCTTAGCAGCTAAGAGATTCAGAGAGGCTAAAAACGACATAATTATGGATAATAACAATCGTCCTTTAGACGGGCGGTAACTGCTCATATCCGGAGATAATTTGTCAAGGTGTTAGGTCAGCTGGGATACATATTTATGGGAGTGTTATTTGGGTGGTGCTGTATTTATGGTATGTACACAAAAGAAAAGACACAAAACTGTCACTCATTAAAGGAAGGAATATTTAAGAGTTATTCCACGAAACTGAGTCGTACATGAGCTGATAGCCGATGAGGTGCGTAGCACCAAGTTTTCTATAATCCATGTACGACGAGATTGAGTGGAATAACTGTTTTATTTTATCCACATTCACTGGATTTTGAGAAACGGAGCATTTTTATTTTTTGCAAATTCGGTAAATAAAAACTTTATACAAAACGTCCGACAAAATAATTTCCGCTGAGAATGTAAACAAACTGGTGAAATGATAGTAGCAATTTGTGAACAATGTGATAATAATAATTCTTGAAAAAAATAGATATGTTCTCACCATCAAATACTTTTATTCCATATTTTGTTGGGATTTTTTTTGTATTTGTTTTCGAGTAGAGTTTTTATTTCGTCCTCAGTTGGTTCAGCAACACGCTTCACCATTTTGTTCTTCATCTCTTTAGAGTTTTTTTGGAGGTTGGCAAACCAACTTAAAGGTACATTACTGCCACTGATCGGGCTGGAGTGTGGAACAGGAGATATTGGGTGGAAACAAATGAACAAAAAACTTTAAAAGTCCTGCAGAGCATGAACTTGCGAAAATCACAAAGAAATGGAAGTTATGGCCGATTAGGTGTTTTTACAAGATTTGACTTTAGTGACCTTGACCTTTGACCTTGACCTACCAAAACCTAATGATGTCTTTGGGTGACCCTAGTGAGTTGTTCTGTTCATTTTGGTGAAGATTGGTCAAGAAATGATGATGCTAGTGCACCCACAAACAAACAGACAAACGGACAGATCAACATACTTGCAAAAATCTCAGATTTTCGCAAGTAACTATAGCTATTTCTGTTTCTTTTAAATACTTGATAACACACCCACCATGTTGTTTTTCTCTATTCATGGTATATGAGCTGATATCCTAGTTATAGAGTAGCCAATCAGAGTGCGCAATTGCACATATCCAGTGAATGTGGATAGAATAAAACTGGTACCACAATGCTGTTGAATTTGCAAATGTCAAGAAATCACAGGTTTATAGTAATGCCCTAGTTCTAATATGTTACTGTTTCTATAGCAACAGCTCATTCACATGCATTTGTTTGGTCATCCAAGCCTAATATTGAATACATTTCAAGAAAGCGTTGCTATTTAACAAAGAAAAATGTCATGGTGGTGTTTTCTGTTCCGAGATCATTAACATTTATGAAAGGAGTCTCCACCAGAAGAATGTCTTCAGGAGAGAAGAATTTGCACGCCGGTTTCTCAGGATGTCGTACTTTTTTTTTGTCTTTACTTGACAAAATTTTTAGTGATTCTGTTGAAAATCTGTTGCTTGGTGCTGTATTTTTGTTTTCCCTTATTAGACGTTAGTGGCTTGTTGCTATTCTGATGTCGCAGGAGAACACTGTTATTGCTAGCGCACTTAATAGAAGAAAAAACTTCAAACATGGTCAGATTTTGCTGTTGGTTCCAAAAAACAAGCTTCTTTTCTCACTCACTGATGCTCAGCTTCACATTTATGAGAAAGTCTGGTGCAAACTTTGGACTCCAAGATCTCGAATCGAATGGCATTGATGCCAGTTTCAGCATGAAAGCTGAAGCTTTGGAAGCTGATCTGTTTGTACAGATGAGAAGATGAGAGAGCTAGACTTAAAAAAGTTAAGGACTAAAGCGCTGCTGCATCACGTTCTTGAGGTAGTGATGAAATGAGGGCTGAATTCCACTGCACCACTGTTGTGGATGAATCATCACCATCAATATTTCCATAGTGGAAAATAATCCAGACGAAGGTTACAAAGAGTCCATCAGCAACAAGATGCTGTTTATTTATCAGCGTAAACAAGACCACTGGAATGCCGTGACTATGAGTAGAACAATCCTGTTCTAACAAAGCTAGAACAACAAATCACCAATCAACAGCCTGAAGACTCTCACCTTCATCTCCATCTCTCCCGTCTCATTTCGGCTGTTCTTTATCACCTGCTGCAGGTTGTGGTTCTCCTTCTGCAGCCGGGCGATCTCCTCCAGCATCCGGCACATCTGCTCCAGGTAGAGAAACCCAGGAGGCAGATGGTCCCACTCAGGTCCAATGGAGCATGCAGCCTGCTAACACACACAAACACACCGCAATGCACGAGTCATTTCTAAATCTTACACTTTTCAGATAGACGAGTGAAAAAAATACGACAAATTATTCATATATTTCTTCAGAGTATTTCTTCATCCGGTGTTTTTCTCCATTTTTACAACTTGATCTCGCTTATTTTACTGAAATAATTCTAGCTGCAAAAGTAGCTGTAGAGTTGACAGAATATTATAACATACAATATTCAATATAATGCTATTTCATTTTTTTTTAAAGTGAGACTTCCTTTCGATTTCATAAAATCAGTGAAATTTAGTTCCCTCTGAAATTTGGTCATTCTGATATATGTTTATTTCTGTAATATTTAATTTGATTTGAAGGGATTAAAGCAAATAATGCGCATGAAATTGCTCGCTTCGTGTAGTCAAGCAGTCCGTGTGCACATTCGCAGGTTTCCCTTTGAGCGTGCACTGACAGTTCCATCATTCTGTCACTAAACGAACAGCTGATCGCACCAAGGTGCTCGCTGAGCGCCGATATTTATTAGTTTGGTCCTGCGTTTCCTTTCCTTCGTATAACGTCTTTTCTTCTCGCTTTCCGTTACTGCAGTCGATCTTTCACGTTTCATTCGTAGACTCGCGTCCTCCATTTTTCTCTCCTGTTTCAAATTTGTATCCCACAATGCCTTGCATGAACGGGGAAAGCCCATGACGTAGTATCTTGAATTGGGTCATGATGAAGCAGGAAAAAATAACGGAAAATTTAGGGCCATGTGGAGATAAATTAATTAATTGTTCTATTAAAAAAATACTAATAAAATTGGAAGTCTGTGATTTGAATTCAGTAGCTTTTGGTCACTAAACAAAAATAATTGGGTTTTGGGGAAAATTCTTTTTATGACTTACGCTTGAAAAATCTGAAAGGCAGTCTAACTTTAAACTGTTTAGCGTAAATGCTAGTTTTTGTTTTAGCCTATTTACTCTAATGCTGTTGTTGTTTATTTTTAGCCTCATTCTCATCTCATTATCTGTAGCTGCTTTATCCTGTTCTACAGGGTTGCAGGCAAGCTGGAGCCTATCCCAGCTG
>JAPEKL010000018.1:39908229-39920259 GCA_028877455.1 Bagre pinnimaculatus
CAGATCAGCACCAAAAGTCATAGCAACGTAATTCAGCCCAGAGGTATTCTTCATGTGAAATTTGGTGATGATTGGTTAAAAACTGAGGGAGCAAGTGTCCTAAAACAATGTTAGGAGGATAATAATAAAGTAGAAAGAAAGATCCTGAGCGAGAGTAACAATTTGTGCTACTGCTGCTAGCACAAATTAATAAAGACTGTGACTAAAGTCACAGTAATTTGCACTAGCTGACCTTTGTCAACTGAAGGTCAAGGAAAAAGTTGCACCCTGCCGCCTTGAACAAAATTTAAAAAACAACTATGAAAGTTGACAGTTAAGTGATTGGAAAAAATCCGGTTTTTCACGGATCATTCCGGATCAGTGATCCAGATCAGCACCAAAAGTCATAGCAACATAATTCGGCCCAGAGGTATTCATGAGAAATTTGGCAATGATTGGTTGAAAAGTGAGGGAGCAATAGCGTCCTAAAAACACATTAGGAGAATAATAAAGTAGAAAGATTGAGTGAGAGTAATAATTTGCGCCACCGTTGCTAGCGCAAAATAACGAGATAGACTTTTTAAAAAAAAAAAAAAACCAAAGCAAAACTATTTATCACAACATAACTATAACCATGTACATATAATTTTACTCATCGGGGAAAAGAAGCCATGTTAGTTGAAAAACAGTCATTTCAGTGACTGACTTAGGTAAAGCAAAGTTTGTAGCATTAAACACAATCAAATCAAAGTAAAGTTTGATTGTATTATTGATGCATGGCCTGACATCACCTACTCACAATATGTTCCCTATTAGGGTCCCACGTAATTTAAGCCGGGGGGGTTAGCAGAAGAATGAATATCTGGAAATCTCGCAAATGAAAACACCAGCATGGCTGTTCATTAATTTGTATTCAATAGTATAATCAATCACCACAGAAGCTATAATAGTAAAAGAAACTAATCAAAATTAGTAACAGGTTTTTGTCTTGCAGTGGATTAAAGGAACATGCAATTCTCCACAAAGCCCATCCAAACATATACATACCTTTTCTGAAGTGTTTCTGGCCTCTTCTCCACTTGGGGAACATTATCTTTCTTTAAAGTCCTGCTTTCCCTCCTACCCTTCTCTTGAGAAGATTTCAACCCCTCATCCTCTCTCCAGGAGGTATGTCCATTGGCTGGGTGGTGTCCATTTGCAGGTGGGCGATATCCTGTATTGTGGAATGAGTGGTAGGACTCCTTTAGCTCTGAACCTGTAACACTTTCCTGGCCCATCTCACTCAGTGGAGAACTGGCTTGGCTGAGGTTTCCTGAAGATCCAAAACGACTACTGCCAGCAGGACTGATGTGTGTAGGGGGAAGGAAAAGGGCACAAAAAGCCAACAAAACATTTTCAATATTATATCCACTGTATACAACAATGATATAAAATGGATGTAGTTAGCTACAGGATAAGATGAAACTACTGGAATAAGATGAACCAGGAGGAGATAGTAGGAGAATAATGGAACACACAAAAATGGGATTACTACACGTATGCACTCACACACATACAAGATCAAGGAAGTGAATTTATAAAACAATCACAGAGGAAGCCACTACCACTAATGCTAATGTTGACATGAGTTCATCAAAACTGTTTGGGAGAGATTTATGATGCTACTAGCCTTTTTGCACTCAAAAGCTCCATGTATTCCTGCTGTAATCCAGAAGACATAGCTGCAGAGGATGGGAGCTGGATCAGAGATTCCTGCTCTTTTTGGGATGGACAATCTATCTTAAGTGGGGACATACTAATTTGAAGTTTTGAGTCATCTAGCGAGTCTATGCTTTTATTCTGGGCCTCAAATTCAAAGCTGTCTAAATCCATCACAATTCCATGGATAATTTCATTGTCCGGTTTATTGACATTTTCTTTCACTTCCTTCGAAACCAAAAGGCCAAGGTCTGTTTCACTTGTGCTTTTTGGATACCCTGGTGAGTTTGACTGGGCTGTAACACCACAAGGGGTCTGCTTTTTTATAGGTATCGGTGCTTCTTTTTGCCACAAGCCTATTTTTACTCCAAACAGCGATGTTGGCTCATTATTTGACGCTATTGGCTTCTCATCTGAAAACATACTTGTCGAGAATGACTTAAATCCAAACAAAAGTCCACCCCCACCTGTTTGTGGCATTGTGGGAAGACCTTTAGATGCTGAGGAAAACAATGACCCAAAAGACTTGCTGGCACCTTCAGATTCACTGATGAAACTCAACTTTGGTAGTGATAAACCAGTTATGTCAAACATGGACTGGGATGGTTCTGACGTAGGAGGCTCTGGAGCTGGTCCTGACTTGTCCATCAACACATCTTCAGGTTCTCCAACAATGACCATTGGTTGCCCTGTTACTAGATCACTTTCAATGACTTCATCATTACCAAGCGTAGTTACGGAAGTAACTTCAGATAGGTTCACACTTTCAGGTGTTAAATTTGCAATTGGGTCTTCAGATTTTACTTGATGCAGTGACTGCTGAGCTAAATTGGATTCTGTTTTAATTAGATTTTCTGTCAACTTTACATCCCCTGAAGATGATACGATATCATTGGGTACTCTTTGATCTTGGACAGCAAATTCAGTCAAGGGAGTAGAATTCAAATTTGCTTCTGCTGGTTTGACAGTCTGGTGTGATTTGAACATACCAAGATGATCACTTTTTAGCGAGTCAGTTGGCAAGTGACTTGGGAGGCCAAAGACAGAAGTTGCCTGCTGTGACTCCGACCCTTTTGTGGATGTTGACTTAAAAAATGAAGTTTGTGCTGAAGAGAAAAGACCACTTGAGGTTTTAGAGGGTCCACTAACACCAGAGAACATTTTAGACATTAACCCAGAGACTACATTTGCTGATGTGTCAAAAACTGACTTCTCCACATCAGCAGATTTTTGTTGACCTTTGTCTACAGCAGAATCTGAAATTGTAGTCATATCTTCTTGTTTAGGCGGAGGTTGGATCTTTAGTGGCAGATTCCGTTTTTCTTCATTTTGCTCTGGCCATGAGTGAGTATTGCTAACTAATTCTTCAGAGAAAGCAGGAGGCCCCTTCATGTCTTGGCTATCTGCTGTAGATTTTCCCTCTCTAGTTTCTTTTTCTGCTTCAGTAATGGAATGAGAAGAGTTTTGTTTTGACGACACAGATTGTGGTTGTAGGGTCAGTGGTTCATTACCCTGAATTTTTTTAGTACCGTCACCTGAAATCGTGTTAGCCGTTTTGTCATCTGCTCCACAAAGTCCAGAACTCATAACCTGAGATTTTTGTAGCTCAAGATTCCTTTCTTCACTGACTGATGCATCATCGTTTGAAGTACTTCCCTGAGAAAAAGATGAAGAAACATTAAAATGCCCTCCAGCTTCAGGTGGTTTGGATGTTGTTTCTGCCTGACTGGGTGTTGTTGGACTATGACCACTCAACATAGAAAGCAGACCTCTTCCTGAAATGTCTTTAGGAGTAATGCCACCAGGAAAAATGCCTCCCAATAATGATGGTGGAGGTGAAGGCTCTTGTGGTCTTGTTCCACCAAACATGGTAAACAAACTTTTTCCGGGTGGCTCTTTTGAGGCTGAAGGTCCATGATCCTCTGCACTCCAAGTGGATTTTGAACTCGAGCCAGAAAACATAGAAAATAGGCTCTTTCCAGGTATGTCTTTTTGACCTGTGGTACCTGAAAAAATTCCACCAAGTACAGATCCAGCTTGAGGGGCTACATTTTGGGAATTTGACCCACTGAACATTGAAAATAAACCAGATGCTGCATTTTGAGAAGTGACCTCAGGCCCTGAACAAATGGGAGGGGTGGGTAAATTACTAGTTGATTCCACAGGTATAGAAATTGTGTCAACATTTGAAGCAATATCCTTTGGAACAAGAGCAGATGCAGTTTCCGGAGAAGTACAAGTTTGTACATGTGGTCTTTCAGTGGATTGAAAAACTTCACTAAGCATTGGTAATAAACCTGTATCTGGAGTTTGATCTGGGAGAGGAACAGAAGTTGGTCGAGTTGGGGTGTTGAAAATGGGCAATTCATCATCAGGTAAAACAGAAGCAACAGAAGAGTTTGGTTGTTGTGGGGTGGGAGCACTAGATTCTAAGGGTATACATTTCACTGAACATTTGGTAGTTTGCTCATTTTCCATGGCACTTTCTCCAGGAGATAGGTTGGCCTGTGCATTCTGCTCATGGCTTAGTTTGCCAAACAGTGAGAATAATCCTTTTGCTGTCCCTTTATTTCCATTGGAGCCTGATAAAAATCCACTCTGAATGGATGTTGCTTGAGGTGCATTCTGTTGTGGACTATGAACACCAAACAATGAAAGGAGACCTTTTCCAGGTGGCTCTTTTAGAGGAATTGCTTCCTGAATATTATGTATAGCAGGTTGTGGTTTTTGTGCATCATCAATTAAATCAATCCCCTGTAGCTGTTTGGGTGCCACTTTCTCTGGAATTTCAGTATCTGCTGTTAGACCAGTTGTTGGTTGTGGGGTGGATGAAGGTTGTGGGCTAGATCCACCAAGCCTAGAAAACAAGCTTTTAACTGGTTTCTCATTATAGCTGGAAAGGCCACCTGATAGTCCACCAAAAATAGATCTAGTCTCTTGTGAAGCTGTGTTTGGAGAATCTCTGTGTGCAACTTCATGAGATGGTTGTTGACTGGTAGACTTGGTTTGTAATGAATTCTGCTGTGGATTCTGACCACTAAACGCATGCAAAACTTTTATTCCTGATGTTTCGTTTGGAGAAGCCTGATTTGATGATCCGGTGTGTTGTGTACTGGTTTGTTGAGTACTAGTGGCACTGAACACTGAAAGCAAACCTATGCTTGAGGTTTCTTTTTGAGGAGCTTTTTCAGTTTGATTCAACAATGCAGCCTTTTCTGTGCTGGAACTGCCAAAGAAAGACAAGATTCTATTGCCTATTGTGTTTTCTGACGATTCACCCCTTACCTGACATTGAGAAGCTGATCCTCTTTGAGGTGGTACCTGTTGTGAACTTGAATTATTAAACATTGACAGTAGCCCTCTCCCTGCAGTTTCCTCCTTATTATTCATGCGCCCAGAGTTTGCAATGGAAAAGCCAAACAATCCACTTGTTGATTTGGTGGAAGGTTCTGATTTATTACAACCAATTGTTGGCATTGTTTGAGAAGCCCCTGAAATCAGTTTATCATTAACATCAAGGGAAAATATCTGCGATACACTCTTCGGCATCTGTTCCTGAGGTGTCTGTGATGCTTTTGGGATATCAGATTGACTACCAAGACTGAATCTACTCTGTCTCTGTGGTTTCCGAATCCCTTCAGACTCTGAAGTCCTATGATGAACATAGTCTGGTTCTTTAGCATCATTTCTTGAACCAAAAGTTTGATGACGTGCAGAGGATTTTTGTGAACAGGATTCCTTTGATGGACGCTGAGAAGTGGTGCTTTCCATGTTTAACAATTCTCCCACTGACCCCAGAAGTTTGGTCATTCCTGTGCCTTTGTCTGTACTTGAATCTTTTATGCCATCAAGGATGTTTTTGTTTTTCTCTGTTTGTTCTTTTACAGCTTGAGAAGATTTGACAGATTCTTGACTGGGCTCCTCAATCCCTATGGCATTCCTGAAAAAACTCAGAAAGCCCCCTTGATTTTGCTCAGGGTTTGCGCCACCTTGTGCATCTATAGAAGAAACAGATTTGATGGATACATTTGGTGACTTTGGAGAAACTTCAGAAATAGAAGATTGCTGAGACACAGTGGCTTGCCTAGCCAGTTTAGGCTTGCGAGTTGCCCCTTGAGCACTTACAGATGATGGAATTTTTGACAAGATTCTAGATGACCCAATTTCTGAGGGCTGCTGATCCGTGCTTTCTTTTGGGGTTAAAGGAGAAACATCATTCTTTATGGTCTTTGATTTTATACCTTGGAGACCTGGAGAGGGAATGCTCTTAATCTCCTTGCCACTTTGGGCTTCTGGGACTGAAGAGTACTCTTGAATCATTCCAGGATATGAACCATTTATGACAGCTGTAAAAGTTTTAGAGCCGTTTATGTTTCTGTTTGACTTTGATTCTTGACTTTTTCCAACAAGAGAAGAAAAGGGAGATGATGTTTTCTTGATGGGCTTCTTTGACCGTTCCTCTCCAGGCTGAACTCTTTTTCGCCATTCTTCTTGTGACAGGTCATCTATATGCTTTACCTGTAATCCAAAGGATGAATGACGTCTCTGATGAGGCTGGTAACAACTGTACACACCTGATGAGTGTGGTGTTGGAGTTGGGCAAACAGAAATACAGACTTTCTGTGAAAGCAGTTCTTTGGTTCTTCTGTTATTAAGATTGCAATTAGTTCCATTAACTCTCAAATCCAGGACTTCCAGAAAAGAGTCCTGGTTAGCAAAATCATTCTGTGTCTGCTGCCTTGTGTCCATTTTAACCTTGTTTAATTGATACAATGAAAAATCTATAGCTTGCTGTCTTTGAGCAGGAACAGAGCTCTCAAACATCTGAGAGAACTTTTCCAAGTTCAGATTCATAATTTCATTACCTTTCCTATATGCATCAGACAGGTCAAGGGGTGCATTTAAAAGCTGAGCCTCACTCTGATCTTGGCCTGGAAACCAGAATAGTTCATCCTCATTGTAGAGAGGAATTTTGAAACCACACACTATAACCATCTCATTGTGGAGCAAGGCACTTGGATAGTTAGACATCTGCCCATTTCCCCACACCTCATCTTCTGGAGCACATGCATAGACATACTGCCCAGACCCATCTGTCAGCAATGCATAGATATATTCATGATCTGTGTAGACAAAGTATCCACAATCTCCATCATCTGCCTGCCACCACATACCTTGCTCTAGAAGTAAGAGCCATTGTTGGTACCATTCTGCATCTTCAAAATATGCATAGTCCTCTATATCTACAGAAGTGTAATTCCAGCCATTAGGGCAACCAGTTAAACCAGGATCGCATTCACTATTTGCAGGTTGTTCATGTGTTCTTGTGCATGTATTTTCTCTATTAGCAGAGTATGATAAATTCGTTGGATGTTCCTCACAACGTCCTTCAGGATATACTACAGCATTTAAACTATAGCAGCTTTCCTCACTGAATGACTGCCAACTACCAAATTTAGCATTGTCTTTTTTGCTCAAATTTAAAACACCTTCTTCTTCAGTACAGGAGCCAGAGTTATTGAGCATATCCAAACTGTTATGGATGCTCCACATTTTTTGCACATTTAAATTGTTGATGGTACTCTTGGGATACTCTTTCTGACTGTTGTTAAATGCCATCCAGTCATGTGTGGAATAGTCCTGTTGATTTTCATCCATATTCAAGCTTCGAGACCATTCTAGCAATGCCTCTAAACTTTGTGCATGACTACATTTCCATGGCTCATAGCTCATTGAGTGGTTATTCATCTGTTCCCTTAGAACAGAATTTTGGCTCCAGTAGTGTTCATAGTTTGGATCAAGTCCATAAAATAAGCTATTGTTACAAGCATGTGGCTCTGGGGAACTATACAAGGAGGGATAGCTCTGTGTTAAATATGGCTGGGGTGTCTGTACTTGACCTGTGAGGCTAACTGGGGAGATAGGATGATTGTCAGTACTATACAAGTTATTTACATGATTTAAGAAAGAAGAATCTGGAAAAGTTGACATATCTGGCAAATGACCTGTGCTGTCTGAAATATAGGTTGCACTCATCTGTCGTGATATTTCATAACTTGCCAAAGTCCTCAGGTCCAAATTATTGCCATCACTGTAGACGGGCACATTGTTTATGACCATGCCATTACATCTATATAGACCAGAAGCAAACATAGCACTGCCATTTGTTTCTTTGTCCATTTCCAGGTCAGCCCCTGAAGGACAGTCATTTGAATGCTTTTTTAAAATGTTTGAAATCAAGCTTGGGGAGGTTGTAACACAGCCCCTCTGATCCATACACTGCACAGATTGTCCCCCTGAATCAGGAGGCATTTGGTCTCTCACTACAGTGTGGAGTGGAGTCTGCGGTTTATATGACGACACATTTTGAGAATCCTCGTTCTGTACCCCCTGCCATTGTTGTTTCTGGTTGTGTGGAGCCCATTTGCTCTGTGCCCCTTCTTCAGAAGAAGCTCTCAACTTGTTCAAATTTCCAGACAAGACTTCTGACTGGGTATCTTCTTGTGCTAGAGGAGGGTACTGTTCGGTTGATTTACTCTCCAAAGAACTTTGTCTTCCATTTTTGGGTTTTGATTGTGTTGATGCAGTCTGCATGGCAGATAAATTACCTGATGAAAACTTGAAAAGGCCAGAGAAAAAGCTCCCATGTTCATTTGCTGGTTGAGATGCACGATCACTCTTTCTAGAACATTCCTCTGTGATTTTCTGTCTGTCTGGGTGATCATTTGAGATTCTTGAGTGATGTGTTTGAACATTTTGCTTGGAAGGTTGATGAGAAGGATGAATACTTGCTGGTACATTTTCATGCTGCCATGAGTTAGCTTGATTATCTGAGATACTATCGCTGGAAATTAATTTGAAGAGACCAGACAAAATGCTTCCTTTTTGAGATGATGCTTGCTCAGGTTGTGGAGGTTGTTGGTCTGTGGAGTCTCTGTGTTGAGGTAGCTCCTTACTTGATACAAAAGGGACACCTAAAGGAGAGGTCTTGTGTGCTTGTGGATGAGTATTTGGCTGATTTTCCAGATGGGTCAGAACAGGATTTGATATTTGACTTGGCTCATTTCTTGGGTGCACTGGGTTAGACTGTGTGTCTTTTGATACATCGCCAGTAGAGGCAAATTTCATGATGCCAGAAAACAAACCACCTTGTACAGAGTGCAGACCTGTTTTAGGACCTGCCGTGTCATCAGAAGACAAAGATTTAAACAAAGTAGAAAATAAGCCTCGAGTTTCTGGCTGAGAAACATTTGGTTCTACAGTAGAGGATGGGCTTGTTTTTGGAGTTTGTTGCATATTATGGCAATCTTCCTCAACTTCCTTCACTGGTTTTTGGTGTTCACGTCTTACTGTGTTTTGATTTGACCCAGTAAGTGGTTGAGAGCTCTGGTTCACCAACCTCTGACTCTGTGGACTAGCAGTCCACACATTTTCATTTGGTGCAGTCTTATGACTTGAAAAGCAACTAGTCTCTAAAGTCATCATGGGCTCTGTTTCAAGATGATTCTGAGCTGGAGAGCTGGATTTGTTGGGATTTAAAGAAACTTTAGCTGCATGGTTACTTTTAGACGGAGCAGTCTGAGCTGGTTTGACTGTATTTTTTGGTGAGCTTTTAAGTTCACCAGTATTATCACCTGAGGCAAATTTTAAGAGTCCAGAGATCATTGCCCTTTCCGCTTTTGGGGGCTGCTGGGTAGGCACATTGCTTGAATCAAGGAAAGGAACTTCCATTTTAGATGCCTCATCATGTTTGAATAAAGATTTTGCTTCTCTGACATTTCCTGATCTGCACACAGGGAAAACTGTTTGTGTCTGATGTTGAGAAGGTATACAAGGTACTGGAGAGATCAGAGAGCTAAATGTTTTCTTCAAGGGACTGAAAAATCCTAAATCTTCACTGGATTTGTGTGATCTCACTGTGGTCTCACTATTGTCACTTTTGATTTGTCTCTCTACAAGGGCAGAGACTGTTCTAGTCTGCTCTCGACTAGGCTTAAAATCTTGAATATCATTCGATTGATCTAATGAATCCCTGTGATTCCTATTGAGCTCATTCCTACTGACTTCTTCTGAAAAACTCTTGCTTGTTTCATTAACACCTCCCTCTGAGACTTTTTGAGGGTGTACTTGTTTCAACCCTGAGCTTACAGAGGAGGGTGGCTGGCATTCATTTACTTCTTGCTTTATAATGTCACTATTATTTTGCATCTGGGTATTACTCATGGGTGGTGTCCTTTGAATCATCTCTTGGGGTTTTGCCTCTGATGGTTGGGTAGGCATTAGGAACGTCCTCTTTTCAGGTGGAGTTTCTTGAGTAGGGGATACCACAGCTACTGGTGCTGGACTTGTAGACTTGGTCATAAATGACAACAATTTTGAGAAACCAGAGCTACCTCTAACATAATTTGAAGTTTCTGAATGCTGAATAGAATTCGATCTTGTTTGTTTCAAACTTGGCACAATTCTATCAGTGAGGGAGCTAAATAAGGAGTTCTTGGCATTCTTCTGGTCTGATCCCTGTTCAGAAAAAATGATTTCTTTGACTTCCAGAGCTTTGTCTTCTTTTAATTCCTTTGAGGTGATCTCTTTTTCATCTCCAAAAGATTCTGTCCTTGTACTACCTTTGGAGGACAGCCTTGGTTTGCTGGTTTCAGGCAGGGAACCATACTTATTGATCTCCTCCTCTTTTTCAGCCAGATATTCTGACACAGTTTCCACTAGGCATTGAAGTTCATCTATTGGATCAACATACTCATCACTGGGTTCCTCCACAGGAGACAACATGTCTTCTGGGGTCCATCCCCCAATTTTACCCTTTGGAGTCTTCCTATCACAATATCCTTGAAGCTGGTCAGTGTAGCCACCAAAAGACGAAACTTTGTGTTTATAGTGCTGACTAATCTCAGAGCAGAATTCCTCCAACTCCTCCTCAGATCCTTGCATCTCATCTGAGCCTTCAGAATTAGGGTCTATGCTCAGTCCCAGTCTAGTTTCTTCATCTTGAGCTACCATATGGTCATGTAATGTCCCTCCTGGTTTGTCTTTGGCCTGCATTCTAGTTTTGTAGAACAAGCCATTTTTGTATGGCCTCAGGCAAGGCATCATCTTTTCTTCATCTTCTTCCATTTCTGCTACTTGACGGAGTACAAGCTCTCCCCGTTTCTGACAGAGAAGAGCAAGATCAGGGTTGAAAAAGTTCTCCCCAATGCATTCCATTCTTGTGTTTACAAGCCCAACTGGGTCTCGAACCTTTTTTCTCAACCTTCGGTCGATGGTGTTGTAACCCTCTGGATAGGCAGGATTCAAAGAAGTCTTGTCTTTTGTTTTCAGAGGCTGTTGGCTAATCATGGAATTCTGACTGGATCTTGCATAGTGAATGCTATTTGGCTTGTTTTTCTCTACATCCAAGTCACGTTCTTCTTCGTCACAGAAATCGCTGAGGGAACCTTTACCCCACATTTTATATTTGACCTCGCAGGCCTCTACTCCCATACCTGAATCTACAGGAATTATTCTAACCCTGCCTTTTTTGTTTAGGGTTCTAATATAAAGTAGCAGGTTGATTAAAAAAAAGGAGAAAAGAGAAAAAGGGGAAAAAATCAATATTAAAAACAGTCAAACAAAAGATGATTAATAATGTAAGAAAAGAGGAATGTTCTGTTTGAAATTACATTGAGATGAGTGACCAATTATCAATTCTGTAGTGTTATGTGAATTATGTCTGAACTTCAAAAACAAAATTATCCTATAAAGTAGTGCAATACATGAAGGAAACGAAAGGTTAGATGAACAAATATCCAACAAAAGCCAGAGTATTTTAAACTGAAACAAAAGAGATCCAAAAATATGTAATTAAAAGAAAGTACATCTCCAAATAATGCTTCTTCCAAGGACAGAATAGACAACTAACACTTTTTAGTTGAGTTTTACAAAGTAAACACACAGCAACACGAGACATTTACAACAAAATCAGCAAACAACAATGAAAGTGATACATTCCACATCTTATATACACTCAGCAGCCACTTTAATAGGAACTTCTTGTTGATTCGAAGATTCCTGGGTTCCACTCCTGTGAAGAACAATGTGGTGTTCTTTCTGCTGTTGCATGCTGAGATGCTTTTCTACTCACCACGGTTGTAAAGAGTGATTATATGAATTACTCTATCCTTCCTGGCAGCTCGAACTGCTCAATCTGTCCATTTTCCTCTGCCCTCTCAACAACAAAGTGTTTGTTTCCACTAACAGAACTGTCGCTCGTTCACTCACTCAGTGATTTTTGTTTTTTGCACCATTCTGTGTAAACTCTAGAGACTGTTGTGTGTGAAAACCCCAGGAAGGAGATCAGCAGTT
>JAPEKL010000018.1:41087085-41098777 GCA_028877455.1 Bagre pinnimaculatus
GGTCAAGATTACTGTGAGGTCAAATGTCCATCCCCAAATCACAACTTAATAAGGCGTGTAGTCTACCGGGCAGAGGCGTCCCCATCCACGCCGTTGGCATCGAGTTCTATCTAGTTTTTTCTTTATTTTTTGTAACATGCCATAATAATTTGGCATAAGATATTTATATCTTAACATTAGTGCCACCAGACTTATCCTAAATATTCCTGATAGAAGACTTTTTGTGTGTGTGTGAATTTATTGTAGACTATGGTACGGGACATATATCTTCACACTACTCAAAGCTATCAATGTGTTTTAGACAGTGTCCATGTGTGACAGCTGTGTCATTTGTGTCAGACTTGACTCGGATCAATAGTGGACTCGACTCAGACTTGAACACTGGGGACTCAAGACTGGACTCGGACTCAGGGTTTAGTGACTCGACTACAACACTGCTTCTTGTAGTTAAATGTATTGAGAGAAAGACATGAGCCAGCCTTGAATGATATCTTTTTCAGATATCATTCGAGGCGAATACTTGACGATGCTCTTTTGAGGAGGCCTGGCATTTTTCCTAGGAGGTGTGCTTGAAGGTTTTATACATATCAGCGTCTGGTAGGAGAATGAGCTCCGATTGATGCCTTGCTCAATAGATTTTAACAATGCGTGACATCAGCTCCAACCAATCAATGACAGTCACAAATGCATCATCTAACTGTCGCCAAACATTTGCAGAATATTCATGAACCCTTTATCCAATGCATTACGAACCTCGTAAAATGCACTTTTCAAGTCTCTGTGAAGGTTAGGCTATGCCTCACCACTGTGTCACCGAGGCACCCATGAGCATTGGGGATATGAATTTGAGACAAATACATTTCAAGAGGCTTGACAAAGGTTCCTTGAGCTTCGGGAAGTATTCCCAAACCCGTCTGTGAGTATTCGCCACTTAGTTTGTCGACAGAAACATCGCCACCAAATTTCAATACATTTTTCATGACATTTTTGGCCACTCATGAGGTGAGGTGGAGACGCACCAAAAAACAACTCAGGAAGCTCAGAGAACATTCGCCATGCACTGCATGATGGGTGGCGGTGCGACCAATTTTTCATCACCAGCTATTCATAAACCTATTGCAAGCTGTAGCGTGGCCTGGCCCTGACATGCAGTGTGAGGACATCTCATAACTGAAGCATTGGCCAATGAGCAAGCACAATAGGAGTGTTATATTCTCTTTCTTAAATATTTCATTGATTAGATTTCCCAGGCAGCCAAAACATGGGACTGGGCAGCACACTAGTTCATGATATCATTTTACCCAGTGAGCTAGCTCATAAACTTGATTTGTACACCCCTGGGCTCACAATACACTAATCACATGTCTGAACCTAGTCATATTTGGCCTGCTATATGGAAAAAAAATGGAAAGAGTTAATGGAAGTTATAAGGGTGATGTATAACCAAGTGATAAGCATGCGACTCACTGTGATATTCAACATGGAATATGATTATCACAGGCACTTTAAATTATCATTTATACTGTCCCAGTTTACAAAGGCTGAGACTGTGTGAGAGATGGAGCTGTCCTACCCAAGAGGCACACTCCATGTGATTTAATGGCAATTGCACAATTTAATGTCTGTGCACAACATAATTTATTAAGATTATCATAAACCTGTGGCTAGAGAACAACACAAGGGCAGTGCAGGCAGCCACCCTGGAATGAGCTACTGCCAGCGACGAGGCAAGACAGCACCGAAAAGTGTGACATCACATCCTTTTACTGTTTCGTGGTTCTGTCCACCCGCAGGACACAGCTGGTCAAAGCCTGACCTTCAGAAATTTATCCACTTCTACCCACACAGCAAGATCTGTAATACACTAAAAGCTTCATTTTCTAGCTTTCTTGTAACACCTTTTTTATATCCTCTGAGACTAGCATGTGCACTTTTTAAAATCAGTTATCTCATGTTTTCTGATTTGAAACATTTAATAACAAAACCAACAAGTCTTTTCGAACCTCTTTAAAACCTTCATGCTCTGCATCCATTTGGAAGGTCTGAAAAATCTGAACCTGTGCATTATAGGATGGTTGTGCCAGCTTTGCCCACGCAAAAACAGGCTTGTACTTGAGCACACTTGGGCGGTTATGTAATCATAGCATTCCCTGCAATTTGGGAGCAAATCACGTGGACTCAATTCAACAGAACACAAGGCATACCTCTGGTGAGAGCCCTCAGCTTCAAATTAATTTATCCCGTTTGATCATACAGACCCGAGTTCCAGATTGTGTGTACATGTGTGTTTTGGGACCTGGTGGGCGTTCCAAGTGCTGCTGTCCATGATGGGTTCTTCCAAATTGAGTGAAAGGGTCCTTAATTAGACTCACAGGAATGAGGTCTTTGAAAACCTCTGTCAAATTCATGGTTTAACTGGTGCCTTTGCTTCGCATCTGACCAAGAGCAAATGAGAATCTTCTGCTAATTAACATTTGACCTTTCGTTCCATTTAGTCCTTGCTTTCAATAGTCTTTCAGGAATTTCTCAGATTGTGAAAGATCAAAAAAAAGTCAGAGGAAAGCTATTACTGACTCATGAAAGATTCTTCACATTACATCAGTTCTGTAATCAATTCAGCAAACATTTTCTCTGGTGGAGGAAGCATAAGCATTCTCATCATAATGACTCAACTTGGCAATATTTTGGTTCTGTTTGGTATTTCTGTGTGCTTACTGAGGGACAACACTTCACAGATTACACAGTGGAAGAGTGGAAGGCAGGGAAGCATTTTCCAGTGGTTAGGAAGAATGCAGAGTGATGATGATGACAGGAGGTGGTTGGATTTCATGTGGAAGGAAGATTTTGAAGTAGAAATGTATAACATTAGGCGGAAGCCATGGCCAAATGGTTAGAGAAGCAGCTTTGGGACCAAAAGGTCACTGATTTGATTCCCTGAACCAGGAGGACTGGCTCAAGTGCCCTTGAGCAAGGCACCTAACCCCCAACTGCTCCAGCAAGTGTGGTGACGTATCTTGTGTCTGTTTAGCCAAAGAAAAACTGATGATGCGATGATCAGTTTGGGCAAGAACCTGGCCATAAGAATAAAATGTATGGGATGCATGTTGGCATGCTAGATAGTATTGCTGCTTGACAGCTCCGGTGTCCACACTTCAATCCTGAGATTCTGTTACTTTTGTAAGTTTTCCAAGTTTCTTCCCATGTCCATGTGGGTTCTTGTTGGATTGTCCTTCCTCCCACCTCCCAAAAGCATGCTGCTAGATGGATTGGTTATGGTAAATTGGCACCAAGTGTCAATATATGGTGCCTTGCAATGGACTGGTGTCCCATCCAGGTGGAGCTGAAAGTTCTGGGAATAGGCTCTGGAGACACTGCAAGATGTCAGTTTCAGCCACACAGTTCTCACGTCACACAAATTAATCATTAACACAAATATTGTAATACTACTAACATTATCCTCCAAAGGACTGGACTATCCCCCCATGCCCAGTGTTCCCAGAATAGCTTGCATATCCAGTGCAGCCCTGGTCAGGTTGAATGAATACTCCTTCTTCTTTTGGCTGCTCCCATTAGGGGTCGCCACAGTGGATCTGTTTGGCATGGGTTTTATACTGGATGTCCTTCCTGAGGCAACCCTTCCCAATCTATCCAGGCTTGGGACCAGCACTAAGTATGCACTGGCTTGTGCAACTCCAGTGACCTAACCTGCATATCTTTGAACTGTGGGGGAAACTGGAGGACCCAGAGGAAACCCACAGAGACACGGGGAGAACATGCAAACTCCACACAGAAAGGCCCCTGTCAGCCACTGGGCTCAAACCCAGAACCTTCTTGCTATGCGGCAACAGTGCTAACCACTGCACCAGCCAGGTTGAATCAGAACCAGAGTTCTGATATATTTGACAATATTGATATTGACTTGCATTATTGCACTATGTATTGTCAGATCATGCACTGTTGGGACATGGAGGATGAGGTGGGGGCATCTGGGATGGTTGGTCATCAACAGTGAGCAGCATGGCTTTATGGGGTCAGAGTGCAGAGTGCATAAAAACATCACACTTAGATAAATCACAGTGTCAGTTGTTGCCCAAGGCCACAGCTTCTCAATGCTGGTCCTGGAGCACCCTGGAGTGTTCTCCCTGCTCCATTACACCCACTTCAACTTACAAAGGCCTATTAATTAGTGGGTTTTTGAATCAGGTGTGTTAGGGACAGGTAAAATACTGTGATGCGTAGAATAGTCGGTTCTACAGGATCAAGGCTAGGAATCTGAGACCTAGGCAATTGGCTTGGTAGTTATTGAGCTGAGCAACTAGCTTGTGTTATGGGAAGTCGTGTTCAAGCTGAATCTCAAATTCCTGGTTTGATGCTTGATTCCCTTTCATCAAACCAAGTACATTAATTAATGCACCATAAACCATGATTAAGTGTTGAGTAATTATAATGATTTGAACATGGATGTTGGTATTTGCCTCATGGAGGGTGCATGGTGCTGCTGGTTGGAGTTCATTGGGCATATGAGAGACTTGTGTAATGAATTCAGCCTCCCTTAATGTGCTGTTTATTCAATAGTCTCTCCCTCCTTAACCCCCTACACATTGCCTTCTCTCTCTTATTCGCTATCCCAGTATTTATTTTTGGCTTCCTCACTTGCACTTCCTCTCTTTCTTCCCCTTTTGTTGTCTACCTTTGCTTTCATCCATGCTCTAAATCTCTTGCCTGCCCTCTTCTTCCATTTTTGCTCTTGTTCTTTCTCTCAGAATTCTTTTTTTTTTCTTTCTTTTTTGTCTAGTTCCTTCTCACAAACAACATCTCAGCCCCACTTTCATTCTGGTTCCTCTGCCTGATCATCTTTCATTCTCTCTCATTCCCAGTGTCTCTCTTCTGATCCCAAGTGGAAGGCTGCTATATGCCACAAGGTGATAAACAAGCTCTCTGAGTAGTAGCGTGCCAGGATATGTGTCAGTGATGGCACTGTGCATTGCTGACAGAGAGGAAGAAAGCATGGCAAAGGCCAAGCTGTGGCTTGAGCATGAACATTCTTTCTTTTTCTTTTTTTCTGACCTGCTGCAGTCAAGATGGTTAAAGGACAGATGGTAGACATGTCTCTATACCCATGGAGACTAGAATCATGTCATGGCTTTCTTGGAATGATCATGAAGTTTTATTTATACAAATACTATCCAAGCTATGGTGGCTCAGTTGTCAAGGCTCTTGGTTACTGCTCAGAAAGTGAGGGGTTCGCACCACCCAGCTGCCAACTGTTGGGCTCTTGAGCAAGACTCTAACCTTTTCTTTTCAAGGAGGTGCATTATCCTAGTTGACCCCAGGTTCCAAACAAGTTGGCATATGTGAAGAAAAGAATTCCACTGTAATGTACATGTAACAAATAAAGGTCTCTTTTTCTTCTCCAAGAACTACGAGATATGGAAAGGTGACTGGATTTGGGATGCCTTGAAGTGGTCCAGAATTTTTTATTAGTGATTGTATCACTATTTTGCCCTTAAAGTAGCACAGTAATGCATCTTCTACTTGTCTGTTAATAACACAAAAACAGGCCATGGTGTGAAGTCTGAACAGTGTTAGTTTGTAAGTAATGAAAGAAATGCTCTGATATTGGCTTTCCAATCCTGGTTCAATATTGCCAGCACTGATCTCTACTGGATTGGCATGGTGGTGCAGCTGGTACTGGACTCACAGCTCAAGGGTCCCTGTTCAATCCTGAGCTTGGACAACTCATGTTTTCTCAGTGTCCACTTGGGCTTCCTTGAGTACGCCAAATATTCCAGCTGTTAGGTTGGTTACTACGTATAAATTGCCCATATGTGTGATGAAATGGTGTCCCATCCAGGGTGCATTCCCATCTCACACCCAGTGTTCCCTGGGATAGCATCTGGATCCATTGCAACCCTGATTAGCATAAAACACTAACTGAAGATGATTGAAAAAATGATGCTGTCTACTGCACTATGCCTATAGATTAATGACTCTTTCCAAATAAACGGTATGCTATCTGTCTGTTCTAAAATAATATACATGAGTTTGTTTTCTTTAATTAGCAATCTTACTATCTTTAATTGCTCCTCCTCACAGATAACAATATTAATCAATGAAGCTGTATCCAGCTATCTGATGGTGATCTACTGTATACAGAGTACAAGCTCTATTTTTCCTCTTAACCTTTGAAGAATGAGGTATTTTTGAGTGTCAAGGTCGGTTTCTCTCCCTGGAGGAGGAGAACATGGATCATGCTATATTGCTCTAATTTTCTCACTCATCCACAGGAGGGTTTAGAAGAGCAGAGGAATGGATAAGCACCAGGAGAACACCTGGGAATATACGGATCGGCAAAATATAGAGTAAATGACCCAGTCGGGTTAAACTCTTCCAAAGTCAAAAGAACATAAAATAAAACTCAGCTTTTGGTAAGAACATTGTCATATTTGTTCTTGACAAATTCCTCAAAATTGATTGTTTTTGACATTCAAAGAAAAAAAGCACAGCAGCACCACCAATGGCTGTGTCTAAAAATACACAGAACGGGATAAAGTTGAGGCTGTGGCTGATTCCTTTCTAGTATAGACTGTAGATTCATGCAGCAGTCATTTCAAATGAGTACACTTGGTAAAGCGCTCCCTAGAGTTTGTGTGCACAGAGGCTAATTTTTTTAAGCCCACTTGGCAGATGCACAAAATATCATCAGCAGTGATTGAAACTGGAAGTAAACAGAATGAGCAAACATCATCTAATCAATGTAAAACCTATGCAAAAGGAAAAAAAAAAGCCTCAATGAGGCTCTAGTTCATACCGGCCACTGTTGTTGTGTGAAATTACCGCATGTTTTTTTGTGAAATTGCACGTGACCCCTGTGTAGCCTCATCCATGGTTGGTGGCGCCACCTGGTGAACAATTCTGGTTGGAATATGTCTTTAGATTCTTCTGGGAGAGTTTCAGTGAAAACGTCCCAGCAGTTTATGAAGAGTAGCGTTTAATGTGACGAGTCACCCAAAAAAAATTCTAGATGCCCATAAAATCGTAAATATGACAGATGGCGCCACCATCTTGACAACTTTTATGCACACCCACCTGGGGAGCATTGTACTGTATGTGAGTTTGATCAAAATCCAATCAATCCTGTAGGAGGAGTAGAGATTTTTTTGTAAATTGTGGATGGATGACAGATGATGCCTGATCGTATAAGCTCATCTGGCTTGGCCTATGGCCGGATGAACTAATTACAGAACAGTATGTTGTGTTTGGTTTGAGTAAAAGAGCTGTCAATTTGTTTTGGTTGAACATGCGTACTTTGGAATATTCCTGGCATGATTACTTGTCTGAAACACTTAAAAAATAGCAATCATTCATGGCGTTACCTATGTATCTTTGTGTCTTTATTGTATTTTTGGACATATGTGTAATTGCTATAGGCTTGACCATAATGGTTTCGTTATAAGCGCACAGAATTACCCTGTCATTCAATATCATGACCAGGAGTCACTACCCACAAGTGATATCAGACAAGATGTTCGGCTTTGTTAATTTGACCACTTGTTCCACATACCTATGTACAAAATAGAGCCAATAAAAAGGAAAATTGCTTTTTTATCGCCAAAGTGTATTTCATAAACAGAAAAGTAGTATATAGACATTGTACAACTAAAGAAAAAAGGCAAAGATAATAAAAAGAATGAATTAGAAACTGAAATGTCATATTCTCCCGAAGAGTTTGGTGTTCAACGAGCAGAAAGCTGGCAGACATTGTGTATCTGTGGAGTGGCATGTAGGGCCAGTCTCTGAAGGTGTTCTCTGCTTGGTGGTCATAATAAAATCCTGTCACACTCCACTTCATTGCCTGTGGTGTCTTGTCTTTCACCTTGGTCTGTTGGGATTTAAAGAACACAGACCGAAATCCCAGATGGTGTCAGGCTCCTGAAATCATTCTGCAAATAATGACTGCACCTTTCATTCCCCAGTGGCAAGACAGCACCATGGATGAGCGAATGGAGTGGCAAATTAGTCCTGATTTCTATTGTCAGTGCAAATCTTGGGTGCCTGTCTGACTCTAAATTAGCATGGACGAGCTTGTTAAGAGATATAATGCCCTCCAAAGCTTAATTGTCTGCAGGTGCTTTAGGCAGCATCTGACATCTTTATTCTTCAATGCTCATATTTGGGGAGTCATTCTCAAATTTAATTAAACATGCTAAGGCTTAGTAAATCAGATCAGTGGTAAAACTCGAAGTATCAGGGGAGTGGACTATTTAATGTTCCCAACCGTCTGTAATTCATGTCTTTTTGAAAACTAAAGAAAATAACTTTTGATGTGAATTTTTAGCTCAAGCTGCTGCCTTGAGCCTGTTGCGCTCTACAGATGGCCTATTTTTCAGAGCCGAAGCTGGTTAATGCTCCTGTGGATAGGCTGTGGAGCAGTAAACAGCCCCTTTACCACCAGCCCCAGCGGCTTTCCTAAATCAAATGATCCACTTACGGCCTCCCTGGTTCGTACCCTCGGCGTCCCCCAGAGCCCTGCAGCTCTCCGCTGTCATTCTCCCACTGTGTATTTTTTTTCTTTCCCTGCATGACACTTTTGAGTTCATTACTGGGTTTTCATATGCAAGATGATGTGTTTCATTTTCCTTTTTCACAATACCTCCAGTCAGTGAGTGACGAACATTGATATTTATGATTTTTATCATTTGGTATAAGTCATTTGAATATGGATGACTTGATAATCTTTCATTCAGGTTCAAAGCTGAGCAGTAAAGTGTAAAGAAAGCTAGAGGCCAGAATAAATCGTTTTACTCATCTTTTCTGTCATTAAAAAAAACTGATTCAAGGCATTGCTATTTTAATTTTATTACTGCAGTTAAATACTGATAAACGAGACCGTCGATGACGGCGTAGCTCATTCCGGCCCCATCTAGTCCAGAAGGAACGATCTAAAGTGGGCCACTTTGCACAATAAATGTTGCAAGCTACATACATTATATACAAGCTATATATAGAAGCGATATCCATCTGAGGAATACTGACCTATTTGCCAGAAAGAATCCAAAACGGCGAGGAATTGACCGAGAAGAAGCGATTTCTTTAAACTGCTCATTAAGGCTTAATTAGTCCATGACTTCATTAATAAATGCAATTAAGCAAATCTGGGTGGAAGTTATATGCACCCTAGGTACCCCTACCTTCATACCAGAAAGAATCAAAATCGGTGAAGAATTGAGGGAGAAGAAGCGATTTGTGTGGAAACTGTTTATTAGGGCTTAATTACTCCTTATCTTCATTATTAATTGCAATTATGCAAATTTGGGTAGAAGCCATATTCATCCCAGGCAGACCTACTTTCCTGCAAAAAAGAATAAAAATCAATGAAGAATTAAGAGAGAAGAAGCGATTTGCATGAAATGTGGACGATGCCAGGCAGACAACACACGATGGGATAAACTCATCACCTATCGGCTGAATGAGCTACTAAATAAATTGTCACAATACATTTGCAAAATAATAATTCTGTTTCGTATCATTCAATATTCAAGGACCAAGTCTTAAAATTCATTTGTGTGCATGAACCAGAGGCTTAGATTAAATCCTTGATTCTGGAACTGAGAGCGCACAGCACTGAAGCTCATGCCCATCAATACAGCCCTACTTATAGGTCGTTAAAGAATTTAGCGTATTTTCCAGGTTGATCATGACCACGTGTTGAATTGCCGCATTCAACTCTGACCTCAGTAGTGTCCGGAAATAAGTCTGGATTACCCTCTGTCAGGTGCCACATTTGGATTGGATGGTGACGTGCAACCCATTCAAGTGATATCAAAGTGATAATGTCTTATGAAAGCAAAAGAGGAAAGGGAAAAAATGCATTTTCTGAGTATAATCTTAAACAAAACCGTGTTGTTTTTTTCCACAGTCCAGCCATTTGACACCTCCATCGTGGTGAGGTAGTAAATGTATTAGCTAATTAGTCTCTGCAACCCTTAGTTTAAACCCTCAACCTGGTCATTACAGAATCAGAACCACTACTTGCTTTCAGGTTGTGTGAAAGTTGTGTTGTTGATTCCAGCTGTAATTAATTCAGCAATTAAATCTTAATGTGGCACAGATTTATGGTAAACGTGGCACTTCGTGAATCTGATAAATCCTCTTAAATCAGAGTTTATCGCTGCTCGGGGTTTGGATTATTCACAAGGACCAGAAGGCCAAGTTTCAAATCGTTTCCCTCCTTCCCAAGAGAGGAGGCGTAATCTACGGATCAAGGTACAGTAACATATCCAGAAAATAAGGGCAGTGTCAGCCCTGCGCTGTATTCTCTCCACTGATTCCTGGATCTGATAAATCTTTTGCTAGTCTGTCAACGTTTTTCCTTCTTTTGTTCCCTTCCTCCTCAATCCACTTCACTCTATCATGCCTTCTTTCGCTGCTTCACTGCCTTGTCCTTTATATCTTGTATTTGAAAAGGAGATGAGAGGGCAACGCTAAAGTTCAGCTGCGCTATCTTCAAAGTGCCAAATATCAGATCATCCAAGAAACATTGTTGAACTCGACATCAAAGCTATATCGTGATCTTTCCAGAACTTATCTTCCCAGCCTGCTGCTACAGTAACGTGCTTTTAGGTTGAGTCTTCCATCCTCCACTCTTCTTCTCTATCCCGCCGTTTAAGACTGATCAGAGTGCGAGATTGTATCCTAATAATACTCTTCAATGCTACTAAACACAATAATCATCGTTTATCCCACAGTGTTGTTGAATTCTCAAATCAGGAGGTAATTAAGGATCTGTCACTGCAGCTCTGACATTAGTTCTGGATGTAATGTAAATGATATTAACATCAATGTGAACATTTTTATATGCTGTTGTTTCTATTGTAACAAATAATTGACAAGTGTTGTAGTATAAGTGGAATGAGACCATCAGCGACGGTGTAGCTCACTCCGGCCCCATCTAGTCCAGAAGGAATGATGCAAACGCAATAAATGTTGCAAGCTACAAACACTATAAACAAGCTATATATAGAAGTGATATCCACCCTAGGAATCCCGACCTGTTTGCCAGAAAGAATCCAAAACGGCGAGGAATTGACTGAGAAGAAGTGATTTTTGTTGAACTGCTCATTATTACTTAATTAGTCCATAACTTCATTAATAATTGTAATGAAGCAAGTCTGAGCAGAAGTTATATGCACCCTAGGTACCCCTACCTTCATGACAGAAAAAAAAATCAAAATCAGTGAAGAACTGCAGGAGAAGAAGCAATTTGTGTGGAAACTGCTCGTTAGGGCTTAATTACTCCATATCTTTATTAGTATTTGCAATTATGCAAATTTGGATAGAAGCCATATGCAACCCAGGTGGACCTACCTTCCTGCCAAAAAGAATAAAAATCAGTGAAGAATTGAGAGAGAAGAAGCAATTTTCATGAAATGTTCATGATGCCGGACGGATGGATAACGGACAACATATGATGGCATAAGCACATCGTCTGTCGGCTGAATGAGCTAATAAAACACTTTGGCATGTGCTGTTGTAGGACAATAATCAACTTCAGAGTGGTAATAGTAGCTCCGCTTCTTTCCATCAACCTCATCTCATCTCATCATCTCTAGCCACTTTATCCTGTTCTACAGGGTCGCAGGCAAGCTGGAGCCTATCTCAGCTGACTACGGGTGAAAGGCGGGGTACACCC
>JAPEKL010000018.1:41603603-41619389 GCA_028877455.1 Bagre pinnimaculatus
TCGTAAACCATATTCAATGCTCATTCTCCATTGGGTAGAGTGACGTAATACATGTAGGATAAGTGATATGCTAACAATATTGCATGCTAGCAAACCAAATGAATGAAACCCACTAGAAAGGAATAGAACACATTTTTATTCCATCAAAAAAGTGTGGAAAAAATAATTTTTTGTACTTTGACCCACAATATCTTCAGGTCATCAAGGTCTTCTGAGGGATCACACTGATTTAGCAGGATTCCCAGCCCTCTGACTCAACTTTTAGTGCACAGATGAGTGATTTCTCTGTCCAGCTGCGAATTCCATACTCAATCCCACATGATTCAACTCATCAGCCCTCGTGCTTTGAGGAAGGAGAACAGTGGAATCATAAGAGACTCCTTGGCTGGGAACTGTTAATTTGGCCACCTGATCCTTCCCTTTGGTCAAACCGAGAGCAAGTTGTTGATCTTCAGCAATCCAATTCCATTAGCATGTTTGAGCTTTTGCCTGTTGTTAGCTCATCCTGCTGTAATCAGTCACGCGTTATCCACGCATCGTCTGTCTGTCATCCATCGTTGTCCGTCCACAATTTACAAAAACCCCTACTCGTCCTACAGGGCTGATTTGGATTTTGATCAAACTCACATACAATGTTCCTCAGGTGGGTGTGCATAAAAGTTGTCAAGACGGTGGTGCCACCTGTCACATTCTTAATTTCCCTGAGGGAACCCTCCCAAAGGGATCAATAAAGTTTTATCTAATCTAATCTAATTTATGAGTTTATGGGCATCTGAAATTTTTGGGTGACTCATCACATTAAACACTACTCTTTGTAAACTGCTGGGACATTTTCATTAAAACTTACCTAGAAGACTCTAAAGACATATTCCAACAAGAATTGTTCACCAGGTGGCGCCACCTGCCATGGATGCAGCTACACAGGGGTCATATGCATCCATCCATTATCTGTAGCTGCTTCTCCTGTAGAGGGCTGCAGGCAAGCTGGAGCCTATCCCAGCTGACTATGGTGGGGTACACCCTGGACAAGTCGCCAGGTCATCACAGGGCTGACACACAGATACAGACAAACATTCACACCTACAGTCAATTTAGAGTCACCAATTATCCTAACCTGCATGTCTTTGGACTGTGGGGGAAACCGGAGCACCCGGAGGAAACCCACGCAGACATGGAGAGAACATGCAAACTCCACACAGAAATGCCCCCGTCAGCCACTGGGCTTGAACCCAGAACCTTCTTGCTGTGAGGCGACAATGCTAACCACTACACCACCATACCACCGGGATCACTTGCAGTTTCACAGAAATCGCTACTCCTCCTACAGGATTGATCGGATTTCAAACTCACACACAACAGTGGCCGGTATGAGCTACAGTGTCATTGAGGCTATTTTCTTTATTTTTTTTTTTATGGATGTTGTACACTCCTTGACTCTGACATTTATTTTCAGGGATATTGCACCCCCTTGGCATCACATCTCAAGTTCAGAATTACCTCAGGGTCTTGTCTTTGATTTCCGATAATGGTTGCATTATTTACATTTCAACTGCATCAAGTTTGTATCATGTTTGTTCGAAAACCATCTGATTCCATCATGTTTATGCCATAAGTGTTGTTATTTTCATATTCATTGGTCATCCTGTTGCTGTTTTCAGACTCTCACTGTCTGAAAACATGGTACACAATGCAGAGAATGAGTGTATCGTTGCTGATTTGTAGACTGATAAGTGTGAAGCCTGAATGGGAGGCTTTGTCATGAGAAATTGTCAGAGCAGCACAAATTATGTGGCTTTCCTTTGAGAACTGAAGAAGGAAAAATATCAGAAAGGACTATGTGTCTTGCAAATTGGCAATAATACTAAGGGATACAATTTTATGATGACACTTCTGAGAGCCATGGAAGGTTTCTTGTCTCTGCCAGCATCCATATGTGTTTTTCTTTGCTTTGCTGTATGTGCTGCATGCTTTCTGACATCTTCACCATTCCCCAGATGAAAGTATCAAATAATACCAGAAATGTGAATACGTCAGCTATAAGAAAACACATGCATACATATGTCTGTGACGTAAATCTCTTTTTCATCATAGAAAAATCTCACAATCCACTGATGTACAGACTGGAAGTCTGAGAGTTGATGAATCCACAGTGGACTTGTACTGTCTGGAAACTAGTGTGTGACTTGATTGGAGCTCTTCAGCAAAAGTGCTCCAAAGAGATGAGTAATGCAACAGATTGGTTCACAGCAGCTGGTTCTGATGGTTGGTTAAAAAGATAGATAATTTCAGAGTGATTCTAGAGATGGACCAGAAACAGAGTTGATTTGGGTTCCTAGGCTATAGCTACTACTCCACTTAGTTCCTATCCCAGAGGTGTACCAGAAACAGGCCTGATTTTGTTTCCTAGGCTGCAGTTCTCACTCCTTTTACTTATTTTTCCAGAGATGGCGCAAAACACAAGCTGATTTTGAGACTTAGATTGGAGTTCCTATTCCTTTTACTTCTTCTATTACAGAAGGCCAAGAACAAAGGCTAATTTTGGTCCCTAGCCTGTAGTTCCTGTTTATTTTATTTCTTCCTCCAGAGATGGCCCAAAAACAGGGCTGATTTTAGTACTAAGGATGTAGCTCCAACTCCTTATAGTTCTTTTTCTAGCCATGGCTCAGAAATAGGGCTTATTCTGATTCCTACACTGTCGTCTCAGGGTGGCACGGTGGTGTAGTGGTTAGCACTGTAACCTCACAGCAAGAAGGTTCTGGATTTGAGCCCAGTGACTGACAGGGGCCTTTCTGTGTGGAGTTTGCATGTTCTCCCCGTTTCTGCGTGGGTTTTCTCCAGGTGCCCTGGTTTCACCCACAGTCCAAAGACTTGCAGATTAGGTTAATTGGTGGCTCTAAATTGACCATAGATGTGAGTGTGAATGGTTGTTTTCTCTATGTGTCAGCCCTGCGATGATTTGGCGACTTGTCCAGGGTGTACCCTGCCTCTTGCCTATAGTCAGCTGGGATGGGCTCCAGCTTGCCTGCAACCCTGAACAAGATAAGCAGGTATGGATAATGGATGGATGGACATATACACTGCAGTCTCATCCCCTGTTTAGTTCTTCCAAAAAACAATTCATAGAAACAGTTGATTATGGTTCCTACACTGTAGTTAGTTCCTGCTCCTTTTAGAGCTGGGTTTGCTCCAGAGACAGTACAGAAAGAGGGCAGGGTTTCATTTTTCCCCTTGGCAAAATAGTTCCTGACTTTAATCAAAAACAAGCTTCAAATATTGATTATATTAAAGGTAAGTGTATCTGTGTAAGCCATCACATATAAAAAGCACTAAACTAGCTCTAGAGCAAGACTCTTAAACTCATTGGCTTTTGCACAGACAACCAATGAGTAAAATGGAAATCCCAAACACATTAAAAATTGTGGGCGAATGAACTAAAAGACATGTTTGGTCTCACAGATAATGATAAATCCCTCACTTAAAATCTAAATATGTAATTTGCTCTCAAGTCAGTTTATCACCTGCATAGATTATATAGCATCTCCACACCCAATGATGCCATGCCAGCCCATTGATCTATCCATGTTTTGTCATTGAAAGATACTGCTGTACTTATGCATACTAAAAGTCATCTATTATAATCTTGAAGAGTCAGAGTACCTGGCGAGCAGGTGTGTCTGAGGGCCAAGGAGCAGAAGGAAGCAGCTGGTTGGGTTTCGGTTCTCAGAGAGGTTACTGTCAGGGACAAGAGGTGCTGTGCACTCTGAATCATTTAAGCTTTAAAAAAAAAGCTTTAATAAAATTTTTCTTCCTCTGCAAAGTTTTTGTTCCATTAAATTTTATTCAATAAAAATTGATGTCTCTGTAAAGTACCATAGGGTTTACTTACATTTTTTTTTATTTTAAATTATTAATGGTCTTTTTTCTTTCTGTATATAGTATTAAATAAGTGCTACGCAAGTTGTCACAAAACATTTCCATTCAACTACTCCCAAAGGAAGTCTGACCAATCCTGCACACTCCCAAAGGAAGTCTGACCAATCCCACACACTCCAAAGGAATTCTGACCAATTACAGCCACACCTGAAGGAATTCTCAACAATCCCACATGTTCCCAAAGGACTTCTGACCAATCCTGACTTCTCCTGAAGCAATTCTAATCAATCCTGTCCTGTCCTGTCCTGTTGGAATTCTGACCAATCTCACACACTCTCAAAGGAGCTCTGACCAATTACAGCCACACCTAAAGGAACTCTGACCAATCCCACACACTCCCAAAGGAACTCTAACCAATTACAGCCACACATGAAGGAACTTTGACCAATCACACACACAGCCAAAATAATTCTGACCAATTATAGCCACACCTGAAGGAATTCTCACCAATCCCACACACTCCTAAAGGATTTCTAACCAATCCTGGTCTCTCATGATGGAATTCGAACCAATCTTGGCCACTCCTGAAGGAATTCCGACTAATCCCGTCCTCTCCTGATGGTATTTTGACCAATCTCAATCTGTCCTGTTGGAATTCTGACCAATCCCACACAGTCCCGAAGGACTTTTGACAAATCCTGACCTCTCCTGATGGAACTGTGACCAATCGCAGCCTGTCCTGTTGGAATTTTGACCAGTCCCACACATTCCCAGCAGAACTCTAACCAATCCCACACACTCCCAAAGGAATGCTGACCAAATGCAGCCACTCCTGGAGGAACTCTAACCAATTGTGCCTGCTCTGAAGGAAATCTGGCTGATCTTGGCCACCTTTAAAGGAAATCTGAGCAATACTCTAAAATAAATTGTATTATTATTATTATTATTATTATTATTATTATTATTTTTATAAGCCCTTTTTTGATCATGCCTGTGCCAGATTTCTGATTTAGTTAGAAGCATATGGCAGGAGATTCTGAATAATTAATTTTATGTTGCTGCACAGATGACTGCCTAATTCCCAAAAGCTATACAGAAGCTATTACGTTACTATTTCTCAGTTAGAGCCTCAAATTTCTTTCTGATGGTAATAGAATGAGTATATACTTATTTCTCTGTTGGGCCTCCAAGCAAAGTCCTTGACCTTCCGCTGTTCAGAACTATAATTGGCATACATAATGTCTCATTTATGAGTTACTCTGGTTGAAAGCTTTAAACATTAGCTTAAACGCTTAAAACATTAACAGTAAAATTGGAAATCATAACAACAACAACAACAACCACAACAACAAAAGATTAACAGGGGAAATGTGTGGAAATTGGGGCACTTAACAAAGCATCCATTTGTCCTGAAGATGAAGTTCTTCAACAGAAGAATGATACAGTCCAGGACTCACGAGTCAGTCACAAGTCAGCTCAGACTAGTAGGGTCAGAAATGACCCTAAAACATAAATGAGAGAATTGTTTTAATTCCCATATTCACCTGCAGTGTCTCAGAAGTGAAAGCGCACATCCAAACAAATCCCCTCCAAACCCCAAAAGTCATTCACACTCACAAGCTAGGCTAATAAACCTTAATGCCACATCACAACAAAACAAAATGATGGAAAGACAGATCTCCTGGTCCTACATCATGACACGCTGGTGGTGTATTCTTTCTACCATTTAATCCAAGCTTGCATTGTATTATTTTGACACAGGTTTGCTGTCACTGACAATTTGTTGAATTGTGGCTAATTGTGTGTGAATTGCAATGTAAATCAGGTGTGAATCAGTCTGGGAGAGTAAATGATGCCTGATAAATACGTTCCATCATGTTGTCTGAGGGTCATGAAGAAGCAGACGATCTGATCTACATTATACAAAGCCTAGTTAGCACAATCCGAGTCTTTGCTCTGATCATTGTGGTTGCTTGGTAACCACATTCATGTTCCTGGTGAACTGAAATTTACAAGTTTAGGAGTTCCTTCTGCCTGATCCTGAGAAACCACTACTGCTGTAGCACGTCTCACCCTCTGGATGTGATCCTGCTTCTATTTCAAGGTTTCTGCACTTGTGACTCACTTTCTGCTGCTATGGATGATCCCACAATAATACTTTAAAGATTTACATGTCCCAAATTGCTTTGCTTCAGTGGATGAGTTCACCTGGGTACTGTAGTTTCATGTAAATTTGTACTGTACCTCAGAGCAGTTCATAAATCCTGTCCTTTGCTCATCCTAGGACTCATATTTATAACCTGCTCATACTGAACATCTTTTGAACACAGTCTTTTGCACAGGCTACTCTTCTACACCAGTATGCTGCAATGAATTATAATCCCAATATCTGGTGCCACCTTGAAGAGGATAGATTCATGTTTTTGAGTTTGATTCCTCTCGAGGGTTCTTAATCCCATCTCAAGGAGTTTTTCTTCACTGTTTCTGCTTTTGGGTTGTTTATTAGGGATCTATGTGACAATGTAAAATACTGTATCCAAATTGACATGTTGATAAATATTCCTTTCTATCCTATGAGAACAGCGGTGAAGTTTTTTTTCTTCAGTATAAAGGCACTACAGGAAGTGTTTGGTCTTTTCTGTCATCTCCTGCTGAAACTTAAATGGACCAAAGTAATGGTCAAGTTTAAATACAGAACAATAATATACTGTAAATATGATGATTCAGGGATGCACCATTTCCGTGGGTTTTAGGTAAGTAATCGAGTTCCTGGCACAGGTACAGGCTACATACACACATTATGGTCATGTCACTGACTAGTAATCAAGACCAACATGTGCAAATGTCCAGAAGCTCTACAATAAGGTCAAAATAATATTAGATCCCTAAACAGACATGTCTGGCTATCATATCCTGCCTGAATAGTGCTTTACAAGTGAGACAGGATACAACTGAATAGTTAAAGGTAGCGTGCTTTGCTCAGAAACCCAACAGTGGCAGCTTGGAAAAGCTGGAGCTCAAACTCACAACTTTCAGGCCTGAGGTTCCCAAAAGTATTGCAGCACGAAGATCATCGTTAAATGGGAGCGTGAGCAGCACATTGAACTCTCTCTCTTTCAAACTCTCTCTTCTAGTTAAGATGCTCTTAGCATTAAGAGGCTTTTAGGAAACTCACCCCAGATCAGTAGCCCAAAGCCTTCACCACGGAGTCACCATTTCCCAAGAGTTCCTATCAAGATCTCACCCCCTCACAAGTGATCAAGTCATACAGTCCGACCACCATCCAGATGGCAAGATTTCTCCAGGGTGGTACAAAAACCAGAGTTTTTCCTCAGAGCAGATGTTTTATTCAAGCTGCTGGAATGTGAGGAGAATTTCACTGACCTCACCTTTAATATAGAATACTGTACAGGTCAGGAAGCAGAGAGCCTTTCAGAAAAGCCTTCTGCTGCTGCTGTTGCATTTACAGCACATACAAAAAATGCAGCATGGCCTTGAATTTAATTATCAGGACATGAAGGCTGTCCTTTAACTCATTTGCACCACATAGTTGTTCTTTCATTTTGCTTCTTTGCAGCACCTTTCAAGTGCAGAAGAGCGGCATTGAAACACACATGGCTTAATTGATGTTGAGAGGAGCCGAGATCTTTTCATGCCTGGAGTCTGGCACTTATGTATTAGTTATGAGCATGAAAACTTAACAGAAACAAGGCACTTCAGATAGAAAACCGTTTGTGTGTGTGCCCAATTCTAGTTACTGCACCCAGACAGTAAATCTAACCACAGCATTTAAGTTAAAAAATATATATTGTAAAAGTCCTATTTGTGATTAAAAATGTAATACCTATGTTAATGCAAGATGAGAATACAGGCATCTCAAAGGCAATAAAATAAACGTGTTCTTCACATAGCTATTTAAATGCATTCAATTTCAGAAATGTCAGTGCTGGAGATCTTTCGGCCATGCACTTCCTTTGCCATATTATTTGGAGCCATAATATCGATGTCCGATGGCAGAGGAGCTGCCCGCACAATCAGCACGGCTCATAGATGTGTCAGACTCTTTCATAGCTGGAAACGAATCACCCTCGACTTTAATTGAAAATGGACTGATTGCCGAAGGTAAAGGAAAATGGATTTTCTTCATCTCCCTTCCTTGCCTATTAGCCCAAGACAGACTAAATGAATAACTTCAGCTGCTTAGTCTCATGCACAAAGTGAGTTAAAAGCTACAGCTCAGTGACAACTCAAGCTCACTTTATTCCTTTGGGTGAGAAGAAGGATGTTTTATCCATTGAAAAGATCTGGCATGTATGTATGGAACTTATTATTAATTTTTGTCCCAATATCTACAGTCAAAACTAAGAGCATGGGCATGAATAATTGAAAGAGTTATCAACATGTTAATTATAAACAGAAGCGGACCAAGAAGAGAACCTTGTTGGACTCCGTGAGTATCGTGGAAATGGGTGACTTGCCTATGCAGATGACCTGTAGTTGCTTTGTGAGATTTGTGTAAACAATTTCTGGGCTGTATTTACGGTATAATACCAAGATAAGTACAGCTATACTGTGAGTTTCTGATAGAGATATTTGTTTGGCATGCTTACAGCTTGTCTTAACTAGTTTCAGTTCAATCTTTAAAATGTATCTTCGCTCACACATCTGCTCCTTGTTTTTCATAAGGCTATCCTGATTGCTAAGCCATGGCCTAATGGTTAGAGAAACAACTTTGGGACCAAAAGGTCACTGGTTTGACTTCCTGGACAAGCAGGAATGGCTGAAGTGCTCTTAGACAAGGCACCTAACCCCCAGTTGCTCCTCAGGATGCTCTGGGTGTGTTGTACATCACTCTGGATGAGAGCATCTGCTAAATATCTGTAATGCAATGTAATTCTCCATCACCCATTGAAGCTACCCTTTCACATTCAGAAAATTCGGCTTCCTGAAATTACATCTTCCAATCATATCACTACACCACACTCTTGAAACTCATGTTTGTCTTTCAATAAACTGAGAAATATTGCTGAACAGCTGTGTCTGAGTCAGTGACTGTCACTCCCGGATCTGTGAGGCAGAATCTCTTAGGCAGCAGAGGACTTATATTTCTAGATCACTCATACTTTCTTCAGTACAGACAATTCAAAATGTACCAGATACTCTATCAAATAATAATAATAATAATAATAATAATAATAATAATTAAAAAGCAAGGTGAAGGAGTACACTGTCCAGAGCATTTTCCCCTTTAATCTATTTACCTTTTCAGCAAAGGAATGCCCTTCAATAACCTGGAAATCTCTTAGACACATTCAGCACCTTCATAGCAGTAAACTTCCATGTCTGAAGATGGGGACTGGTGGAGACAGATACATGGATTTAAAAACTGATATTGAACCTGAGCACATATTAAATACAGCCTTACAGCCTCCAAATGTGTTGTATTTGTATGCATACTCCATATTTCATACACTGTATTATCTGTCAGTTAGACAGGATGATGCCATGTCACAATAAACTCACAACTCATAGACCATTACACTGTGTAGTCAATTGTAGTCACTCAGACTTTCTGGTTAAAAATTTAACTTGTTCTGATCAGTTACCAAATCACAGGCCAAGCTGGAAAAGATGGAATGTTGCAGTATTTTCCAGTGTCATTATTACTTGACTAAATGAATCAATAAATGTTTAGGATTTCTGTCTGGCTTCCTTCTACATTCCAAACACATGTGGATTAGGTCAGCGGGTTACTTTAAATTGCCCATAGGTATGAATGTGAGTGTGATGGTTGTTCACCTCTGTGTTAGCCCTATGATAGATTGGTGACCTGCCCAGGGTGAACCCCACCTCTCACCTGAAGTCACATGGATGTGTAGCATGAACACTCTACCAACGTCACGCAAGAAGATTAAACTACTTCCATACTGTATGCCTCAGAAAACTTCTTGGCATAAAGTGGCAGGATAGGATTCCAGACACTGAGGTTTTCACACATGCCAGTTTGCCTAGCATCTACACCGTCATAATGCAATCACAACATCATTGGGCAGGATATGTGGTTCACATGCCAGAACATCAGCTTCCAAAGAAACTCCTCGATGGCACACTCCAACAAGGTAAGCACTTTCAAGGAGGCCCAAAAAAGCATTTTAAATATACTCTCAAAGCTTCTCCAAAGGCCTTTGACATCAACCTTGTCACATGGGAGCAGTTAGCTCAGGATAGAGGAAAATGTCAATCAATTGTCCATTAAGGGGTGGAAATCTATGAAGCCAAGAGGATTGCTATACTGTAGCTGAGCAATGCAGACAGGCCAGGAAAAGCAGCACCATCATACCCCCATCTGCTGCCACCACTTCCTGTCAGGTCTGCTAGAGAACATTTTGGGCACAGATTGGCCTGATCAGTCATCTATGCACCCACAGAGTTTGACTCCTACCCCAGGATGACTAGATGGTCCTCGTTGTTCCAACAGACGAACATGATGATCTGAAGTCAGCTGGGATTGGTTCCAACGACCCTGATGCATAAGCAGCATATGTGATGGATGGATGAGTGTTTATGATTTTATAATAACAGCATTAGCTTCAGTAATTCCATCAGCTTCCATTTACTGATCTGACCATCTCAGCATAGGTTTCAGCAGCTGGTAGCTGGTCAAATCAAGCCTTTCAGAGACAGGACACCTGAACATTATGGCAGTTTAGGGTCATAAAATTCTCATTTCTCTTAACTTCACAACTCCTGATATTGTAAAGAACTCCATGACTCAGCTTGGTTCGACATCAGCATCCTCAGCAGTGTACCCAGTGCTCCGTCAACAGCTCTTTAAAGATGCATTCAGATTTTCAGCCTTTCTTTTTCAGTGACTTGTCCAAGTCTTATTTACTTCCAGGTTTTGCAGTTGAGTCTAATGTTCTCCTTGTTGTCTTTATTCTATTTGTAATAAATATCCATAGACAAAGTAGATGTCCATATCAACACATCACATATTACAATATTTATATTGACATTTGGAGAAAAAAAAAGGATCAAAGCCCAATATTTGAGATCGATCAAGAGCTGAGAATGGATACCCTTTCAGTGTCCTCTTCTCCTTGGCAGGTTAATGAGGTTCAGAGGAAAACATTTATGTTCATGTTTGCTCATTAACGACAGCAGGGGCTCTGATCTATCTCAACTCAAAGTGAGCTTGACAACACGGGGACACTGAGGATGAGGATAAATTGCTTGGCTTGCGTTGATTTAAACCAAGGCGAAGCAATTACACGGCTGCCTCAATGCATGTCTTTTGTATTGTATTGTATTGTATTGTATTGTATTGTATTGTATTGTATTGTATAGTACATACGTATGGTATATAGTTTATGGTCCATCTACTTAATTGATACAAAGATAGTGATATGGAGTTCTGGTTCCTACCCTGAAGTGGATTATTTTCTTACTCTTTACCTCCTGAATAAATAATCAGTTTGCATTTTTTTAAACCAAGTAAGAAAACCATTCAAATGAGATGAATGGAAAATATTTTATTCTTGCCATATATCCAGACAAGAACTAGAAGTCACTGGACTGGTGCTAAATTTTTAGCCGAGCTGTAACCTATACGATAAAAGATACAGCAAATAATTCGGAGCACGTAAGCATTTGAAATGAGTTTAAATTAGATTCTGTCTGTCTTGTAAAAGACTTTGGATAAAAGTGTATTTTTATTCAAATGAAAATGAATAAATGGAAATGTAATAAATGGAAAAATGACTGGGATCAGCACAATCTCAAGACTCATCTGAATTTATATGAGAAGTTTCAGAACACAGTTAGACTTTTAAAAACTCATTATAATTGCGATACACTCAGCGGCCACTTTAATAGGACCTTGTTCTTGATTCTAAGATTCCTGTTCTTAGCAGGAGTGGAACCCAGTGTGTTCTTCTGCTGTTGCTGAGATACTTTTCTGCTCACCACGGTTGTAAAGAGTGATTATGTGAGTTACTATATCCTTCCTGGCAGCTTGAACTGCTCAATCTGTCCATTTTCCTCTGACCCTCTCTTATCAACAAGGCGTTTGGTGTTTGTTTCCACCCACAGAACCGTCACTTGCTCAGTCAGTGTTTTTTGTTTTTAGCACCATTCTGTGTAAACTCTAGAGAGTGGTGTGTGTGTGTGTGTGTGTGTGTGTGTGTGTGTGTGTGTGTGTGTGTGTGTAAGTAAACCCCAGGAGATCAGAAGTTTCTGAAATACTCAAACCAGTCCCTCTGGCTCAAACCAACACCCATACCACAGTGAAAGAAAGTCACACTTTGAGATCACAATTTTTCCCATTCTATTGTCTGAAGTGAACGTTAACTGAAGCTCTTGATTTGTATCTGCGTGATTTGATGCATTGCGCTGATGTCAAGGGATCAGCTGATTAAAGAACTGCATAAAACAGCTGCAGGTGGAGATACAGTATGGGTGTTCCTAATAAAGTGGCTGTGAGTGTAGCGGTCGTATTGTTGTGCGTATATAAATAAATATATAAACAAACATCTTGCCCTTGTGAAACACAACAATGTTATTTAGAATTAAAATGTTTTATAGCACAGATATGTGCCATAGCAATAGACGTGACCTACAGCTGTGAAGGTCAGATACCTCACTAAAGCACCATGTTATATATTACTGGTCTGTTTTGCTCATATAAAGAGTGTTAACTGGGTGGCAATAAACAGCCATATGTGTGTGTGTGTGTGTGTGTGTGTGTGTGTGTGTGTGTGTGTGTGCATTGTATTTGTGTTTGAAACGCACACTCCTCAGGTATACACCCCACTGGCGCATCTTTCTGGATCAATAAATAATCCACTCTCCTGACCTTGAATGAGATGAGCTTGGAAAATGATATGATTGCTCCTTGTGGAGAAAGGTCTCCTCTCTGGCTTTACTCCATTCTAAGGGCTCAGCAGATGAAAGAAGGAAAGAAAGAAAGAAGAAGAAGCAGATACCCTGCGCTCTGTGATATTAGCTTTGATCATGGCCCAAACAGAGCACACGCTTTCAAGTCTTTTTAACGGATGCATTTCCAAAAATATAATCAACCCTTCACGGTGGCATGACTCAGGCCAGAGATGATCCTCTTCTATTATTCATGATGGAATACAAGATCTTACAAACGTGCATCCTATTCTCTTAAGTGTGCAAGGAATAAACCAAACCCACCAGGATGGTGTGGTAAAGCAGAGTTACTGTTCACACCCAGAAGCTGATTATTTTCCAATAGCAGCATGCCCTGAAGTGAATGTTTTTCTTTTCTACCATAAAAAGTACATTTTATATTTATTAACAGATAACACATTTATCCATTTATGTTGTAGTTTCATGTTGTGTTATGGAACAGCCACAAAATGTTAGTTCCTGTGTAGTTTTCACACACATTGATCAGCCATAAAATTAAAAACACTGACAGGTGAAGAAGTGAATAACATTGATTATCTTGTTACAATGGGACCTGTCAAGGGGTGGGATACATAAGAGAGCAGTACATTCTTTGAAGTTGATGTGTTGGAAGCAAGAAAAACAGGCAAGCGTAAGAATCTGAGTGACTTTGACAAATTGTGATGGCAAGATGACTGGGTCTGAGCAAAGTTAATGCTGGCTAAAACAGAAAGGAGTAAGTGTTAACTTTTTCAGCAGTTTGTGCTACAGAAGCTCTTCTGTGGGATTGGACCATATGGGCTAGCCTTGGTGCCCCATGTGAATCAATGAGCCTTTGACACCTATGACCCTGTCACTGATTCACTAGTTGTCCTTCCTTGGACCACTTTTGGCAGGTACTAATCACTGCATACCAGAAACCCCCCACAAGCTGTGCCATTTTGGAGATGCTCAGACCCAGTCATCTAGCCATCACAATTTGGCCCTTGTCAAAGTTGCTCAAAACCAATGAGAATTCCCATATTGGGGCAGCCAATCAGAAGTCTGTGTTTCAAACAAAGAAAGTCTTTTTATTTTAATAGGAGCCGCCATTTTGTTTTGGGATGGTCCTGGGGTGGTCCTAGGGTGGGTCTCCCACAAAGGGACCCGACTTAAAAACGAATGGAAGAAACTTAGACTTCAGTGTCTTTCGGGGAATCACTCACGCTTACATTGTTTATGTGCAATAAAACCATTTTAAGGCAACTTCTTTCATTTAAGTATACTGTTTGGCTACTTTAGAGACACAGACCTCCACAACACTCCTTACAGAAAATTTCACCATATTAGTCATTAAACTCATGATGTTTCTCTTTGTTTCATAGTATGACATTTTTAATCTAGTTGTTATTAGGATTAAATTATGCAGAGCTCCTGTTATAGAAAATTAAATCAACTCTTTCTGATGATTCAGATTTGAGAATTGAACAGCATGGTGTCTTATTAACTTCAGGAGAAAGTTGAAAATCCACAACCTGAATGTATGTAACTATGGATATAAAAGATGTAAATGGATAACTTTGTAATTGAAAATTGCAGTGGTATAAGGGAAATAAAAGACTTCAGGATGTGCTGTTTTTGGAAAATAATTAACTTCAGGGTGATAACAGTAAGTCTGGTTTAGCTATTCCTTTTATAAGAGTTTTATTCTTTACAGAACATCTTGGAAATTGACATGATGTGTGCAAGTACAACTTGTTTTCATAGGTAAACATGACCCATTTAATAGTGACCATAATTTTTCTTATCTTTTTAAGTATATATATTTCTAATTGAATTATTTACACTTTGTTGTTGACTTTCACATGATAGTATTTTGACTTACACACACACACTACAAGAATATCATGGTTGTGTCCTATGGCCCGTGATGAAGCACCATCCTTGAATGTTTATGCCCAGGTTCAGCTCTCTGCTCTCCATGCCTGGGGTTAAAGAAATTCCAGTTCTCGCTCCAGACAGTGAGAGCAGCAGGAAAGCCGATAGTGAGGCATTCAGCTTGGTTACGTACCTGCCACATGCACTGGATTGTGACCTGAAGTTACAGCTGGTCTCAGTTGAGGCACTGAGCCGTGGAAATATTCAAGGATTGTATTTCCCTGGAGTGCAGCAGGATACTTGATGCACTGCTGCTGAGCTGGCGAAGGAACATCAGGTGACATTTTATATGATTTATTTTATATATTATCCAGTGTTTTACAGAGAGCTCTGAATATTCATTCTTTCACAGATAGCTGCCACTCGAACAGCTTCACTGCAGCTTGGCATCTGCACTGTAGTAATGAGCACTGTTCTTCCAAAACATTTTCTTCTAGCTGGCATTTTGATGATGATGGTGGAGAGTGTTGTCTAACACACCACTCCAAAATGTTTTACAGGCACTCACTGGTTTGAGATGTGACATAACATATGATTTACAGTACATCATCATCATCATCATCATCATCATCATCATCATACCATTCAGTAAGCCTTCATGCCATATTGATCATCATCCTGAATGAGGCCACGCCTATCAGGATCGAAAGGTTTCATTGTAGGATAAAGGTGATCATTCAGAAGAACTTTCAACCAAACTATGCCAACAAAAAAAAAAATCAATAAATAAATACACCCACTGCAGAACAGCACTGCCATCTTTCCTTTCATTTTCAGAGCAGATCCTGTCCTGATTTTTGAACTGAAGCTGCACACAGCTCTCTAACTTTGGATCAAAACAAGACATGAGAGTGATATTAGATCTAAAATAATGGTTTTATTGACCATAATTGCTACATTAAGCTAAAATCCAAAGACTATATCCAAGGTCAAAGGCTCAAGTTTATAATATAATGAGACCGTCAATGATGACCCTGTGCTTCCAAAACAAATCCAAAATGGCGAAGAATTGACCAAGAAGAAGTGATTTTTGTTGAACTGCTCATTAAGGCTTAATTAGTCCATAACTTCATTAATAATTGT